>VZRL01004547.1:174186-483095 GCA_013397895.1 Origma solitaria | reverse complement strand
GAATTTCTTCCTCATATCTCGCTCCGCCGCCGCGGTGCTCGGCCGGCGCGCGCTCCCGGGAGAGCCGTGCCCGCGGGAGCGGGGCCGCCTGCGGCCTCTCGGGTGACAGGCCCCGGGAATTTCTCTCTTACGACTTGTTAGGTGCGTTAAATATTGTTCATTTGCCTCCGACGCTGTGTTTAATTTCTGCTTAGGAACATAAAAGTGGTGCTTCATTATTGTGATTCCCCCTTCTCTCTGTTTTAATACAGAGCAAACCAGTCTTTACTGCTGACTAGTAGAATCTGCAGAACACATCCGTGAATGACAATCTTTCTGTAGCGTAGCTGCAGAGGTGTGCTGAATTTCTTTCATACTGCCATTTGATTCAAGAAGGGGAACATATTTCGAAATCCTTTTTAATTTTGGTAATTTCCTTGCATTGTTAATTGTTTAGGCCTTCTAATTTTTTATGTACATGTAGATGATGTGTGCTTCAAAGTCTTTTTACTCCAGCTATTGTCAGATGCCCAAATGCACAAGGATGTGCAGTTCTAACTCAGATGGCAGTACTAGAAGTGTTGCACAGAAAGAAGAGATTTTCTGCATAGTAAAATCTCAGGCAGACTGAATTTTCTTTTCTTGTTCTTTTTACCAACCGCTTCTCTTGATAGCATGCTATTCTTCATACAAAAAGTCTACGGGATATAAAAATTACTGCCACATGTATCTGCTCTTTTTTGCTTTCATAGTGAGATGAAAGCAGGAAGGCTACTTTTGCTGTTTGATGACAAGTGGATTGAACTATCAATTTAAGGACAATAGGAAGCATTTTGTGGTGGCAGCATGACATCTCTTAACATCTAGCAAAATAGGTGTATTTTGGACTAGGTAGGGATGTATCCTGTATTATACTTAGGAGGGAGCCACCTTCACTTTCTGTTACGAGTGTTTGATGTTTTGCAGTCAGCTAAGGAAAGTCTACAGTGTTAGACTTGCAAGGTTTTGGGAATACAAACCTAGTTCTCAGGTAAAACTGGTTTTGCTTATTGTCTTATGGGCAGCAAGGCACCAAGTTCCCCAAACAAGTAAGTCCCAGTTATCCTCCAAATGCCCAAGTTTCCACAGGATCGGCAGGGGGGCAGTAAGCAATTCAGACTGATCACCAACAACCATGTACTACTGCTGCTGCTCTTTTCTGATGACTCACATAATAGCATTGTTTGGTTCCATTTTATAGAGAGAACAAACATTGCCTCAATGAAAGAAAAAAGGAAACAGAAGCAAACTGATAATGTTTTTACTTTCTAAAGGAAGAAGTCAAGATGTCTTTCAAGGATGACTCCTCTTTAGGTACATTGGTTGAGATGCAATCAGTTAGTGCATCTGAAGTGCACTCAAGATAAATTTAATATAAGTTCATATTAGACCTCAATTTTTTTCCAAACTCGTAAACATTTAGTCAGAGCTCAGACACATAATGTAGCTACCTGAGTCATAAATTAGGCAGAAGTCAAAGAAATAAAACTCAAATCCTTGCAAATTCTACCACAAATTCACGTCACTCCATATAAACCATGTGTATGGTTTCCTTGTAATCAGTTTGCCGAAGGGAGAAATATATACGGAAATGCAAAGATATGCTCATTTTCTCCCAAACAGAAGATTACTTTACTAGGGTATATATTCATATCAATTTCATTGTGACTGGTATAAGTGAATATACCATGGTGGCTGCCCAGGACACATGTACAATATATAGCTTGTCAGGGACTTACAACTGTGAAAACTGTTGCAAAACATCTGCTTTCCTTTACTGGAAAAGCCTGTTCACTTTTCAGGGAAAAGTCCCAGAAGAAATGGTGAAAAAAGGAAAAAGTGTATTTTTTGTATTTTCTGTTCTGCCTTAAAACTAAAGTGAATAGTAAAACATATCCAAAAAGTTACACTAGAAAATATTTTGTCATAAAATGGAAGGTCTTGTGTTTCAGTATCAAGAATAATAAAATCAAATAACCTGAACCAGTGAATGGTGTTGGGCAATACAGGAATCCATGTGTATAGAGTAGTTATGCAGCTGATGATTTCGGGGAAAACAGGACAGTTAGAGCAAAGTGGATTGCCTCTATCAGATACACAAGAACAAATAGAAAGCATATTACCAGTATGCTGGGGAAACAGCAGTCCTTGGTAGAAAGTCCATCTGTTAATAAATCGGGAGGGAGATTATATTAAAAAAGACTTGGCATGGTTGAAACACTGAACTGGCTTTGCTTTTGTCTGAACAAAAATAATAGACAAAGTAGATGGAAAAATAAGCAGTAAATGCAAAAAGGAATAAACAACAAAAAAAAAAAAAGACAAAAAAAAAAGGTGAACCAAGATATTGAAAATCTAGACACATACAGGTCACCTGGATGACACACATCTTGAGGTGTTAAAGATACTGTTTCCTGAATAATTTTCTTCTGCTTACAACTATTTGAAAACAGCAGGCAACTGTGGAAGTGCTGAAAGATGGAAGGAAAGGAAATATCACATTCCTTTTCTAAAACAAGAAGCAGACCAATTCTAGCAATTCTACCCAGGTCTGTGAGTCCCAGCTCTCCCCAAAACATAGAGCCCATAGGAACCACCCCTCCCTTCTTTATCCTATTATGTCTCTCTCAGCTCAAGGAAACACCTCTGCACCTCAAGTCCAAGCTTATCTTAAATTATATGTCAGCTTAGGTGTCAGTGCTTACTTGGATCTGCACCCCTGAGAAGAATATTTCTGAATATTTCTGAATATTTAGACTGTTGGCAATGGAAGATGAACATACAGATACACAGGAGATGCTGGAGAAAGAGATGAATGGGACATAAATACTATTTTCCTTGATATTAAACATCCGGGATTAGCACAGCAAAATGCAGATGATCTGAAAACTCATAGAGTGAAAATATATTGGTGCAGCGCATCACAGTTTCAACAGTAAAGCCAAAAATCTGCAGCAGTATTAAAAAAAAATACAAAAATAACCCTATTCCTCAGGCAGGATGCTATTGATTTTGTCTTTTGTATGCTGAATAAACTGGGGAGGTACAAAAGAAATAATGAGATTCATTTGCTATTTTTAATATGCAGCAATGAATTTTAGTCCCTAAAGTGCCCCAGCGGGTGTAGATGTGATTGTGGAATAAAGAGATGCATGGAAATTCAAAATGATGAACAGCTCAACAAAAACTTGCAATCTACTGGCATTATGAAGAATATCAGTATATTATTAATTGTGGTAATTTTTTCCTGTTTCAAGAGAGAGCTCTCTCTTTTGGGAATGTAAATATACTCACTGCAGCTTTATTAAAGGGTTTTCATAAACTAAGTTTCATTAAAGGGAAGATCTGCAGCATTTCATCATGCCTCTAATGTCTGATTTGGACAGATCAGCTCCTTGATCTAAGCATCTGATACTTGTGTAGCCCTGATTCGGGGAAGCATTTATATTCAGAAGCAGCCCTTAGTATCAAACACAGACACAAGCGATTTTCTAAATGGGAAAGGCCTCAAAGACATATTTAAATTCTTGCTTGGCTCAGGAGTTGCTTGCTGTCTTTTATGATGCTGTGAAACAGAAACAAATGTGACGATTACTGAAGTATGAGCTGTGAACTGCAGCAGTTCCAGCTGGAAAGCCCTCCTCTATGAGCTTCTGACTGCCCTTGCATAGCCTGATCCTAAAGTAACTGGGAATCTGCTTTTTCTAGGTTCATTTCTTTTTCTTCCTTGAGGATCTAGTAGAACATAAAAAAACCCAAATCAAACCAAAACCAAACAAAAAACTCACAACCAAAACCAAGGACATGCATACAAATTTTGAGTTGAGTAGAAAGGAGTATCTGCATGTCTGACCTGGGAGAAATTATGTCTTGTGGGAATAACACTGTTTCATGTGAGGAGGCTTTAATTTTTTAATTTGTTAGTGCTTTACTCCCATGGAATAAGTCAGATGATGTTTGCAGAGTAAGGTTTCCCTGCCTGGAAATTCAAACCCCCCTTTCTTCACTGCAGAGCAGGATGAGGCAAACAGGGCTGTTCTGGTGGATTAGGCTGGAGTCTGCTAAGGCGCACCCCAAAGCAGGGAGGTTTGACCTGTGTTAGGACACGGGACAGTACAGGGACATCCATGTGTGGGGTACAGAGCTGCCCCACTGCTGAAGGCCCACAGGGGAGGGGTGCAGGGAAGGGAAGTGCTTCTCCCTCTCCATTTTCCTTCTCTCCTTGAAGTGTGTCTCCCTCAGCCCCCACAGCGCCACAGGAAACCTCACCCACTCTACTTATTTTTGCCTGTTGGCATGTGGGCAGGTATACCTGCCCTGTGTGCCTTAGCTCAGCGCTGCATCATGGAGCAAGCACTTTTGTTCAGAGCTCTTTTTAAAGCTATTAAAATTAAAAAAAAAAAAAAAAAAGGAGAAAAAGAAAAGAAAAAAAAAGAAACACGCACCCTGAAGCCTGAATAGCAGCATTTCTATCATCTGTTGTCATGACACACAGCTGACGTGGGAACACAGCAATAAGGCTGACTGCTATATGGGTTTAATTTTGGTGCAGAAATTTGCTAGAAGAAGCTTTCAAAAATATCTCTGGGTGGGAGGAAAACAGGTGGGTGCTGGTTATGTGTATGAAGCAGGAGGAAATAGTTGTCAATCTTACCTAAGCATTACTCCGCATCCATCAGCCCTTTGGTACCCTCACTACACAACAGGGGAAATAAATGATAGCGTCTCTCTCTGCTCCTCTCTTGTGTTACTTCTGGAGAAGGTGCTGGTGAGCCATAGAGTGCAGGGAAACTGAGCATGGGATGACTGAATAAAACCGTTGTTGTCTTGGTCATGTGGTTTCAGTAAAGATATCTTTGCAGGAAGGTGATCATATATCAACTGTGGAAGGCAGGCGATAGTGAGATCCACTCGGGAGAGACTTCTGGGCCAGTAGCATCTAAAATAACAACTGACGTTGGAGATGGGTGGTGAGTAGTATGTGAACTGTAGGGACTCCTAGGCTAAACCCAGTCTCTGTGGTTTTCTGTGTAGGTGAACGAGTGGACTCAGTTCAGCCCGTTGTTCAACCCCGTGTTCCAATGCCACATACAGACTTTTGTTTCAAAATTGTCTCTTCCATCCATGTCTGTGTACCTAGATAAATCAAAACTAGTCTGGTTTTTAGACACTTCTGAACTATCATAGCTTCTGCTGGATATGAAGGAGTGTAGGTGTTCAGAGCTATTCTCTAAAAATCACTCTTCTAACCTGCTTGAAGCTCATTTTCTTTTACCACAATTACCCTTTATTAGTACATTTCTCATCTGTTAGTCATCTTGACTAATGACTTTACTCATCTATACTAGTTTACTCACCCAATTTCAATACTTTCCTAGATCACAGGAACATTTTGTGACTTAAATAATCAATTAGAAGCTCAGAGGTCTTTGAATGAAAAACGTTATAAGTGCAAAATACTATGATTACATGACTGAAAAACATAATTTAGTATAGGCAAAGAACTTTCCTTCTCCACATTTGGTGTTTGGATATCCATGGCAAAATTGGAACCCCCAGCACTGAGAGTTTGAAAGAGGACATCCACACTGTCACAAGTTGGTAGTATGTACTGAGACTGAGGTCAAGGAAGAAAAGGAAGAGCATATTTGGAGAGGAAGATCTTGTCCTGCAGCAGAAGAATTTTTAAGCCTGTATGAACAGAGTAATTCAGAGTACCTCTTACAAAGCGAAGCTTGCACCTTTTGTAGTCATAAAGCCAAGGACACCATGGCATTTTATTTTATCCCCTTTTTGTTGTGTTTCAATACAGTTTGAAAATCTGTTTTTTCCCATACTAGTACCTCTGTTTACCCAATGTGTGAAATTCTCCCTTCTACAGTCCTAAAGGAGAACTTTTGTTGAGTTGAAAATTTGATAGCAATGTATCCTTTGTATCTTTTCTTAGCTTTTTGGGTTTGATCTTGTCTATTTGTACTCCTCTGATTCTCCTGCAGCTTTCAGTTTCCAGCCTCTACACTGAATATCCCATAATGTGCTCAATAAAAATTGAATAGTTTCCACTTAGAATTCTAAAAATGGTTTGCCATTTCCAGAAAGTGACAGTATCAATATTATCATCAGTCTCTTATGCAAATTGCCACCCTGTTGCTACTCACCGAAGTATTTCATATATCTCTGAAATCAGGCTCCACATTTTTCTACTCAGATTCTTTGGAACTCCTGACCTTCCTACTGGAGGTGCCCAAACCACTGGCATTCACCTCTCTGCTGGACAGAGTAGATCGTAATTATTTAAGTGATATGAACAGTCATCAACTGGGAAACTGTTCTTGATACCCTCTATTTGTGCTTGAAGAGAAAAAAGAGAATCTAGGTTTTCAGAGTTCTTATCTCCATTTCTTTTTTCCTTTTCCTTTCCCCTTCCCCTCCCCCTTCCTGTTCCCTTTCCCTTCCCTTCTCTTTCTCTAAATTCTAGACGGCTGGGAAAAAAAATCAATTCCGAGTTTGTCATTGGGGAAACATAACCATCTGGGAAAAATATAAGCTCTTGCTGTAGGGTCGATATAGCTTCCCATGCTAAACAAAGACATTGATTTTTCCCTTCTTCATTATTGCACTTCACATAATTTTTTCAAGCCACCTTGAAAAGACAGCCTGGAATAGCATTCTTCCTATATAAACAACTCTGTCTTTAGTAGAAATGTTGCTTTTCTTTACATGAGTAGCAGCCATGTGCTCTCAGTCAGAACACCCTAAATGAGAAAGGACTCAATTACATTTTTAAGGAGCACATTTTCTTTGTAGACTCTCTGCTGCCTGCTCCAGTCTGAAGACAAAATGACTGCCTGTCTGAAGACAGCAGATGTCTTAGAGATGTAAATGTTCACCAACCCTGAATCAAAGCCCCAACATAGCTGAATACCCCACTGTATAGAGACAATATTGACTGTCTTTGTGTTTGTTTGCTTTTTGTGTAGGGAGTTGAAAATGTTAGTGATGTTTAAACACCTCTTTAGAGTCATTACAAGATATCGTGCAAATACAGTTATTTTTCCCTGGTAAGCTGGCATGAAATGCACATTTGCTTATCAGAATGAAACAGTTCTTGGGGAGGCCTTGATGTCTGTCAGGTGAATCATCTAATCTCCAGATTTTATGTATTGAACTGGGTAAATAAGTTACTTTTTGGAGATGTCTAAATATACATTTCCCCAAGAGCTTTTTGAGTCTCTAGGATAAAGAAATAATTCATATATAAAGATTGAAGTTTTGTTTAAAAGATGATTACCTGAAAATTTAATTGTGATGTAATCATGTAGTGCATACACTAAACACACTTATTTCCAACATTCTTCCACATAAAAAAGCTTATTGCCAAGCTGCATCAGCCATTTAGGATTTAATAAGCTGTCATAAGATATTTCCCCCTCCTACTTCGGAGAAAAAGAAAAGCAAAAATATAACAGATACAAATTTTGCAGTCAACAAAATTGTCATACCTCTTAGGAATGTTTAAGTTATAATATAACCTGACAAAACCCATGAAATTAAAATGCAAAACCAACCCTGTGTCCTTAATTTACCCCTTTGTGCTTTTCCTTATTATCATGCAGAAGAACAGTGCCATTTCTGCTGTGAATCTTTGCGACACTAAGCTTCCTTGCTGCATTTTCAAGATGACTTATTCTGGCTGTTAGCTACCTCCAGAACTGTTATGGTAAGTAATCTAGTCCATCTCTGCCAAAGTGCAATTAATCCCTGCTGCACGTTTGCAAGGGCTTATCCCACCTAATGTAAATGTCCTGTGTGAGCTGGCTTTCTCTTTTTCTTTGCTTTACCACTGCATTATTTTTCAGCTTAGGAATATGTTAAAAAAACAGATTTAATCAGGATCTTTCCCCTGACTTCATTAAGTCTGTACTAAAAAGAGTGCTTGGTATTTCCCTGCAGCTGCACAATGTTCTTCACTGTGTTTCCCTTTTCTTTCCCCAAAGCTGGTATCTGGAAGTATTTTCCAGCCCAGCCTTTGACCTGACTTTTGGGAGAGGTCCTTTATCCCCACTTTCCCATTGCAAGGCTGCTGTGCTTTGTCACCTGCGTGGGAGTACCATGTCTTCAGTTTATCTGCCTGGCTCGGCTCCTTCACTTTGCAGAATTGACAGGCTTAGTGTCAAAAGCCAGCCAAGGTTTATTCTGAATGTGGTTTAAGGTCAGACACTGTCCATCTCTCCCTGGCTCTATTTGCAGCCCCAACCTTGAAGGTCCTGGCTGGATTTGGAAACCCTTGTGATGCCTTGACCTGAAAGCACTTGCCTTGGGTGCATGTTTTTTTCTCTGAAAATAGCATTCAGGTTATTTTACCTTTTCAGTCCTTCCACAGGAAGGGGTATCTGAAGACCCAAACCAACTTTCTCCATGGTGCCTCCTCAGCCCCAGGAGCATTGTCCCTGCCTTGCCTTGGTTCTTCCCAGGAAGCACTTGGTTGTGGTTAGTGCTGGCAGGGTCTTCGTGATGGGCTGGTGCCATGGTTTACAGACTCTGAGTGAGGCACAGATGTTCAGCAAAGATTGTGCTCGGCAGAGTCACATGTGGCCATGTCAGAGCAAGTCTTCGAGAAACTTCCTGCCCATGCCCATTTTGTTGTGCAAACACTTGTCCAGGCCACTTGTTTCTCAGTTAAGCAAGGGATTTGTCGGCTTGCTCTCTGTGTTCTCAGTGATTTTTCCAGCCTACCTTTAATTTTTCCCAAGGCTGGCAGGAGAGTAGAAGGAAGAAGCAGAGAATGTTTTTTTGAAACTTTTATTTTCATTGATGTATAATATGTAAATTATGAAAAGCGCTAGTGGGAATATAGTTATTAAAAGTACGTAGCAGAATGACTTGATACAGCCAATCATCAAGAAACAGATGATAGGGCGTCACTGTAGAGTCCACTCTACTGTTATGAAGCTGGGAATAAAATGCAATATTTAGTAACAGCCTTTAACATTTTCTTCATTTTATTTCCTTAACCTTTAACTGTGATGTGAAACTGAGCCAGGAGGGAACTGCTTATTAGCCTTGCTAAGTGTATTGTTCATGGCAATTCTGAACAGTTTTGGTGGCATCCAGAGGACTGAACCACGCACAGGCTGGTTTTGAAGACTGTGATGAAACAGTCAAGCTGAAGTTCCTAAATATTGCCCAATTCTGAAAATAAGTATCTGGAGCTCAAGTCTTCCATTGTTTTATAATTTAGGAAATTTTGCTTGATTTCATTGATAGTATAAATATTTAAATGCTTATCACATTTATATTGTTATTGATAGTATAATGAGGAAAATAAAGGAACTGGCCTCTCTGTTCTTACTTAGACAGCTGTGTATGGCTTTTTTCCTGTTCATTCTCACATCTTTTAGAGCTGAACAGACAAGAGTATTTCATAAAAGTTTTCTTCATCATTTACCCTTTCTAAAGAAAAGTAGCATCCCTATCCTGAAGGTGATTGAACCAGAGACAATGTCAGTGCCTATTTACCTTGCATTCAGACAACAGAAGCAGGAGCTGGGCTGCTTTCTCTGGCACAGAGAATTTCAGCAAGCCAGTGCCAGAGAGCACAACAGGAGGGAATATCACCATTTCCCAGACACTTCTGTTTATACTTGCATTGTGATCTGGGGCTAGTCTGTGAAAGGGCAGGACTTGCAGGAAAATTAATAAAATTTTAATTTAAATTTATTGGTAAAATTGCATTACCTCAATCAGGTGACTTTAAAAAATTGAATAGGCCTTAATTCTATTTTAATTCACTTTGCAATATCATGTGGTTTACCTGATCCAATTTAAATCTACACCTTAAATTAGCTCAGCTTACCTTTCGTTAGCATCCCAACATAGGCAGGACCTAGTTTTGTTTTCTAAGTCTTAAAGCCATATTCCCCATGTAGGAAGGACCTAATTTTGTCTTCTGAGTCTTGAAGTCGTGTTCTACCCTCTTTTCTCAGTGCAACTGGGAGATTTCTTATTTCTGCACTTTGCGGATTGCTACATGCCCTGCCATCACACAGTTAATATAGCCAACTCTTAAAAAGGTCAATGATATTAGCAGTTTTTGTCTGTACAGAGTTACTTAAAAAACGGATGATTAAAAAGGTGTGAAAGAACAGGCTGAGATAATAATTCACAGAGTAAAAATGATGAAATGGTGGAGTAATTACAGCCTGCAAAATCCAAAAACCCCACTCTGACCACCTGTGGGACTTGTGACAGTTTTATTAAGGTAAGGGACTGAAGAGAGAGTGTGATTAGGGGCTTTTAAAAACCGTTTTCCTGGCACAAGGATGCGGAGGAGCTGGGTTTGCACTTGGTGGCAGTGCTCTCCTGTCCTGCCAGCAGCCCTGGCTGCCCATGCTGTGCTGAGGACACGGAGAGAGCGTGATGGCTCTGTACAACCCGGGGCTCATAACCTGCCTAATATTGTTTTCTTAATTAATTTTAAATACTGTTGCATTACTCTGATAGAGCTCTGCTGCTTTAGAGCTTTCGTTGCTGTCTAAAGAACTCCCTAAAGAGAAAGGGAGGAAAGAAATTTCTGGAAATGCGTGAAAATGTTTGTAATTATTGTAGGAACAGTTATCTCTGTTATCCAGAGTCCCTTGAGTGTAAGGATAGATGGCAGAATGAAAATTGTTGGGATGTCATAGGACATACTTGGCATTTAATTTTTACCTGGCAAAGCACTAACCTTCATGGTCTGGCCCTATTTTTTCTCCCCTTGCTCCCCTTTCTTTCTCCCTTCTTTTTCCTTCTTTCTGTTCCTTTCTCCTTCCTTCTTCCCAAGCAGGCTGTACTCCTGTAAGGGAAATGCTGTGCCTTCCCCCACTCTTAGCTGCAACATGTTGAAAGTAAGGAAACACACTAGCCTGCAGCAAACACCCATTGCCCAGATTTTTACTGACTGTCCTTCAGCTCTCCAAGAGGACAGGAGAACTGGTGCTGAAAGTCAGGTTCAATGCAAGGTTAATTGTCAGTGACAGCACCAGAAACCACAGAATGCTCTCAAATGAAGCTCTGGTCCTTATGGGACTTGCAAAATTACAAGGATTGAGCATACTAGACCTGAGCTGTTGCCTTTCCTTCAATGAAACATCCATAGCACCACAGGTCTTGAAGGAAAATAGTGTCTTGTGCCTTGTGTAATGGGAATCTTGCATTTATGTAGTGTCCTTACTGACTGCTGCTAACAGATGAGAATTCTCTAGCTCCCCTTTAGGGTGAGCTCACTGATGATCTTGCAGCACATGGTAACCCAGACCTACTGACCCCTCTGATCTACTGGAAAAAATTAGAATTAATGTGGTGTGGTCAAGTCTCACAATTTTATTATGAATTTCATAGCATTAGATGTTTTTCTCAATGGTTCAGTCTTCATTCACGTGACATGTAGAGAAGCTAATTTCTCTTCTTTTGAAGGGAACATGGCTTTAATGTGTGGCTTTTCCTCTTTGTGTGGAACAGGTCAAATGTGAAAAACTGAGGCTTTGATTGTAGGAAACAAACTCCCGCCATTTGTCCCAGCAAATGTAAGGCGCTTTGGTGTAATGATTCTTGCAGGCCTCAGATGACCAGTAGTCAAGATTAGTAGAGTGGTCTCTGCTTCAGCTGCATGGATACATTTTTAGCATAACAAAATCAAATGTGTGAGACTCTGCGCTGTTCCCTCAAGGTACATTGGTTGGTAATGCACTGTGGTGGAAAGAACTATGTAATCAGAGATTAATAATGCTGGCATCAAAAAAGAAAAGATGAGTCAAATCTGACCATGTGTAAATACAGGATGAAATAGGAAGATTTGTAAAAATTAGAGATCATCTGGAGATGACGTTATAAAAGCAGCAGGAGAGGGAAATTAAATGGCTTTTTAAATGAACTTGTTCCTGAGAAGGTGAAGTTCACCAGATCAGACACAGTGACATAGGATGCCTCTTTATCTATTCAGATTTGGAGGTTGATTATGCACCATGTAAGTTCATAGTCTGTTCTAGGGGCAGAGGTTAAATATTCGATGCTCAAATGGGCCCAAAGCACAGAAATTGTCTCTTTGCTATGACACATGGTGAAAGGTGAGGCTAATGTGGTTTCTGTGGCTGACTGGAGCAGCTTGTTCAGCAGCAAACATTGTTCATGGATTTATCTATCAGCAGAGATGAGCCTCATTGCTTTTACAATTCAGTGGAGCTTCTGATCAGCCCAATCTTGGTAATGAACAAAGGCTGTGAAATAATTTGTATTCTCTATTAGAGACAAACAAGCAAGAACACCACTTAAGGAAGCCATATAAATAATGAATGAGTAGAGAAATATGGCCCTTTCTGACAGAAATGATGCTGGTTTTAATTTGTGTTTATGGCACCTAAAGTAATGGGCACATGAAATATGTATGGAGAGAAAGAACCAGGAAAAAAATCCCTGCAGAACCCGACCGCAATCCCCTGGACTCTGACCAAAACTTGCAATGGGAAAAATATAACTAGGCAAAAAGAAAGCTCCAGTAGGAAGAGAAAATAATAAACACTGGAAAAATACAGTGCATATCTTTCTCCGGTGCCTGCTGCACTACTAGGAAATCAAAATGCTTTTTAGGAAATGAGCTCAAAGTGTAAGATTGCCTAGTGAGACAGTCTTTAGCATTTGGTATAATGAAGTCAAATCTTTATGGAGGAAAACATAGTGTTTCAGTGTTGCTTGTGTATAGAATGTCTTTGTTTAAAATATATGAATCCCTCTTTCAGGAGTCATTCAAAGTGGTTTTCCTCTAAATTTAAAAACAACATGCCATTAATCAGAATAAAATAAGGATGTAGCCCATCATCTTGAATCTTCCTCTGGAAAAATAGGTTTAGTTAATTTTTTTCTTGAAGAACATTTTAGAAATTTGTAAATAAGGACTGAAATGATTTTAGATTTCATAGTTGAAATTACTTGTTCTTGGACTTCTTAAAACCTAAAGAGTCTACAGAGTTGTTAATATGCCTGAATATGAAGAGTAGGGCTGTAAAATTATAATTTTTTAAAATTGAGGTGGCGAACCATAATGTCCCAAACCTGCAGTGATCAGAGTGATTACAGGATATTGGTTTTTTTCCTAGAACAATAATGCAAATATTTGTTTGAGCTTGACCACAGAATCTGATCTCCCAAAGCAGTACATATGATTTTCATCTCAGGAAACAACAGGTCAGCTCTTTCAGCAGTGCTTGGAATGGAATAGGATACATATATATATGTGTGTATATGTGTTGGATACATGAATTTAAAATGTGGATTTTTCTAAATTAATTTTCCCACAAAAGCAAAATGGTACCATAAATTTCATAACAGGACTTCTACAGATCATAACAAGACTCCTTTATTTCTCTTCACAAAGCCATGTGCTTAGAACAGCTCTGTAAATGTGTAACCTACGTATCAAATCACACCTGCAAAGACAGTGTCTAATCCATCAAAATGTTTGCACTGGGTTTCCATGGCATGGTTTTGGCAGCAATGGGGCTACAGGGCTTCTGAGAGAAGATGCTGGAAACTTCCTCCATGTCTAGCAGAGCCAGTCCCTGATAGCTCCAAGGACAGACGTCCTTCTGGCCGAGGCTGGGCCAATTAGAAACAGTGGTAACACCTCTGTGATAACATAATTAAGAGGAAAGAAAAAAAGGTTATTGTGCAGTTGTACCTGCAGCCAGAGAAGAGCAGGATGAGGACATGTGAGAGGCACAACCCTGCAGACACCAAGGTCAGTGGAGGAGAGGGAAGAGGTGCTCCTTGTGCTGGAGCTGAGATTCCTGTGCAGCCCTTGGTGCAGACCATGGTGAAGCAGCTGTGTCCTGCAGCCATGGATGTCCATGGAGATGCAGAGATCCACCCACAGCCCGTGGAGGAGCTCCACATCGGAGCAGATGAATGTCTACAGAAGGCTGTGAGCCCATGGAAGACCCCTGGAAAGAGGGGCCCGTGCTGGAGCAGGCTGTCTGTGAAGGACTGCACCCTGTGGAAGAGTGACCCACACTGGAGCAGTTTTGGGGGCACGGTTGCTGTGGAATGGACTCACATTGCGGCAGTTGGCAGAGAGCTGCTGCTCATGAGAAGGAGCCACATTGCAGAACTTCATGGAGAACCATCTCCCGTGGGAGGGACTCCACAGTGCAGCAGGGGGAAGGACTCCTCTCCCTGAGCAGTGGGAGAAGTCTCGGGTGATGAACTGACCATAACGCCCCTTCGCTGTCTCCTTGTGCCACTGGGGTAGGAGGTAAAGCTGGGAAGGAGGGAGGGGTGGGGTGGAAGGTATTTTTAAGGGCTTATTTTGCTTCTGGACAGAAGATGAAGGAGGAAGCTGCTTGTGGTCTTTTTCAGTTCCACTGGTTCAGTGAGCTAATGAAACAACCCCGTTGTCTGAGAGTTCATGGAAGTATTCAAGTTGCGGGATTGCTCTAGCAGTGCACATCAGAATTAATAATACATCTAAGTTAGAAGGGTGCTGTGATGTGCAATGTCCAGGGTGTGCAGAGGTCCTGTACAAATCCTCATTAGGTTTTCTTCCTCCTTGGTTGAAAGATTTTGTCCATGCCAAAGGGAAAATTATCAGTCAAGAGTAAGCAGAACTGTGATGGAAGCAAGAGAGCACAGGTGGGAGAACAGTGCAAGCTTTGGAGCTTTGACTGTCCTGGCAGGTGAAAGAACTGGAACAGTTCTTTTGTGTTTTGTTTGTGTGCCGAAAAACGCATTTGAGAATGCATCTATCAGTTTTTTTCTCAAAGAGGTACCTTAGGTATTCATGAATTATTGTGTCATTTTTGTTTCAGCTGAAAGTCTGCAAGTCCCATCTGAATCTCCTGAGAAGTCTGGCCATGCAAAACATGCATTTTCCAGAGAATGTGCTGAAAAGGAAAAAAAAAAAAAAATGGAAAAAGGCCCATGTCTAATGACAAAATCATTTGTTTGCAAGAACTTGTCACAGATGACACAAGAATTTACTGTTAATGTCTTTGGGTCAGATCCTTGCATGATGCAAATTGGAATGTATCTCTATGTAACTCAGTCTTTCACTGATGCTTCAGAGATTTTCTTTGAAGTGCCGCCATTTGCACAAAAAAAGTCGTGAGGGTATGGCCATGTCAAAATGTATCAACAGGATACAGGCTTGGATGTTCAGCTGGTGGAAGTCAGTACATCTCCATGATTTAAATGGTTTATGTAGGCCTTAGCTGGCATGAAACACATATGCATTCCAGCAAGGACAAAGGAAGAGCTCATAATTCCTGTGCAAGGACTCCCAGACAGATATTACTCATTCTCACCTGTTTCTTTCTCCAAAACAGTCCACAAAACCCAGTCTGTGACATTCAGCAAGTACTGGATGACCAACACAGTAGCAGAAAAGCCTCAGCAAGCTTCAGATTCACTGGGTAGGTAAAGAAGGGATGTAAAGAAGTGCCCTTTCCAGGACTCTGATGGGAAGCATAAACAGGAAGAACTGTTCTTTGCTCACATGCTGGCTTTTGACTGTGGATTTCCTATTCAAACGCCTTTTGAGCACAAGGCAGCATGAATGAAAAAATGCCAGACTGCTGGTAGAAACGTACATGCCCCTTAGCTGTTCTTCAGAAGGGTCACTGTGCAATGAGCAGGAATCAGACCTTACTATGAAAAATACACATAGCATGTGCAAGCAAACCAGTTAATATCTCTTGGTCTGAAAAGCTAAACAAATGGGTTGCATTTTATTGTCCAGAGAAGCAAACACTATCCCCCAGCAGGTAGGACCATAATTTTTGTTTCATTGTGCTCTGCAGGAATCCTGAGCTTCAAGCAAACCATGAGAATTGTTTCTCAGCAAGTCCCAAGGTGACAGTAAAAGCAAGAAAGCTAAGTAACAGAAAGAAAAAGTGCAACTGTCATGGAAAAACAGACATTGTTTTCAAAATAAAAGTGGCTTTCTCTGTTCCAGGACTTTTGCTTTATTGTCATCTGTGCTGTAGTGCAAAATGGTAAACTCAAGATAAAAGGCAGAATTCAGTGCCACAAGAATGCCTTAATAGCTGTTTACAGCCAATGACGATTTTGCAGAAACCTTCCAGACCCTTTCCAAATGGGACCAGATTTGGGCTAGATCTGCTATGAAAATTGTTGCAGTGCTGCCTTGGTCCCTTTCATGTGCATATAAAAAAAAGGTAATCTGGGATTCATAATGCTGGTCAGGTAAGTAAGACATACTCGAGAAGCCCTCATATCAGACCTCTGGCTTTTCAAGTTGAACAGCATCCTCAGTAGCAATAAATTTCCACTGTTCTACCCAAACCTGTGATGTGTCGTGCTTGACTGGAGGTCTATCTGTTTTGTGGTGCTGTAGTAAACCTGCCAAGGAAGAGTATGATTCTGGAGGGCCAAGTCTTGTGAGCTACACGAAATTTCTTAGAAATTTTTGGAGCAGATTCCCTTTTCTTGCACAAGAGGAAGAGGCAACATGGTTGATGTTGAACTATTAATAGAATCAGCTCTGTTAGGAGGGTCTAATGTCTGCAAATTCTTAATCAAATATTGAGAGATCCACCATAATTTCATTAAAAAAGAAAAAGCACATACATTTTGCAAATATATTTATTAGGAGAGCTGCTTAACTAACTTTGAACTGTGCTTCAGATGAATACTTCTCAGACAAAGCCAAGCAGTAAGCCAGAAAGCAGACTTGTAAATTGACACCACAACCCCAATTGTATCATGCACAGCTCTAAAATAAGCAGATCTTTCTTTGATAAGGCACTTGGATTATTTGAATGTTGACCAAAAAAGTGAGTCTTCTTGGAAAAAATTACTTTTTCTTTGCAGTGTGAAGACAAAATTTCCTAGAACATGGGCAGGGCAAGAGCTAAAATCCCCAATGAGCGTTATTAAGGTCATTGTTATGAAATGTAATACTTTGTAGCTCTTTAGAGGATTTTCTTGCCATGGAGACTATACTATTTCAACAGTTATTTTAATAAAAACATGTCCAAATGCATTTGTTTAGCCAGTTTTCTCTCCTCTTTTATGGAGCAGGAAGTTTCAGAATATATGGTTTTTGAAAAGCCTATGTGGAAATTGCACCAAAAAGACTTGCTTTGAAGTAATGGCATTCTTATATTTTATCATACTGAAATGCTGAAATAACAATTTGAAACCCAAAGTTTCACTTCCATATGTTGATTTAACACAGTTTTTTTCTTAAAGATTTTGTCTACCATCACAAAAATCAGAACATCGGTAACCTCAGAAAATACCAGCACTGTATCCCAAAATACAAAATGTCTGTGTAATCCCATTATCACTAGGAAAATGTTCCAGTGGAAAGTATTAGCCATTGTCAGAGATCATTAAAAAATTCTTCCCATTGGTTTTAACTCTTTATTACTTTCCAGAAGAGGAAATTTTTCTACATTGTATATTTTCTTTCATCCTGGAGTAGGGACACCACAGTTCTTGCTTCAGTTGTGTACAGAGAAAATTGAGAATGGAAAAACACCCCAAGTCTGCTGAGGTTCTGGAATTTAATGGGGAAGGCTGACCTTTTGCATGTGGGATGAATATATCACACAGAAATTTCAGGTCAGTGCCAACCCCAGCACAGATTTTTTTCAGTTCAACTGCTGATTGGCCATGAGCTACACCAAAGCTGCCAAATTTGTTTCCCAAACAGGCTCAAGTGACTGGCCCTGACTCCGTGCAACTGCAAGGATGTGAGGTGAGCTGATTTGATGTCTTCTCCCTAGAAACTTGCCTGGCATTAGGCAGCTTATGACTATCAAATATTTATCATATTGTCAGAGGGCAAAGCAAGAGCTAATTCTCTATGGCAGAACTCTATGGGTCTCTACAGCAGAACCCAACACCGTAGGCTATTTGATAAGCAGGGAGAATTTCCTCAGCACTTCAAGGAATGGAGCTTCTCAGCCCAGTGTCTCCTTATTTTTCAAAATTCCCATTCATCTACACAAGGTTGCCAAGCCGTGAGAAGATATTTGCTGTGTGTTCTACAGATTGGAAAGAGAGGCACACCATGCTCACCAAAGAGAGCCACCATCATTGGCCAGGTAGTGCAGGGACAGCCAGGTCTGGGAGCAAGCACCAGAGATGCCAAGCACTACAGCAGAGATGCTCTGGCTGTCCTCTGTCACCACAGCCACAATAGCAGGGGAAGGGACAGTGTTAGGACCCAAAACATTCTGAACCAAGGTTGAAAGTCACCTCAACCTTTGGAGAAAGGATTCTACCACAAGCTCTGGCTTAGGGCTGGGAAGAAATGTGTTTTCTGTGATTGTCATGATGTGAGAATACTTTTGATCCTGGACAAGTCAGAGTTCACACAGTAAGAAAAAAACCCAAACAATAACCCACAAACAAATATAACTCCACCCCCATATTAATTTAAGGATCAGATTGTCTGTATTTTAACTCTGTTGATTCATCCAGCCAGTCGTCCCAATGCAATTTTTGCTGCACAAAGAGCTTGGGGCATCTAAAGAAATAAGGGCTTGGGGTCTGGAAATGCTTAGTTAAAATTTTGGCGCTTTCACTACCTTGTACATTTTCCAGCTGGCTAATTCATGTTTCAGTGCCTCAGATGGTTCATCAGTGAGGCAGAGTGACAGCAGTGTCCTCATAGAAGTAGTGATTGGGGAATAAAACCATGTTCCTAAATATGTAGATTATTAACAATGAAAAAGAGTAAATACAAAGAATAAAAATTTGCTTATTTTTATGATGTAGTAAGCATGTAAAGGACTCTGATTTCTGCTAGCTAAGAAATAGAGCTCCTAGAGACTTTCTGAGGTAAGGTTTTGAATCAGTTGCAAGTTGACAGCTGTTGGTTATAGTCATCTGGGAATGTATTTGTGTATCTGAAGATTATGGTAAATTACTTGGATTTGATGCCTGTTCTAAAGGGTATTTAAGAAGTGGTTTGGCTGTAATGTGCAACATAAAGGGATAGAGATTGTTCTGTCCACGGGGATATAACTCCAAATCTGTGGCCAGTTATTCTGATGGGCTTTACAAAGCCAAAAACGAATTAAAACCACAGATGAAGAGATATCATTCTTGGTCAGTGCTATGTGAAGTTCATTGAAGGGTTGTGTGTAGCAGTCGGTCAAGCCCAAAGGCTTCCTTCCCCCCTGCAGAAATTGTGGAGTCCCAGGGACTGAGACCCCCCTGGGGTGGAGCTGAGGGTGGATTGCCCCAGGGAAGGGTCTAGTTCTGCCTCCTGTCCCTCAGTCCATAAAAGCATATCATATCTCCCTCTCTCCTTCCTTCCTCCTTCCCGATATGTCCCTGTCCCTTGTCCCTCCCTGGTCCTTCCCCGTGCCGTTCCAGGTTTGGTTGTTACCCCCAGAATAAAGTCTGATGTCT
Organism: Origma solitaria; assembly: GCA_013397895.1. Lineage (NCBI taxonomy): Eukaryota > Metazoa > Chordata > Aves > Passeriformes > Acanthizidae > Origma > Origma solitaria. The sequence continues at coordinate 463,661 of VZRL01004547.1, read as the reverse complement.
GGCTGGGCTCTGGGTCTCTCGCCCCGAGTCCAGGCAGATGGTCACTGCGTGTCTGTGTGTCTCACTTACTCCGGGCGAGGGAATCTCCCTTTGCAGACTTCAGCTTGTGGACATAGAGTGGCTGCCAAGAAGGAGGGCATGGCCTCCGGCTAGGGCACCCTCACCCCGACTGCGGTGAACCTGAATCTCAGGGACACCGACAGAACCCGCTGGCGAGCTGCCCCCAGCCCTGGTGGTCGTCTGGTCCTGCCCACAAGATCGGCGACAGTTGTGAGCACTATCCCTTAGTCCTGAAGAAAGGCCCCTGCCATCCACATAGATATAAATCTTGTCTAATCTCAACAACACTTTGGGATAGCTTGTGCCATTGAGCCAGACTTTTGTATGGAAAGGGTCTGGTTTTGTTTTTGCATTGACCCCCAAGGATGCTGTATATGGCTTTGTTTCCTGGCATAACATTTCCCACAATGTAAAAACTTGCCTTCAAAAAGAAGAATGGGGTATTTTTAGCCATGGAGATAGGTATAAATATTAAAAGCAGACACAGATAAAACAATAAACATTCAAAACTGATCTTTGAATAATGCTTTTTTTTTTGAATACGTTCTTCCAGCATTTGTGGATTCAGAGGTATATGTCCTTGGGACTGAAAACCAGGAGGGTTTCCACAAGCTGTCTGACCACACGGCATGGAGTATGTTATTCAAATGCTTGCCCACACTAAACTGTCAGAAAAGGTGTCCCTCTCTCTGATGCGGACTACAATTGTTTTAAAAGAACAAAGTTCTGTAATTCCTGGGATGATTTCTGTTGCGAAGAGGTGATAAACTGACTAACACCTGAGTGCAGGGTCATGATTTGACACACTTGCAGGTATGTTCCACTTTGAGGAAATGTCAGGAAAGCACATGGCCTTTTTGCGTGTGTGCATTTGCTTGTCGTGAATTTTTGTTGTGATGTGTCTCCATCAGACAAATTTCATCCTGACACTGATTTCAAAGCCTCTTCTTGGTTTGCACAGAGGAGGTTCCAACAGGCAATCATTGTGCTACTTGCCAGACCCCCTTCAGAGGGAACACATGTGGGAAGTTACTTTGCTTGGGGTGACTTGCAACAGGACCCTTGGTGTTCAAGCATGGCTTAGGGTCCAGCCACTCTGGGGGAAAGTACTTGGTTGTGAGACCAGGTTACTGAAGCACAAAGGTAAAATACCAGTTTTATAGCTTTCCTAAACATGCATGTTTTGATTTGGACTCTGAAGAACTATCTGTATTTCTCAGTGTTTTTCTGAAATTCAAGGTATGGCAATGTACCAATATATAGAAACTACATAGCAGCATAGACAGTGTAAGTTGGTATAAACTCTGTACAAACAGTTGCATTTTTCTTTCTCCTGACAGAGCTAAAGACGTAAGGAATTAACAAAAGATTCTTATGTCACCTTGTAGATCATTCCACTCCCCTTATTTTTAGGAAGAGGCGATTCCAGAGAAAAAAAATGGTGTTCATATAGTATGCCTGATAGAACTGATTTGGAGATAATGAGGGGTGTTATTTAAAAATATCCTTTCCACTCACCTCTGTAGGTATTTATTTACTATAATTCCTTACTCACATAAGGACTAAGTCCATTCCAGCTGCCACTCCACATGCTGTGTTCATTCTAAGCCAGTCTCTGCTTTTGTTTTACACGCAAGCTGACAAGCGAGAAGAAGGTGGGAACACTGCTCACAACTTTTGCTCTTTTTTCCCAGCAAAAAACACTTTTCCCAGAATTAGTCTCCAAACTTTGTTTACCTAAGAGACCTGTTTTATTTTCCAAAATGCATGAAGCAGAAGCCCTGAGTATCATGGCTTAGTAATGCTATTCCGCAGTTTGGTGCCTCCCCCCACCACCCGAGACTCCAAAACCACATGTTGCTCACTGGCTTTGCTGCTTCCATCTCCACTTGTGGATGGCCAGAGAGGAGAATTGGAGGCACAAAAGCAAAAATCACAGGCTGAGACAAGAATAATTTACTGCAAACTGCAATGAGATAAGAAAACAAACAGCAACAGAAACAATATTAATAAAAAAGATGGAGACCTCAGCCCAACCGCAGCCGCACCACCCAAACCACTCTCTCCAGTCAGGACCGGTGTTACTCCACTGCTCCATCTGCCAGTTTCGCTCCCCTGGAAAAGGAACGCCCTTTTGTCTCAGACAGGAGAAAGACTCCCTTTCCCCTGCTCCTGGCAATAATGTAAAATGGTATGGAATATCATTAATGTCACAGCCACCTGCAGACAGGTCCAGGCTCTGCCCTCTCACAGCTGATCTGGACCAAAAACCAGTACACTAAATCAACAAGGTTTATGACATGCACTTCGGGAGAAAACCACTGCAAAAGTACATGTGAGGATTCACGGGGTGATAAAAAATTCTTCTTGAATGTCAGTTTTGCTTTAACAAGGAGCTTGTGTTTTCATTGTGTTAAAGCAGTAGACAAGAATAAAAGATGATCTCTTGCAGTTTATGGTCAGTGCTATAGGTGTCCACTGTAAGTTTTGGGAAGTTAGCCGTATTCTTCACCTGTAAAATGTAGAAAACTTGACAGTAAGGCACATTTTCCCCAGTGAAGACAGGGAAAGGTTTGCCCATCAATGCCTTGCAGGATATGAGAGAAGGCTTCTGTATTTGCTGGTTTTGAGCTATATTACAGAGGTTTCCAGTTTGCCTGGAAACATCACTGCTGTCACTGTAGGCAGCATGTGCTGAAGTCTTATATGAGAGATTGTATTTTAGAGCCGTTAGGTTTTTTCAGGATTTGACAGCATCATTAGACTACTGGACTCTAATTACTTATAATTGCATAACCTGTGAATTGCGAAAACATACAGAGGTTTCCAGACTCTACTAATGAATTCAATCACAATTTAAAAGCTTTATCAGATAAGTACAAAAAGGACTGTGCTGTGTAACACTCTTCTGCCCACTCAGTATGGATACAGTGTGTTTAAGTAATGTACCTGAATCAGCAGGTTGAAACACTTGAATTTTCCTGTTCCACGTTGTTGATGGTCCACAGGACCCCTCCTGGCAAGGTACCTACTAGTGAAAAAGGAAAAAAAAAAAGAGATGAAAAGAAAGAACAAAAGGCTTTTAACTTGCGCAGCATATGATAATGATAGAGTGCCTTCAAAGAGCACTGAGGTTTTTGAAAATCACAGGAGTGCAAAGAGGTCACCCATAGATATTTGAATTATTAACATATGTTTAACCATTAAAGAAAGATGTATTGATAGAATATCAATGCAATTAATTATTTAGATACACAAATATGGCACAGAAAACAAATTAAGTATTCCCCACAGTTTGGGAAAGACAAACCTTGAATAAATACATCATAAAAGGGTTTGTTACCACAAGGCCTGGTAATAACAGATCATCTTAGTGTATCATGAAAAGTGTGTTTATGTTGGCTGTGTTTATTTTGGTTACAAGATGAGCCTTCATCAGTTGATCTGTGGTGAGGTGGAATGGAAAAAACCACAAAGAACCAACTTTGTGTTTGAAGGGAAATGTGTCAGCTTTTTAACTTGTGGTTTTCAAACAAATAGGTTTTTGAAAGAAGTGTGTACAGCTGTTGCAGGAAGAAAATCTGCCTAGTAAAATATCTCACACATGCTGTTTTCTGTGTCTCTAGTAACTACCTCTGACTGCATTGCTAATGCAGATCCTGCGGTAAGATCAGGACATCTCTCTCTTAGTCTTCTGACAGGAAAAAAATACTGTGCTCTTGGAACCTATTGCTCCCCTTTTTTTGTCAAATGTGGCAAATAAAATCTTGAATCATTGCATATCTACTTTGTAATACATTTTTGGCTGACATGCTTTCAGGTTTTGATTCCAGTGTATGACTATTGCATAGTTTCTTCAGTCATCAGTCAGCTATTCAAACAACCCAAGCAGATTTTTGATATTAAGTCCCCAGGAGTACAAAGTAAGGACTGTCTTTTTTTCTGTGTATGTGGTATTAGAAACATTGAATTAGTATGCATAGTTTTGGGAAAACCTCCTAAGGCCTGCCATTTTATTTTATTTTATTTTATTTTATTTTATTTTATTTTGAAAATGTTNTTATTTTATTTTATTTTATTTTATTTTATTTTATTTTATTTTATTTTATTTTATTTTATTTTATTTTAAATTTGTGGGCACTTAATAGCATTAGGTGCCCAGTACTCAGTAGTGTGTTTCATTGACAGTCAGGCTGCGTGCACTTCTCTACCTGCAGTGTTGGAGGACTTGCCACAGCAGGTGAGCTGTGTGCTGGTGTTTTTAGAGCGGGAGAGGATAATGGTGGTCAATATATGCATATCTGCTGGTCCCTTGGCTGAGACAAACTGAAAAAGCATGTCTTCCCCAGGCACTGGAGAGGAACCTCTGTCCTAGCTGTAGCCCTGAGGGCACAATCATGGTGACTCTATCCACCACCCTGTCTGTCCAGGGCCACCAAGGGGCCAGAGGAAGGAGTGAGTCCAAAGTCAGCTAGAGCTGGAGTGTCTGTGGCACAAGTGAGATCCATGAAAGTTTGGGTACCTCTGAGTATAACCTTAAGAGTGAGCTGAACTGGAGCTTAAGTACTGAATGACGCAGACTTCATTTGTGATGATTCCAAAATGAGAAAAATACACTCAGCTATCTTTATATCACTGATATTAGATTTTATCTGAAGCCAGAAAATATACTTTTGTTCTAGTGTAAAGGTGTGAGATAATATTGAACATAGTCAACTGGAAAATTCAATAGAAAAGTTGATATGCATGTAAAGGAAAGAAAAAGAGGAAAATGCAGGAATAAAAGAAAAGTTAATTGTAGCCAAGACTTGTGCAAGCAATTATCATTGTGCTGGAAATTAAACAGCTAAACAGTGATATATCAATGACATCTAGTCTCTCTTGTGTCTGAAGAACAGTATCTGAGACATTTTTGTTGTTTTATTTGGTTTTCTTTGTTGGGTGAAGATTTTGAGCTTGTCACTCACATGCATAGTATTCCACCTATGTATCAGTATTAAAGCAAACCAATCATTCTGTAATTCAAACTGAAGTTCATTCCTTCACTTTGGCAATTGCAGTTGTCTGGCAAATGTGGGGTAAAAAGCCCTGGGCTTCCTAGGAAAATTAGGCTCCAGGCTGTCTGGAAGCAGGTGTCCCATGCATCTCACTCAGGAGAAGATGGTCGTGAAATGTGTTGGGCTGCAATACAAACTGTGGCCATATCACAAATTGAAAAACCTGTCTTTAACCAAGTGGGGCAGAGGCAGCTCTCTGTTCAGGTCACTTTGGTCCAGGGCTCTCACAAACCTTGTCATCCTGACTTGTCTTGGGGTGTAGTGACAAGAGATCAAAGGCAATATATGTTCCATGGCCTTGGGGTGTGAAGCATAGCGAGGCTGTGGAAGTGAGCTGTAGTGTTTTTGAGGGAGAGCTCTCTGTACCTTGTTCCATAATTTTAGAGAATGTGCTGAATAATTTAGTTCTAATAGGCTGCAGGGACTTCTCACGTGTAGGTCTTCTGCCAGTTAATATTTATTACGTATATTACTCTTTCCATCTGCAAAACACTTTACAAATATTAACTAATTAAGCCTCACAACACTCTGGGGAGGTAAGTATAAGTAAGTTATTAATGTTACGTAAGGAAGGCTCTTGGCACTCCCCTTAGTGGAAGTCTCGGGGGAAATCCTAATCCTCCACACTGCAGCCCTTTCTGATCTTCAGTCCCACTTGTGAGTTACAGTTGCAGAGTGAATTCAGAAATGAAGCCACGCTCCCACTCCTTGCACTTCCATAAGGAAATTTTACATACTCTGCAACTGCTTTCTTGCCTGTCACACCAACTCTCGGTGCCAGCAGAGACAGCTTTAGGGATTGCATAAGTCTTCTGTGACTCTTCCCCTGGGTCTCTTTCCTTCCATAGAATCCAGCATCTTGAAAGGCTGCAGCCATAGCAAGTGCAATAATGCTTTTCTTGGAGAAGCCAGAAAGCTTGGGGGAAAAACCAAATAAACAATACCTATAACAGCATTGTGTGGGGAAAATCACTTGAATTTGTACTTAGAAAATGGAAGTTTCCACTTTAGAACCTCATCTCAGGTAATGGTAAAGATCCTGTTGGTGTCAGTCATGCAGGAACAGCCTGAACAGAATCATTAGGAATCCCTGTATATTCAGCAATGTATGGATTTTCAGCATGGAATTTCCAGGAAAGTCAGTGGAAGCTGTGCGCCCAAATCCTGCACATTCAAATTGATAGCACTTTATTCAGAAAGCAATCCCCAAATGCAGTGTCCGTAAAAGCAACATTGACCAATACTGGCTTTTCCAGCTTCCAGAAAAACTTTTTTGCAAAACCTGGACCAGATTTTTTAAATTGCACAGAGGTTTTTGGCAATGTCTCATTCAGGGAGGTCTGAAAACACAGTCAGCTGTGACCGGCTATAACTTTGGGAAGTGCACGTCAGAAGCAGGAAAGCATGCCCCATACATCACATAATGCATTTCTGACAGAAGAACACTCTCTGTGGCTCTGATGAAAACTGGCTGATGACTCCATTGCAAAAGCACATTCCAACCTCTGCTCAGCAGAGCTCCTTGTGAGGATGTGGCATTTAACATTCGTAGTCATAACAGTGCTGTTAATATACCACATTGAAGAGACACTTTAAAGCTCTGACAAGGGCAGTGAGGGAAAGCAGGATGGCAGCTGCTCTGTCAATCACTTTCTTTTCTATGGGAACCAGCTGGCTGTTATTTTCACTTATTATTTATCATTTAAGCTAGACTTGTTACAAAAAAATAAAAGAAACAACAACCCAAAAAAAAGACCTCCATGGCCAGAAAAAAAAAAGCAAAAGTGGTCTTTGGAGACTTTGGAAGCTCTCTGTGGTTTGATACATATTTAGGTTGATGGTTTTTCAATACACCACTTCCTCCTCCAACCACCTTAGCTGCCATATTAAAGTGATCAAGTTGCCCACAGATTTACTAAACAAATATGTAGTTCACTTAGTCTTTAAACCACATAAATACCAAAGAGGGATTTCTCCAGTTTCTAGCATTCATCTTGAAACTACTGCTTAATATTAAATCATTAGACCTCAGGCTTTTTTTTTTTTTTTTTGAAAACCTATGAGCAAGTACTTAAAATCTCAGCCATCTCCCACTAGAAGTGAAGTATGTCCTGTGCAGCAGAACACCAAGGGCAAGTTTCTAGTAAGGCTGAAGAACCTTGAAAGGGTTAGCTAGCTGAATAAAAGTGCAACATGCTTGAAGATAATTTGGCTTTTTGGAGATCCTTGTTTTTCAAGAGCTGTCTGTGGCTGCTTAACTGTGTGTTTTCAAGGGAACAAGCCTACATGTACTTTACTGAGACATATATTGTCTTCTGTGCTTTAACTGTGCACATAGTGTTATCTTTGCTATTTGAATGGGATGCACATGTGCACATTTGTGTGTGTCTGTGTGCATTTATTCACCTAGGTGTTCTCTGCAGGGGGAAACTGAAGAAAAACACTCTTTATTAAAGATATTTACATATAAATTTTTCTAGTTTTAGAAAAACAATGTAAAGACACTTTTGACTGCCATTCACACTAAGAAACTAAGGAGCAGAGCAATAGCACAGCTATCACCAGACACCAGCCTGCACTTTACCCCCACATGCTCTTTACAAAGATCACCCCACTGCATGCTACTCTCTGCCAGGTCCCTCCTTTAGACTCTCCATTGTGACCCGTATAAAAAACATGACAGGACTAAGCAAGCAATTGGTGTAGGTAACCATTGTTTATTGTGCTTATCAGTATTGGCTTGCCAGGACCCTCTGCTCTTCTCATCTGCTCATTACATCCACCGCTGTCTATTGTCTTATGACTTAAATCAGGCCTTGAATAGATGTGTGTGTAAGGATGGAAATCAATTTATTGTGCAGTAGTACAATCTCTAGAACATCTGGACAGTATCCATGGACAGTACTGAAGGACGGCCAAATGATAACAATCAATATGTCAGAGAACTGGAGAAACTAAGAAAAGAAGTAATAGACCTTTTTGCTTTAGCTGAGTCCCCTAAACTATTTGGAGCATATATCTCATTGCCAGGGAGCAACAATTAGCCACCAAGCAAAGGTTAACCCAGGCAGCTCAGATGAGCACAGGTTTTGAGGCTCCTCCAAGGTACCTCACAGTGCCGTTGTTTGGATGGTTCTGAGACCAATACAGAAGAAAGCCTTTTTCCATGCACAGTGAGGGATGAGATGCTCCCAGGTACTGTTTTGTGCCCCAGGGTGCTGTGAGAGAACCTTGAAGTGCCTTGCTCAGCAGGATTTGTCAAAGATACTCACACCAGTCAGTAAGAAGTTTGCTGCCCATCTGTCTTAGTGGTGTTTGAAAATTCTTTCAGTTCTGCTTTTAGCTGCTTTTTTGTAAGATCTGTCCCAAAGAGCATAAGGGCAGCAATCTTCCCTCATTCTCCTGGACTTCTGGAAAGTTAAAAAAGGAGATCCACAGAAGTCTTTTTGCATTAGAAAGAATGTAATTTTTCTCCTGCCAAAATATTTGTTCAGAAGCATGGTTCTCTATCTAATCTTTTATCAGCTTTTCTGCTTTTTTTTCCTAGGGACAATCAAGTGCAAGTTTATACCTTCTCCTGCTCTTCTTCCTATACACACGCCATACTTGAACACCAGATGTTTTTGCATTATTCACCTACCTGCAAAGTCATTCTTCTTTATTCCTTGTTCTGATAAACAAAAAGCAGTTTTGTCCCCCCTCCTGCCACAGTTCAGAAGAGTTTTAAACAATCAAAATGTTTGACCTGTAAGTCAAATTGTATTCTTACATGTTTGTGTATGATTTCTGAAAGTATTGCATCTCTGGGGGTGGAACTTGACCCATCAACAACTTTCACCATGTGCCAGCATGAGGGAAAATGAGTTTGTGTTGCAAACGAAATTTATCTCAACACAGAGTGGGAGTATCTCACACATATGCCATTGATTTTTGTGATTCAATGTTTTCACTGAGAGGATGGCAATAATCTGCACAATTAATCTTTTTCTGAAAATCAGTATTCAAGAAAGATTTAAATATTTATGGGTGATCAGTGGGAATATTTGGTTTGTAATGTCTTTGTTTCCCTTGGGAAGTGTGCTCCTGCCAGGACCTGTAACTTGCAATCAGGCAGCATGCATGCAAGGAAGGAGGGTACAGTTCAAGCATGTGCTTGAATTTGAAGGATTCTCAAAACCTGCTGTTTTAGTCACACTCAGAACTCATCATCTTTCAATATCTTCTTCACATAAAGCAGGAGTTTTAGACTTATGTTTGAGGAGAAATGGGTGTTTTCATGATGAACATGATGGTGACAGGGAGAAAATAGTAGGTTGAGATGAACCCTGCAAGGTAGCCAGCTAACCATGAGTGGGAGATATGAAGGTCCCACAAAGCACCCACTGTAAAATGTAGGACTCAGTTCCTCTTCAAGGCCAAATTCACAGGGAAAATTAAGTTTTTACAATTATTGCCTGCAAAGCCTCAGCTGAAGTTACAGTAGTTGATGTTTGTGCCAGCATGGAGTCTTTTGATTTCAGTGTTGGTACAGAGCTGGAGGCTGTTGCATGTTGTGGTGATAATAATAATAATAATAATAATGTTCTTCCAGAGCACATGCACTGCACTTATTTTGCAGACTTTATTAGAAGTTTTCTTTTCTTTAAGGAGGAGAGACATTATTTTAACAGGGGAGCACTGAGCAAGCAGAAGCCCATGTTTTGACTGCACCTGGTGAATTCTTGCAAATTGTCCAGTGGCTTCTTTTGGACTTGCTTTGGAGAGTTAAATCCTGGGAACCGTTGTCCTTCTCCTCACACTCAGCAGCCCTGAGCCCGCTGTGTCAGGCATCTGTAATTCCTTTCCTACCTACAGATTTTCTGTTAAATATCGAGACAACAGTGACAGGAAAACAGTGTTTCGATGCATGTGAATTACGGTATTTGAGAGTTACAGTAAACTGCTATTTTAAACAAAGTAGCTCAAAGCCTGGTGTGACAGAAAGAACAGGGAGATTTAAATGCCCTCGATGAACTGAGTAGCACACTATTCACAACGCTAATGTCTGCTCGGTATTATGCCAGCCGAGCTCCCTGACATTCTTAAAGCCCAAGTTGTTTGTAAGGTTATTATTAGAGATTTCTCGCTTTCTGAAGCCAAGGGAGGAAAACAGCAATTGAGGTAAATGCTCTAAGGCCCCAGACTGTGTTTTTGTTTGCGATTTACGATTCAGATGCAGACATCCAGTTCTGGTAGAAATAGCCTTGCTGGTGCGTTTGACACCGTGTTTCTAAAGGTACTTATTGAACTGAAAGTGGAAACAAGAAGGGGGTAGTTGAGCTCCTGAGGGCTGAAAAACAAGTCAGCCTGTCTGTGGTGCGAGGCACTCTCCTGTTCCCCTGAGGAGAAAGCTCTTAGTGGATTTCAGCTCCTGTGATGACAATGATGTTATGTTTCAAGCTTCTTATTGCACTGTAAATAGCATTATGTTAAAGAAGTGTCTTTGAGTAGGCATACAAAAGTGGAGAAAATGCATTAGATTAGAAACAATTCCTACTATTCATCGTAAAATGGAACATGATTGCAAGCAGTATAGCTACAGTCATTGCTGCTCTCACCTGTTATTGTTTATATATTAGTTCATTTGATTTCTACCTTTTTGTTCTGTATAATGGAGGTTTAAGCCTGTTCTGGCCTTGTTATTTATGTGCTAGTTGCTTGCTTCTGAGTATAAAAAAAAAAAATTATTTAAACCAGATGTAAAAGTTTTACCCTGATCTTCAGTCAGCCTTCTAGTGGCACAAGTCAAGTGAGCAGACCAGAGGTGATAAAAAGAACATTATCTGATGGCAGGCACAGAAATCCTGTAAGCTGATGGAGAGTTATGCAGTTCATTTTTAGCATACTGGTTGTCTATAAATACACCGAAGTGGGGTAGGAGTTCTTTAGGGCAGACTGTTTATCTGTGCTGAAAGGAAAACTGGAAAGTTAAAAATCAGCTTGGATAGTGACAAAAATATTTAACTGTATTATTTAACTCTTTATTAAATTCTCTGCAATTTGAATCACTTTTGATGATACTAGATAGCACCCTGAATGAACTATGAACTCTGATACATAGCTTAGACACAAGCTGTATGCTGTCCAAAGGAGGGAGGAGATGATTTGAAACATTTTTCCATATCTGAATTCTGGCTATGCAGTGTCGTTTGCAATGAACCTGAAATAACAGAACTACAAAGGGAAAAACATTGCTATGGCAACAAACTATTTCTAATTTAAGTGAGCCTGGTGTAAGAAAAGAAGCAACAGTGTGATTTAAACAGAAAGAGACTTTGCAAAATAAGAAATGCAATAATTATTTTAAAATTAAATAATAATTTAGCCCTCTACCTGTAATAATTTAGCTTATCTTTGGAACTCTGTAGCTCTTTTTCCTCTGGTATTTTCTGAACTTACAGAAATATAGAATAACCTTTTATGACTTTAGAAGCTAAGACAGGAGTTAATTAAGTCAATCTCAGGAGAAACATAGGAGTCCCTAAACAAAGCTAGGTACAGAACATGCGTGATTCAGGATGTAAGGTCAAGATGACTTACACTTAGTGTTAGGCACCAAATTAGGAGCCCAAATCAGGAGTCTTTGTTGGTGGAAGCTATCTCCACATTCAGTGAACTCTAGTAGAGTAACCCCCATTATGTCTTTGGCTGAATTGCCAAAAGCGTATTTTTCAAGGCGTGATTTCTCCTCTGATTTTTAGGGAGCACAACAGGACTGTTTTCCTAGTCAGCTGTCTCAGTTAGAAGATGAACCAAGATCAAAGGCCTTAATTCACTCTGCTGGTTGATAAGAATGATAAAACTGTATTCCAATGCAAATTAATGCCACTCATTTACCATTCTCCAAGCTGCAATGATGATTGCCCTGACTTCGAGTTAATTGCAAGTGAACATCTGCTTTTTCTGCAGCCTTGCTGCAAGATAGTGCTTTGGTCAAAGGACAAAATTAAGAATCTTTCTCTGATAACCAAGGACTTTCTAGTGGTTAGTATAACAGAAGAATACAAAAACCAAACCCTTAGCTCTCCCAAAAGCTTTTTATAGGCATATGGCTTGGCTGCTGTGTTGGGAGTTTTTTGTTGCTGTTGCATTTTGTTTGTTTATGGTTTGTTTATAGTTTTTTTCAAAGGATAGACAACTCTTTTAGAAAAATACATTGATAAAAGTATTTTGTATTTCTATTTAATGCTTTGTCTTCTTCATTATTGTCTCAATCACTTTTTGGGAGCCCTCAGAAACAAGTCCTTAGAGTGTATGTGCAGGAATGTACTGAGTTGTCAATAAGAGACATGGTAAGCTCTGTGTAAAGCAATGATGCTGCCTGCACTGCCTGAAGGAATGTACTCTGCTGCCTCTAGCCCTGCAGGAGATGAGGGGAACATTTTGGGAAAGTGCACTTGGGACATGTAGGTGACCCTCATCTTGAATGCATTGCCTCTTGGTGATCAAAGGTCTGAAAAGACTTAGGAAGCAATGGATTACATCTTTTCAGCTCTACTCAGCTACTTCAAAAGCTTCTGCTTTGCCATTAAGGCAAACCAGATGATTCAAAGAGTTATTTTTGATTTTAAAAAAGTGCTATCTTAGTTGGCCAGTCAATTTCAAATACGGTCTGCAGTGAATAAGTGGCAACTTGCTTGTTTTCTATTGCCACAGCACACAATTTGATTTGACTGCAGGAAAGCAGTGGCTTTTTCTACAGTAATTAGTTACCGCCTTTCAAATGAATGTAACTGGGGAAGAGCAGAATGTTGAAAAATGTTCAAATATTAAAGTTAAATTGAGTGATTCAAGCTTGCAGAATAAGGCATAATCTTTGGTTTTCCTGCTTTTGTAGAATAAAATGACCTCTGTAGTCAACATGGTTTTTTCAAAGTATGTTTATTGAGCTTCTTTGGCAAAACAGTCTTCATTAAACCACTTCCACTATGTTTTGGGCTTGAGTTTGGTTTTTTATTTGCTTTTGTAGGAGAATGTTTCAATCTACTTGCAATAATTTTTTTTACCTCACAGCTGAACACTCCAGGAAGATGTAATTATATTTACTGCATCAATCCTGTTACAGACTTTCTTAAATAAATACATTATTTTGAAATAATCAAGATATTTACGCTGAGTATTTAATTTATATAATATAATGGATTTTTAGAGTTAGAAGGGACTAGTCCTTCCCTGATCAGACCTTCTCTAATTATCCTAAAATTCCATTCAGTCATTCCTTCATGAAGCCCAATTGCAAATAGGTAGAAGTGGAATAAACCCTTTACAGAGATACCAAATCTTGATAAAAAGAGATTGCTGCGAGTTTATTTACAACATCTTCTAAGTATACAGTCTTTGGCCGTTAATACAAACCTACATTTTTAATTGCTGGATGTAAATTCTTCATTTGTCTTTATGTGGTAGTCTTGATTGCTAGCACCCTTTGATGTATCTTTCTGTAATGTCTTTCCTGTTATTTATAATTTGTCCAAACTGTGAGCCATTGTGGACTTTATTTGCATCTTCATTCTTCCCATATCTCTATGAATCAATCCCTTCCAGACTACACTAAAAGGAAGAAAATTCCTTTCAAAGTCCTGTAATGGGAGATCTTAGATTTATTGTGAACTGTGATCCATTCATTATAGAGATGCTGCACTGATGCATTGTGTTTGCATAGGGTAGTACTTTGAGGAATGTCTGGCCTCACAGGAAGTTATCAGGCTGCCTTTATTAATTAGATGTGTTCCAAGTTTATTGGAATCACCTGTTTGTGCCACAATTATCTTGAATTACAATTTTATTTTCAAGGGCTTGAAGACTGTAAAATATTGAATCTCTTTTCATGTTTCTGCCTTCATGAGATGAAGTCAGCAAAAAAAGTGCATTTTAAAAGAAATACAAGTCTGATTTCTTTTAAAGGATTTGGTACTAGTGGCAATGGTATTAGGTGAAGATTTGGAGGGTCCAGTGTACTAGCTCTGCTCTGGATAGACTGGCATTGTTCAGAAATAATTACATTTCTGTAGGATATATTTCATATACTTGCCTTGTAGAAAGATATGGACTTGAAAAGCACAGAGGAACCCTAGAGAAAGCAATTTACTGTAAAACATCTCCCACCACAGATGGTTTCAGGCTGAAATATATCACAGTGTATTTGTACTGCTCCCACTGATGGTAACTTTTAATGCACTTCTCATGGTAAAGAAATCTTTTGAAGACAAGCTTTGTTTGAGAAGAACATTCTTGAGCTGAGGGGAATGGATGATAGGAGTGGTGAATACTACAAAGAGAAATGTTTAAAGCAATCAAGGAATTTATGAATTATGGAAGAAAGGTCAGTTAGAAATACTATTATTATGTTGACATCCCTGAAATTAAAGGTGAAATTTTCTTATTTAATGCATTACCTAAGAATCTCAATAGGGTATCTGGCTTGCCTAAAGGCTTTGCCTTTCCTTAGGAGGAAAAAAAATCATTAATAATTATAGACGGTGGGCAAGACTATGAGTGGAAGAGGACCCTTGAACTGTTTCTTCTGGTGGTTTCACAAAATTCATGTTCTATCTTCCGAGACAATAGACAGCCGTCTTTGTCTCTGACTGGGAGTAAGGGTAAAGAACAGCACATCCTTCTTTATCTGGGATCCATCTTACATTTTGCATGCCGTTTTATTCTGCAAAAGCAAATTCCAAGTAGTTATGTGTTGGGGATGCAACCTCAAACCACGTGGGTCAGGCCTTCTTTAAATCAGTGAAGAGCCTTGAAGAGTGAGCATAGGACATAGAAGGGTTATATTGTTCTCAGAAGGATTCTTTTTACATCACTCATCACATTGTGAAAGACACATCAGAGATACTGTGATGTTCAGCAAAAATCACAGGTTTATACAAGCTTATTCACCTATACTTAGTCAAAGGGTTGTAACTGACTAAACAGAAATGCAAAATATCTCTAGGTCTAGTAAAATATGGTTTGAAAATTGTCCCTGAAAATTACATCTGAGAATTTTTGTGGATTCAAAGGTATTTCGGTTGTTTGGTGATTTGATATACCTGTGGGAATGAGTAGAGTCTTTTTGGAGGTTCATCTGACATGGTCTGTTTGAAAAACACCATCTTTCTTTTTCCAGCACGCCATTTTCATTTTCTCAAATTCTCAAACTGCTTAGCTGAAAGTCAGGAAAACAGCCTATCTTATGAGCACAATGCTCATAATTTCATCATTTGATCAATCATTTCTCATGATAATTGACTTTCTTGGAAAAGTAGTATCTGTAGTAACACCTCTGGACTTTGTTCTTTATCTCAGACCTCTGCCTCTGTCCTCTTTAGAGTAGATAATTAGAATTACTTCCACTAAAATGATCTCTTAAGAGGCAGATGACCCAGTCCTTAAAACCCAGCCACATTTGATCCTCATGTCTGACGTGGCATGCTAATTTGTTGCTCCCTTCAGGAAGTTGTGACCAAGGGTAATGTAGTTGTCCAAGCAGCCTTCTTAAAATAGATATTCAATTTTAAGGAGGGGGAAAAAATCTAAAAGAAGGTTTTTAAAATTACAGAAGGTGTTAATTTGTTGAGTGCTTGATTAGGGGCTAAATTTTCAAGCGTTCTTTCAAGTCTGGGGTCATCTTCTGGTACTGTTAGCCTCCCTTTTCTCTTTATGGAACTTTATTTAAACCTAACTGAAATTTCTTCTCCTTTATATGCTTGAACTTGTAACTAAACTTGTTGAGCTCAGCAGGGAGTTGTAATAAAAGCACCAAATTGAAGAGCTCTTGTGCTGTGTCTGAAGTATCTGCTAGGGAGTGTTTCAATTCTCACTCTTCCTGGTCACATTCCCTGACAATCCAGTTATTGAATTAAATCACTGTATGAATACATATTCATGGATAAAATAACTCAATAACTAATCCAACTTATAATATTCCTAAATTACTTCAATCAAGTCCAAATCTATTACATAGACAATTTCCATCCCTGACGTATTTTGTCTAATATGTAAGATTTTGAAAAGGATCATTTACCTTCTATTACAGTACATCATGTTAAATCATCTTTATCTGCTCATTAAATGAAGATGATATGTCTTATATGGAATTGCCTTGAATTTCTCACTCATTGAAGATACCTGTCACAAACTAGAAAGTGCACATACACACACACTACACACAGAGCCATGGGAGCTGCCTCTTGTGGTAAGTCCTCTGCAGCGAAGGAAGAAAATAGAGGATGATACCTTGTGTGGTAATGCATGTCATGCATCTCTCACTCACCAAAAATATGTATCAGAGACCTCCATGAAGAGTCAAGTGTGCTAGGAATCACAGCCAGGAGATTAGTTCTTGGACTGCTTGTTAAACTACCTCTTACAAAATAACCCTCACCAGATGTTGCGCCTGAGATGACAGAAGGAGTAAATCCTGAAGTAATTCAAATCAATGGCAAAATTCTCATAAAACTTGAAGTGGCCAGGATTCCACAGGAGGAATTTGTCAGAGAAAGTTAGTACCTAGTAAATCTTCTGGGTATATCTGTTTGGGTTGTCTCTACCCTAAGACATTCCCAGAATTTTGATATAAAATCAGTGATTAGAAAACCTGAGTGGATTAGAAGATGAAGGAGCATTTACTGTAATAGCTCCCTAAATTTTTTGTGCTCTGAATGTGGAAATTGCTCATTGAAGGATTTTTGAAAATTGTACATTTTTTACTGTTATCATTCAATGACTGTCCACACAATAAATAATTTATTTAAAAGAGTGACATTTAAAAATTACAATTAAAAATGACAATTAAAAAATTAAATATAAGAATGTACTAGAAGGGAAGCATTCAGAAGAACAAGTGGCTAGAGCAGTGTGTTCAGCCTCACCATAACACAGATCCACAACATTGTAGTGGAGCAGGTAAAATTATTGCTCAGGGGGTGGAAAAATGTGAAGAGTGAGGGAAAATAGGAAATTTGAACACAGAGGAAGAGACAATCAGGTGGGACAGCAAGTGCAGTCTTGCCTGGATATATCTCCAGCTCTATGACTGGGCAAGGAAGATGTTTGTGCCTTGGTGGATGACAAAAAAGCCCATAGCTCCTGTGGTCACCTGTTACAAATGCTTTGGGTGAGTTATTGATTTCCCATATACAAATGGAAGAGGCTATCAGCAAAAGAATGTAAATAAAGATGCAGGAGCAAAAAGGAAAACAACAGAAAATCCTACTGATGTGGCACATGCCTCAGTTATGGCTTCCCATTTCCTTGTACGTAACTGTGTACAGTCTTCTGTTTAAAATGCAGTTACTGTGTTATTGATTTCCTAGATATGTTTTTAAAAGCATTTAGGATTGGGCAATTAGTTACTGCTTAATGCAGAATGGCAAAACAGAGCTATTGACCCAACTAATTGATCGATTGGTTCATTATTTCCTTCATATGGCTTGATGTGGACCTAATCCAAAAGAACAAAAGAAAGAAAAGATAGTTGGATTTTGTGATGAGTATTATACAACAGAAAGTTAAGGAAAGATGTTTTAATGTTAAAAGGAAGGAGTTTGGGGATAACAGCATTTTTCCAGTAATTGCTACTTTGTTTGAACAACCACTCAAAGGATGATTTCACAACAGGGCAAAGAAAGAAGAAATACTGAGCTGTGTACACATTGAAGTGTATTTATTGTGACCAAGACGAAGTGTATATCTTTAACTATATTATGAGAACATACTGATATATCATTGACTACTTCATTCTGAAGTAAAGCGTAGAATAATAGTTATTAAATTATAGGATCAGCTCTGAACCAGAAACCCAGATTGGTGGACTTCAACTAGAACTAGCAAAAGTTTGGGGAAAGTATGAGAGAAAAACAGGATGTGATTCTGGAAACTCTTTTGGCCTCTTCATCTGAAATGAAGGGCTGCTCCTTCAGTCACATGAATAGAAGGCCAGGGCCAACCTGGAGTGCCACCTCACAGGGCCACTGATACACAAAGATAGGGAAAGGTGTCTGAAGATTTTAGGGTCCAAATACCTGCTGAAGCAGAGTCAGCTACAGAAGATGTTCAGAGTCATCTCCGGTCAGATTTAAATTTTGTCAAGGATGGAAACTTACAACATTTCTGATCAAATTATTCCCACTTTTTTTCCTTGCCTCCTCTTGTACCAGCCTCCAGGAGAGATGTTGCTCTCTGTTGCACTTCTCCGCCATTGTAAACTACAAATGCAGCTGAAGCATCCTAGTTCCTCTTCTTGAGGTGCAGAAACTATTCCCAGTCCTCTGCTGTACTGGTGCAGCTAGGAGACACACATAAATTCAGAAAACTTTTCAGTGGAGTGTTGCTTTCTGTCCCAGTCTCCATTTAAAAACAAACAAGCAAACAAGCAAGCAAACAAGCAAACAAACAAAATGACAAACAAACCTCACAAACCCATAACCCCCACATTGTTCTGAGAAAATATGCTGCACAGTTTCTCGCCGGGCCATGTTGCTTGCTATCCATGTTGACAGCTAAGGAAATAACCACAACAACTATTGCAAGTCCCAGGGTCCTTTTTTCCAAAAATCTGTTGTTCCCAAAACATTAGAGATAGGCAGATGTTGTACAAGAAGGCCAAACAAAATACCAAAGAAAATGATTAATTAAATGATGAATGTAGCTCACAAACTGCAACTCATTAATAACTATTACAGCAAATTCTGACTAAAGACATTCTGCAAACAATCACTTAAAACAAATCTGTAGCGCAGGAGGCAATTCAAAGAAGCTGAAACTACAACAACATATTTAAACAGCTGGAGAAAACACAGGAGGTGCCAAAGATTATTCTGTTAACTGCATGCTGTCACCGGAATAAAAATGAATATAAGGGGATGATAAACAACCAGGTCAGATGCATGGTATTAAATTAGACCTTGGGGAATTCATTCTGTTTTCATTTTGCTGGTGGAAATGTGATGTGGCAAGTGGTGTTTGCCCACTGCCAGTAATTTTAATGGAGGTATAAATATAGGGCAGAGTAAGAAAGGCTAGAATATCTGAGTAATTAAAAAATACTCAGGGTAAAGAGGCCTTTGAAATTCAATCCAGAGAACTTCAGGTGAAGCCAAAGGATTTTCTGAACTGTTAGTTATCAACTTAAAGAATTTGTGAAGGGCAGATAAAATCTCTAAGGACAAGAAAAAGTCAAATGCAGTACCTACTATTAATAAAAGGACAACAGTATTACCTAGGGAAGTGTACACTCATCAGGATAACTTTAATATGTGGAAGATGCTAAAACATGTGATTGCATAGTCAATTCATTAGTATCTAGAGGAGAATGAATGAGGTAAAATATTTCCAGCATTGATTTGTCAACAACATATCCCATCGGACCAATCTTTGAGGAGATAACTAGCCAAGAAAATAAAGAACAGCAGAAATTATGAATATGGACTTAATGAAGACTTTTACATGACGTTGGGCCAGGTGTGCTTTTTAGTAAGTAGACTATAATATAGAAGACTTCACCACATTGGACACAGATGATTTTTCTATAACACAAAGACTTACTAATAAAAATAGAAATATTAATTAATATTAATTAATATTAGCCAGTTGTCAGCTTCTTCTGGGGAACCTTACATGTGTCTGCAAAGCTTGCTTCATTCACCATTTTCATTAGTGCCTTGGACTAAAGAGTGCTCCTAGAATTCATGGATGATGCTGACCCAGGATGAATTATAATAAAGAGTCAAGGATAAAAATTCTTAATAAACTGAACCAATGGTCTGAAATTAAAGATGTAAACCAACAGAAAAAAGTGCGAGGTATTTTGATGAGGAAGTGGGAACTGTAGAAATGAAGAGACTTAACTAGCAAGCTGCAATAAACAGAAAAGGGATTACGAATTACAGCTGATGTCAAACTCAACCTGAGCCAGCAGTTTGACGTTGCTTGGAAAAATGGGCAAGTCACATTTTTGCAATATATTGGCAGAAGGTCGTGTGTAAGATGCTTCAGGAAATGACTACTTTCTGTGCATCATCTGGTAGACCTCAGCTAGATAAACACACTTCATTTAAGGCATTATTTTATGGAAATTTGCCAGAAGGATTTAAGGGAAGTTAGAGGAGACAAATGAGAAAATGAAGAGGTATGCAAAACATTTACACTGTACAAAAATTGAAGCTACTGTTATTTTCTTAGGTTGACAAAATGTAACTGAAGAAGTGAATGGGATAGAGGTGTTCCACAACATGAATTGTTGCTAAAAATATTTATTCGCTGCCCACTTGCTCTGCTTGTAACAAAGAGGATTTTGCTTCTTTGAAGAATTGTTTCTGAAAAACAATTCAAACTGTAAGAGATAGAGGGAAACACAGAGCAGTTTAGCAGTCTCAGTTGCCTTAGTGGAAGATACGAAGAGACTGTTGTCAGTGATGGCCCAGGTCCTAGCCCAGGGAAAATGCACTCCAAGAAGTCAGTCATTTATTCCCCAAGGGTTGTAATGGGCATTCTATGTTTGAAAAGGAACAACTGAACAAATTCCATTTCATGCTGTATCTGACTGACCCCTGAGGAACCTAGTGAAGCCCCACTACACACCTGCTGCCACAAGCCAGTGCTTGAGAGATCAGAGAGCTTCCTGGGGACGTGGTATGCAGCCACATGCAGCGAGTGCATTGAACAGTGTAAGATCTGGCAACAATCGCATTAACTGTTTGCACTGCCTCTCCCTGCCATGTTCATCCTGCTGGTCCTTTTACCACCAGACAAGTGTTACTAGATCAGTAAACAAAAATTAAAAATAGGATACCACTTTGATATTTTTACTCAATTTCTGTTTTATCACCTGTCATATCAACACATCTGAATGGCCAAATCAGAAGAAGCAGGAGTCATTCTGAATGCTATATAGCATGGTATGGTACGGTACGGTACGGTACGGTACGGTATGGTATGGTACAGTATGGTATGGTATGGTATGGTGCGGTATAGAGAGGGTATGCCCGTCGCAGTGCTGAGAATGGAGATTTTACTGAGCAATTTAGCTACAGCTGCAGTTTTTCCAGCTGAATGCTGAATGACGGAAGAAGCCTGTGTGTTCAGAAAACACAGCGGTTTTTCAATACTAGGTGATTGCATGGCAAGTTGTGCATTCTACCCACAACATACTTTTCCCTGTGCACTTGTATGGTGCTCTTGTTCAGTTAATTGCACACCTGCTTATAGCATACGGGAGAGGAAACAAAAATTATGTTTCGATTCATTTTAACTTAATAAGTTGTTTTATTGAAATTGTCCACAATATTTTCTTCGATTTTTCAAGACATTTGAAGGAATAGCTATTTGCATAACAGAAATATTTGAAGATTTGTTTCTCTGTGTTTCACACATCAAATGTGAAGGTATTAAGAAGGCAAGAGAAAAGAGCATGCTAGAATGATGTATCTCGGAACAAATGAAAATGAACAATGCTCTCCGGTTACACTTTCATCTCCTTTTGTATAGACAGTTATGATATTAAGAATCATTCATCACTCATCATGTTTCTCCAGCATTAAAATGAAGATGACTGTGATAATTTTTGCCATTTCCTCCTGGAGTACAGTAAAGATACATGCTAATAATGCTACCAATGGAAAAATAACCCATTTAGCTGAGTGCTGTTTAAGAGATTGTATTCACAACTTCTTTCGTTTCACACAAATTAAACCAGTAATGATCCTTGATGCCTGATCAAGTATCTGCTGTATTCTGCCATTTGTAAGGAGATTGCAGCCTGGCTTTTGACTATTTTGCCAGTGATTTTCACTTTCTGTACCTTGAACTGATAAAAACGGTTGATAAATACTGATATATTTCACATTGAGACTGAATATCTGAAAATACAAAACTAAGGAAAACCTCTTTAGATCAGTAGTGGCCACAAATCCCAAAGATGTGATATAGTAGCCAAGGCAATTATATCTAGTCCACAACAGGGTTATTTGCGTTATTGGCTTTGTAGAAGCCACTTTCAGATTTTAGTAAAAGAATGGGAAGTTTCTGCTGCTATACTTATTTTTCCAGCTCTGACATCAGCTGTGCTGTGAATTTGGTGCATCTTGGTAAGACACTACAGAACAGAAGAGCAATAAATGCAAAAGGTCCTTTGTTTTGTCTCAGGTCATTGGAGAACTTCAGTAAAGTTTGATTTCAAATGATGAACCAAACACAATCCAAAGCAACCAGAACAGACCTGTGGAAGACCAACACACTGTTGTGACATCCTACCCTTAAGGGAAGTACTTGGTTTCAAATCTGGCCCTGGGAGAATAAATGCGGCAGCACCTCCTACTGTGTGCCATGATTTCTGTCTCTCATGATTCATATTTTCCAAGTTCCCCTGTGTCATGCTACTTTGACCCATCAGCCCACCCTGGACTCTGAGCACACACAGGCTTTGATGTCAGTGTAAGACTGCAGGCTATGGTAGGGCTCTTACCAGTGAAGTCTTCTCCAGCCTCTTAACAACAGGATGTTTCTTGACTCTGGAGGATGACCTGTCTCATTCATCGAAGGGCTTGTGGCATGTCATACTGAAACTGACAACCAAAGGTTTTGCATAACTTGAGGGATTTAAGCCAGCTACTTTTTAAGTGACATTGCAGGTCTAAAGGTTCCCTCCTTTAATGGAGGAGAATTGAAAAAGAAGTCAGTGATTTTGAGAAACAAATAATGGTGGCATGATATTTGGGTCTTTGTTTTTTGTGTCAGTTGTAGGCTCATGCACTGTTTGGAACTGGTTTAAGGAAATAATTCACAGCTATTCTAATGGTTGACAGTCTGTACTGCAGTGAGTAGGGGGTCACCTCTGCTGTTCTCCTTATTGTCTGTGGGAAAATGGCATGATCATACTAAGAATAAAATTGCCTCCATGCTGACTTTGTTTGGTCTTTTGTGTTTCTTTTATATTCCACAATAGCTGAAATGTTAAGATCTATTTCAGGATATTAAATGAAACAAATAATACGATTTCATACCCAGTCACCTTTGAGCATACCACATTACCTAATAACCAAGAAGATGGGATTAGAGCAGTGGATTTATGTAACTGCAATAAGGCATAATAATATCTGAAGAAACACGGGAAGGGGGAAATGAATTCAGATATAATATATTAATAGGGACTAGGGATTCATAAAATTAAACCAGATCACTCTGAAGAGACTCAAACATCAGTGATACAGTTGAAACCTATTTCATTAACTTCTGGCTGAAATTCATATAACATCCAGAAAGGTAAGGGTTGAAAGATTTCAGTGCTTGTGTCAGGAGACCTGAGAAAGAGATAATTTGGGGCAGATGGGAAAGTGTTGCTTTTACATTGGACTCAAACTCTGGGATGTATCTCTGTTTTTATTCATATCTGTGCAACAGATTCAAATACCTGGAGGTGTGGGGGTTTTGCAGAATGAGCCCCTCAAGCCTTGGAATGCTCTCCTCCAATGAGGTCTCCATGCATGATTGTTCACATTTGACTGCCACCCGGTAGGTGATGGAATGCAGGTCATGGATGGTCCCTGCAAGTCCAGGGGTCAGTGATACTTATGGCCACCTATTTAGACACACCACTGAAATGATCCTGGCAGAGTTTTGGAAAAAAAAAAAAAGAAGAAATTTTTATATCTCCCCATTGCTGTATCAGATGAAACTAAACTAGTAGCATAGAGAATACCCACCAACATCCAGATATTCATGCTAAAGGCTTGTTTGAGTGTAAAGGGAGTTGAGAAAAATCCAAAGTACATGGGGAAAGTAATTTGAGCAGTTGTGGAAATGCTAAGGGAAGTCCATGCCAACAACTCTCACTTCTTTATATCTTTGTCAGTAACACGGACAGTGGGTTCGAGTGCGCCTTCAGCAAGTGTGATGTGTGGTGTGGTTGACACACTGGAGGGAGGGGGTGACATCCAGCAGGACCTTGACAGGCTTGAGAGTTGTGTCTGTGCAAACCTTGTGAAGTACAAGGCCATGTGCAGGATCCTGCACCTGAGTCAGGGTAATCCCAGGCACAGGCTGGATGGACAATGGATCAAGACTAGCCTTGAATAGAACTTGGGGCTGTTTGTGGATGAAAAGCTCAATGTGACTTGGCAATGTGCACTTGCATCCCAGAAAACCATTGCATCCTGTGCAATGTGGGCAGCAGGGCCAGGGAGGGGATTCCTCCCCTCTGCTCTGCTCTGCTCTGCTCTGGTGAGACCCACCTGGAACACTGCATCAGCTCTGGGGTCCCCAACATAAGTAATAGATGGACCTGTTGGAATAAGTCCAGAAGAGGCCATTAAGTTGATCAGAGGGTTGGAGCACCTCTTCTATGAAGACCGGCTGAGAGAGGCAGGACTGTTCCTCCTGGAGAAGAGAAGGCTCTGGGGATATCTTAGCATGGTCTTCCAGAATGTAAAGAGGACTCACTAAAAGGCTGGGGAGGGACTTCTCACATGGGCATGTAGTGATAGGATGAGGGCAAATGGCTGAAGGAAGGTATAATTTGGATTAGATATTAGGAAGTAATTCTGTGCTATGAGGATGGGGAGGCACTGGAACAGATCTCCCAGAGAGGCTGTGGAATTCCTGTTCCTGGAAAAATTCAAGATCAGGCTGGATGGGGACTCTGAGTAGCCTGATCTAGTGGGAGGTGTCCCTGTCCATGGGGGCTTGGAACAGCATGATCTTTAAGGTGTCATCCAACCCAAACCATCCTCTGACCCCATGACTCCTTTGCCTACATTAACCTGTGCCTCAGGCTGTGCTCTGTACCTGCTCTCAAAGTCCCTGTAAGCCCTTGACTACAGCAAGCCCTCCCCTTGGAGCTGCTTGTGGCAAAAGTAGATAAGAGAAGTGTTTTTAAAGACATCACTCAATTTCAGAGCTATATATAGTGCACCAGCTTGTGTGCAAAAGCAGACTGGGAGCGAAGGAAAACAGAAAGGAAGTCGAAGAAAGGCGACTTGAAAATTGCTAGTGAGTGTTAATTCTTTTGGTGTGAAATTTTGTATGGGTGCAATCTTATCTGTTTACATATACGGGTGTAATTGCACACACATTTTCTTAATAGAACTTAAGTTTTTAAAAATAAGAATTGAACTCTTGACATTTTCTGCTAAAATTGTCAGTGGAATGTATTTTTGGTCTACGAGAAAGAAAAGATTTTTAATTTTTCAGAAGGCACCATTTTAATTGCTTATCTGGTTTAGTAAAAATTCCATTTATTTGGATATTAAAAATGGACATGTCTTCTACCTAAAGATAATTCTGCCTCAAGGTATATTAGCTGTGAATGGAAATTTCTATACACACTTTTCTGTAAACCACAACAGCATATAAAAGACATGTAAGTTATTTAAGTTTTTTCTGTGTAGCTGTATAAAATAATCTGCAAATGTCTGAAATTGGATGGAACTTTTGCTACCGACTCCAACAAAACCAATATTTTAGCCAGTGATTCTTTTCATTTATTCACTTTAGGTCCAAGTTTTTTCATTAAAAGCAAGAACTAAAATGCTTTGAGATTTACTGCAGTCCTACGCTGTTTAAATAAATTTTGATATCATAGTTGATGTCTGCCACATAATGAAGATCCATTTTCTTCTGTAAGATTTAACATATGTAAATGTAGTATAGATATAAGAAACATATTGTATGTGTCAATATATGGCATTTGACCAGTGACTTATAATTTCACGATCCTTTTCAGAAAATGCAGCAAATTTAATTTGTACCATTCATCTTTAACTATGTTTGAATCTGAAAAATGGCAGACAGTAAGAAGTATATGCCAATTGTCATCATAGAGGAATTTTCTCTTAAGTAGTGAGACAGCCCAGAAGATCAAGTAGCCTCCATATATACAGGCTGAATCTCATGTGTATATGTATGAACATGGACACAGATATACATAAAGTTAAGACATGTAGGGGTAAAATACCTTATATATAAAACAACTCTAGGTGCAGAGGGAACATAAATGCTGAGGGGAAAAAAGCTAGGTGTTTGAAATTCAGGTGAAAAATCATACATTATTGTGATCTTCATTATCTGTCTCTTATCACAGTTACCCCATCAAATTTTGCTGCAAGTCAGCTCCTGTCTCTCTGCCCATCTGCCCAAACTCTGAGGTCTTCGATGATCTGAGCTCGAGTGCTCAGGTGTCACCCCACATTTAGTAATACTGGAAAAGGAAAGCACCCATCTCTCTCTGGGAAGGCTGGTTTTTTTAAACTAATATCTTATGGAGGAATCTCATGAAGAAACGAATAGGAAACACTACACTATTTTGAGGAAGATATAACAACCTGGTTATTTTGAAATTAAAAACATTCCTTTAAAAAAAATGTTTCTGTCAAATAAAGTTGACGGATTGCCTGTGAGTGGGAAACCTTGGCAAAAAGGGATCTATTCCATTTAGAAAATACATTATTTTATTTACAAAATAAACAGACCCTGGAAGGATCAACAGAGCAGCACCCTGAATCAATCTTGCCACACTGTTTAAAAAAGTAACCCATTATTTCAGAAAAAATATGACATTACTTCTTCCAACTTCTAAGTTCGTGTTGGGGAAAGCTGCTCTTTTGGACACACCATTTTCTAAGCAAATGTCAGCCCTCATGTTTGTCAGTAAAGTCTTATGCTGCTTTTAGGGAGGTGTTGACCTAAAGGCAGACCAGATCCTATCTATCTGGAGTAAACCTACATATCTGACTCCCACTAAGACTTTAGGCAGATGTAATTCTCTCACACTTGTAAGAATGTGTTATGTTCTGGTAGTCCCTGTAAAAAAACTTTCTGGGAGGTATATCTGCGCTTTACTGCCAATGAAGTGGTTTGTGTTAATGCCAGTCTCGAGAAAGGTAGGACACACAACAGAAAATACAGATGTTGTCTGCACATCTTTATTCCCTACCAAAGCAGATCGTGGCAGGTCTACAACATGGCTATGGAGAAAAGGTCATTTATGTAAGCCACTGGATTGTGTTTCACATAAATGCTTTCTATTTTCCTTCTTTCTTTACCTTAAATGAACATGACCAAATTAACAAAATCTGTGTGGGAGCTTACATTTCAGCCAGAATCCTCAGGCAGTACTAAATCTGTCTCTTTGCTTATGCAGGAGGCAGATGTGTTCCCCTTGTCTCTAAACTCTTGTCCTAGAAAATGTAAATGAGAACCCAAATCAGGTGTCCAGGCCCATCTGCTCCATTTTGCCTCTGACTATGTCTTTTTTAAATTAAATGTTCAGTCCCCAGCCAGAAATACTCAGTCAAGGACGCAGCAGAGGGTCTGAATGCAGGGAGTGGAGGGAGCAGCTGGGACAGGGCTCACAATGAAGACCCTCCTGGGACCACACTTCTTCCCACACCTATAGTTCCTGCTTCTGACCCTGCGCAGAGGACAGGCAGGCAGAGAAACACTCCTACCAAATTGCAGAAGCAAAAAACAAACCATGTGGAAGGCTGTTTTCATAGGCCAGTTTAGGATCTGAAAAGTTTAATCCTTGAACCATAATCCCCTGGGTCATGGTGCTTTCATCTTAGCTCATCATCCTTATGCTGCTAACTAGCTCCAGTGTCCTCACTTGTCATGTTTTTCCTCTCTATATTGCTGCAGAGAAGAGTTTGGGTCAAGTTACATTTTTCAGTGCAGGACCTTCTGAACTTGCTAACTTGTCATTTTAATCACTGCCAACCAGTGTGTGGGGGAACTGCTGCAAGGACCTTTATTCTGCTCCTGCTGCATGAATTATCCTACTTATTCAATCATCAAAACACATGTAAATAATCAGAGCTTGACTACTAAATCACAAGAACTATGATATCTCAGTTCAGACAATTTCTTTCTTTTACTTTTTTTCCCTTATCTTTTCCTTTTTCTGCTGTCCCCTTGTGAGAACTTGCCGGAGTATTGTGTCCAGCTCTGAGTCCCCTAACTTAGACCTGCTGAACTGAGTCCAGAGGAGGCTCACAAAGATGATCAAAGGGCTGGAGGAATTCTCTTCTGAAGGCAGGCTGAGAGAGTTTGTGTTGGAAAAAGCCTGGAAAAGAGAAGGCTCTGGGGTGATCTTAGAGCAGCCTTCCAATACATAAAGCGGGATTGCAAGAAAGCTGGAGAGGAACTTTTGACAAGGATATGTCATGACAGAGCAAGGGTGAATGGCTTTAAACTGAAAGAGGGTAAGTTATATTAGAAGAAAGCTAATATAAGGAAGAAATCTATTAGGAAGAAATTCTTACTCTGAGGGTGGTGAGGCGCTGGAACAGGTTGCCTAGAGAAGTTGTGGATGCCCCATCCCTGAGAGTGTTCAATGCCAGACTGAATGGGACTCTGAGCAGCCTGGTGTAGTGGGAGATGTCCCTGAGCATGGTGGGGAAAATTAAAACTTGATGATCTTTGAGGTCCCTTCCAATCCAAACCATTCTATGGTTCTCTGATTCTGTGATTTCAGCTCAAAACCAGTTCATGTAATTCAAACACATTCCTTTTCAAGAAGAAGTAAACTTAAATGGAAATGAATTTCCTTTAATAAAACACAGCTTGCAAGAGCTGGCAGTTCGTGCAGGGTCTTTCAGCTCTTGCTTGTGTTTTCCTAACTCTGGGAATGCACTGCTCAGCTCATTCTAGTGTCGAGCCCCCAGAAATTACTGTTGCCACCTCTGTTGCCGCTACTGTCACTGCTGCAACTTGCCTCTATGACTGACATATATATATACACATATATATAATGTACAATGCTTATGTACTAAAGGATATGCACTACTTTAGTCTTCTATATGCATATACTTCCACTTGCACATCCTGAGTGAACACAGCCTTGCTATTTGTGTGCGCAATACTGAAAAGGCATTGGTATCTCCTGCAATTTTCCCAGGGCATCCTGTATGTTTTGTAGCTTTTAAGCTTTCAGCTCTTCTGCAGGGAAATTCTTTATTGCCTTGTCATTCAGACTTGATGGGGATGACCCTAGCAGTAGCTACAGAAAACAGACGAGTACCCCACAGCTGTGGAGTGAACTATATTTGCAGACCTCTTCCCTTCCTATTCTGAAATAAAACAGACGTCTGTTTTCAGTGCTGCTTATACCTGCTACAAAATGCAAACAAACAACTGATTGAAATGAATCAACAGGGTATTTTCAGTGCACAGTTACCACATACTTATAGTCTACTGTAAACTAAACGAAAATATCTGTGATAGAAACTCTGGCTAAATTGCTACAACAGGGCAAAATATTGCACATTTTGTAGAGACCCCAGGTGAAACTCAGACAAGAAAGGTGGAGAAAGATATGGAATTACAAAACCTTTCAAAAACTTGAAAACCTGGAGTTCTTCTTTCATGACTCAGAATAGAAACCCTAAGATGTACTACAGCTAAAAGAAGTATTTTATGTAACTATGTCTAAGTCAACACAGAAAGAGTCACTCGATTGTATACTACAACAACATGAAAAGTGCAAATAGTTCTAATTATTATATGATTAGTCATACACTTAAAATTTTATTGACTTATAACACTAATGAAACACTGTGCAACATGGAACCTTCATTGTTTTAATAGCATGTTTAAATAGCAGTTCCACTGCATTGTTATTTGAGAAGCTATGGCAATCAAGACAATATTCAGAAGAGTTTATTGACATTTGGGGATAGCACACTTGTTCAGCTAATGGGGTATCTTAGAAAACTGAAAATCAGCTAATGGAGATTTTGGAGTAAATGTAAATTTGGAGTAAATTTTTAAAATCAAATACAAAATAAAATCTGTATTTGAGACTTAAAACAGCAACGTTATTTTCAGACTTGTGTGTGTGTCTGGTTTTTTGTTGCTCAGCAAAGTTGAAAATGTTATGTAAATGGCTATATACACCTTTAGACATTAGATTTGAATAATCCTAGTGGAAAGTGAGTGTCAGAGTGCTATAGTAAGACATCTGAAAGTAGACTTGTGATGTTGTACAAAATCTGGGACACATTTGTAGATAAGTGCAATATTTTTATATGAAATTTTTTGCCCATGCAATAAGCTTTCAGTAAAAACATGGCAAAGAAGTAATTTAGATTGTCAAAGGTATTCTTCTTTAGCAAATGCATGGTGATGTGACCTCCTCTTTGTGGCCTGATTTACTGCAGCAGTTCAGCATGTGCCTTACACTGAATACAACAATCTCACCAAACTCAGAGTGAACTAGAACATGTGCTTAAAAGTAGGTAGTCTTAAGTCTGGGGTCAGAAAATCTTCAGCTGCTGTAGAATTACTTCGGAAAGCTGTAGCCATTTAAGGTGAAAGTCCCAGGACACTTGGAAACCATTTTCAAATAAACTTTTCCTGATGATAAGTTATTTTTTTATTCTTTTTATATAATTTATACTATTGGGAAATAACTTTGATATTTTCAGAGATGGAATTGCTTATGCTGACATGAGTATTGAGTGAGCACTATTTTCTTATCTTTTCAAAAATATAGCAAAACCTGTTCGAAACGTTATTTCAAATGTTTGCCTTGCAAAGTAGTGAACTCTTGAATCTACTTCACCAATAGCTATCTCACACTGTAAATCATGAGTCTTGCCCTGGGAGGGTAAGAGGAAAGACAGCCAGTAGATTGTGGGACTAATGTCAGAGGTTAACTCTACTTCATTGATGGCCAGCCAGGCAGTAGTGCAGCTGTGAAAAAAGGGCAAATTGCAAAGTAAATGCAACAGTGTGTGGTTTGTAAAAGACCTGTTGCTTCTACAGATTTCAAGCCACAGTGGAGATCTCTGTAGAACAGCATGTGAATTTTTGTGGGATCATAAAAATCCTAATTCTTTACTAATCTTTCTCCTTCTCCTTCCACCTCCTCCTTCTTTCAGCTCCATTGCTGTGTAGGCTTTAGGTGAGTGATCTTTGAGGGAAATGAGACACCAGACTGGAAACAAAAGGCCCACAGCAATCTGATGTACTCTTGACCTTCTGTTAAGGTTGTTTAAATTGGTGCCATAAATAAGTGAAGAGTTCAGGGTAACATTTTCATCCAAAAAAAGGATTTGAAATGGATCTGCAGAGAAGTAAATTGTTCACTCTGTAGCCATTTACTTTCCTTCTTTCTTGTTCGCTTGCATCTTGTTTTATTACTGGTTTTTTGGCATTGGCACTCAGTTGTTACCCAAACCTGCCCTTGGGGCTGCCTGAATGGATACGTTCCCATGTCCTTCCCACTCTTCCCCACAAGAGCTTTGCCACTTATGACTTCAGGGGCCGCCCCCACTCTGAAACTGTGGCTGACCCTCTATGGAGTTAGTTTGGATTAGTGTGTTAAACAGAGACTGCATCACAAGTATAAATTTAAATGCTTATGCTCCTGAAAGGAGATGTGTAAAGCTTACTTCCTTTCCCTGCTTTCCTCTACATCAAACGAAATCTAACTTTACTAATAAGGGATAAAATTTTGCCATGGAAGTCCTACCAATTACTCATACGACCTCCACTTTAAAGACTGGTAATGATCATAAGGTGAAAAAAACTCCAATGGATTCATAAAAATCTATCTAGTGCCACAATACTCAAGATTATAAATACAGGTGCTTTTGAAGCATTCTTGTCAAATCTGAGACTCTGCAAATGTGTTTATTATCAGATTATCTTTTTCTGTAATGCATTACTGGACAATTTCTGTAATTTGCTCACTTTATGAAGTGCTCATTTCAGGGATAGTTTGTCCTTATGGCAGAAAGGCATAAACAATCTGATACATGAAGAGCAGTTCAAGGGGGCAATAACATCTGTTCCCTCTTTCACAGCTAAGAATATAACCTAAAAGGAAAATATCTGGTACAATATTGGATAGCTGTGGCAGTTCTTTCAAATTTCTCAGGACTGAGGAGGAAATGCAATTTTCTACAGTGGCTACCAGCTACCAGGATCCTGCACATGTATATTTCCAAATACGGTTATCTGTCCCGGTGAGGGTTGGAATGGTGGCTGCGCATGGATGCAGTTACTTGCATAGACAGACATACACTCCAAAATTTTTCTCATGGGCAGTTTTTAGTTATGCCTATTCTTCTTGTTTTACTGTGAATATTAGAATATTTTGCTTCCTGGTGCTCAGAGGTATGGGAAATCACAGCAACAGCAGGGTCTCTGCTTCACAAATTCTTATGAGACCCAGCCATGGTGTACCCAATCTTTGTTCTTAAAATCTCACAGATTTTTAACAAATATCATAATATTTAGAGAATTCTGGAACTTTCTAATTTTTAATTTGGGTGGCTGGACTTCTTAATTTTATTAATTTGGATATCTGTTCTCCTTCATTTTATTTCTTCATTCTAGATTGAGTATTGTCCCTCTCAATTTATAATTAAACTCATAGCTTCCACTCACAACTGTCTTTTGCTCTGGTCCTGCCCTCTACTCAGCCCTGGTGAGGAACACCTGGAGAGCTGTGTCCAGTTCTGGGCTCCTCAGGCAAGAGAGACATGGAGCTCCAGGAGTGGGTCCAGTGGAGGACAACAAAGATGATTAAGGGTCTGTAGCATCTCTCATACAAGGAAAGGGAGCTGGGCCTGTTCAGTCTTGAGAAGAGATGACTGAGAGGGGACCTCATCAATGTCTGTGAGTATCTGAAGGGAGGGTGCCGAAATGATGGATCCAGGCTCTGCTCGGTGGTGCTGGGCAATAGGACAAGCGGCAGAAACTGATGAACAGGAAGTTCCACCTGAGTATGACGCAGAACTTCTTCACTGTGTGAGTGACTGAGTGCTGGAACAGATTGCCCAGAGAGTCTGTGAAGTCTCCCTCACTGGACGCATTCAAGAATTGTCTGGACACAATCCTGTACCATGTGCTCTAGGATGGCCCTTTTTGAGCAGGGAGGTTGGACCAGATGACCCCCTATGGTGCCTTCCAACCTGACCAACTCTGTGATTCTGTGATAAGAAGCTATAATGCAAAATCTGTTCTTGCTAGTGATGATCTTACTTTAACTGCAACAGATCAACATACACATTGTGCACTTAGCAGTTAAGGAATAGCCCTTGTGGGACACATAAGTCTGAGAAACACATAGGTTGTGGTGAAATGTACAGTTGGCTGTTAACAAGTCAGTTAAAAAGTCCTTGACCTTGACATCCTGAGCTAAAGGCTGACAAATATTGATTGATTTTCCATTGGAACTTCCATGACTGCAATCTGCTAGGGTAACACAACTGAACTGAATGCATTTAATTAAATGCAGATTCACAGCAAACCTTTCCTCTTTCTTAAACTCCCCGGCCTGCCTCTGCCTATGGGCAAAGTGCAGGCGAGGTGAAGGACTACCCAAACAATCTTGTGCATCATTGTGGGAGTCTCCAGGCAAGGATTTCAGACAGTGCTGCTGTGTGAAGCTGGTGGGTAGACACCACCTGCATGTACACATGTGCTGCTTGGCATCCTGGGCAGAGAGCCTGGCCATCCCGTGATATTCCAGGCATTTCCTGCAGGACTCACCAAAAGGCACGTGACTTTAACTAGTCAGTAGAACCTGGTCCTGCAGGTGTACGAAAAATAATTTAGGACAATCTTTGTTAAGAGAAGTGGAATATGCTTTCTATGTAGTCCAAGATAGTCAACAATGCTGGTCCCACATGCTCAAGTGAGACTGGTGTTCAAATCAAGTACAAGAATTCACAGCCCAATCCAGGACCTGAGAGTGGAGACTCCCATCGCCATTCAGACACTGACTGCTCAAGAGCTCCAATTCTTCATGAAAACATCCTCCTATGCAAAAGATCCCAATATATCAGGTAGGATATTTGCTTTTTGTTTTCTTGCTTCTTAACAAGAATGCTTCTCTGCATGCAAGAGATTTGGACTGGCCAGACACTCCTTTTCTTCCCTGTGCTTTGAAACTCAGGATACATAATGTCTACACAGATTTAACAAAGAAGACAACGCATTGTGTGTAAAGGGGCAAATCCTCCCAAAGTCTGTGCAGTATTTAACTCTTCATGTCTCAGTTGTAATGACTCCATATAATATATTATATATTATATGCCTGTTAAAAAATATGCCTATTCTAAAAGCATATTTTTCAATATAGGGGATGCCGTTAAATGCAATTTGTGGGGCTTTTTCCCCCTACATTTGCACTTTACTCAGTGAAAAGTTAAAAAAATCTACACAGTCAGCAAGTATTTTTATTCAAGACCTGTTAAACTGTTCAGCTCAGTGTTTCTGAAGCTTTGTAAATTACCTGGATCTCATAAACTTTTCTAAACAACACTTCAAAGATCAAATAAGTTCTCAGACAATCTTCTTGTTCTGTCTGACCTCCCCCTCTTTCCTCTTCTCGTTGAAGGACCCTGACTTCAATGAGCAACAGAGCAGACCCAGACAGTTTTCTGTCTGGAAGTGCTTGAATTACTTAGGCAATTTGCCTAAGTGAGTGGTTTACCCTCATGATAATGTGTTTTCATGTAGAGAGTGAAATGAGAGGGCTTGAGGAGCATGTTATACATTAAATGTATGAAGGTCAAAGCCATCATCGTTTGTCTTGCAGAGTGCTCCCTGATTGTAGTGAGTCTGTATTAAAAACACATTAAAGAATTAGCTTCTGTCTGGTGAACACTGCAGAATTGTTAAACTTTTCTAGTGATTTGTTTTATTGATTTTTATTGGCAGAAATACAAGAAAACAAAATTATATTGCTTTCTAACTTGGTTTCACAGACTTTACCCACTGTTGGTTATTTAAGAGATTCTCAAACCTAAATAAAATTAGAGTGTGAATTATGTCATGCTGTCAAAAACAGGGCATCTTTCTCTATTTTGAAAATGTCCCTAAGAACCTGCCACGGCTTACAGATCTTTTAGTGGGACTTAGGCTAACAGACAAGAATTATACCATATGAAAATGTTAAACCCACATTTCTACATGGCTGATAAAAGTTACAAAATTAATTATGGATATCTATGTCAACCAAAGAAGGTTCTTAACTTTCAGCCATTTTGTTAGCTGTGCTAAACACCTGCAACTTCAAATCTGCGATACTTCCCAGATTAAATGTCATCAGTCTGCTTTCAAAGAGGGACTTAAGCGTAGATACATGTGCTCAAAATCAGCAGCCACTTCTGACCCTTTTTTGAATAAGGTGAAAGAGTGACTTTTGTCCTCTTAGGAGCAGTTCATAAAAAAGCCAGTTTGGTACCTCAGCCTCTTGATTTTGCATGTCTTGAGATGTTCTTGATAAGATGCTACCTTTTCAAACCGTATTTACGGCCAGGGACAGTGTTTCAGAAAGGGTTGGCCATGCTTCACTGAACTGAGAGTTCCAAGTTATTTATCTTTTTATACGAGCAATCCTGAAGTGAAGTGGTAACTAGACAGGGAGAGAGATGCAAGATGCTATGACTAATCAGAAAGAATGTATGGAAATAGGCTTTCTCTAGCAGCAGGGTCCTAAATATCTCCAAGTTTTTCTACTCTGTGCCTCTGAAAGATATGGATAATTTCTGGTTAAGTTAAATTAAGGTTGTCCCAGCTTTATCCCTGCATTTTTCTATCCACAGCTTTCAAATACTAGTTTGGCTGCTAATTATTGCTGTCATTTTTAAAACATGCGAACAGCTAACGCATTTCCAAACTGGCAGGCAATCTGTTCTGGCTGATGTGGTGTACAAGGTGCTGTGGGAAGGACAGTGTTTTGATTTTTAAAAATTATGTTTCAGCAAGTATTCCTTGGGAAGACGCAGACCCATATACCTAAGGGACAAAACAGCACTTCCAGTACAAGATGACTTGCCAGATCCTTTATGCCTCTTGTGTCTCTGGGATTTCTGATATACCCCTCAAAATAATTTAGAGAGTTCTGTGAAGCTGTTCAGTCTAAGACTGGTTTTTCTTTGCTGTCTATAGGTGGCAATGGCATGCTTTTGACAATGTTATCACTTGTAATCAAGTCTTCAATACAAATAGTCTTGCAACTATTCAGTTCAGTGGAATGGGACTGAAATACAATACGTGTCAAAGGCTTTTTTTTTTTTTTAGCTGCTTGGCTCTTTTCTTAAAAGCAAGGGCACATCCTTGGCTGCCCTTCCGTAATTCTGCACTACACAGCAGCAATGGTGCACAAACCCATCATAAAAAAGTAGCTTATGCAGTCATCTTTGCTGGTAGCAGACAGAAAACATGATGGATTTGTGTTGCCTTGCGTTTCAGCTTTCTGTGGAAGGGCCATTTCTGGACGGCATGGAGATCAGGCAGTATGCACCAGTCTTTTCTGTTGGCATGGCTCCTTGAAGAGCCTGTGCCCTCTATGGACTGGAAGGACTGAGGAGCATAGAACCATTTTATGACCTTCAAAATGCCTGAGAGGGGAGTTTTGAAGCGCCGAAACAAATTTCATTACCCAGACCCTGAGTCTTCTTCTACTACACAGAGACATCTTGCCCAGCCATTGTCCTTTCACATTGATGTTTTCAAGTTTGTAAGATGAGCACAACATGGGGAAGAGCCTAAACAGAGCATGCAGCAATCTACCATATAGTGTCTGAGTTAGGATGAATTAGTTAAAATACCTGATGAGTAACCTCAAAAACATTTCAGCAAAAGTCAGCGCAGTGGAAATGACTATGGGGTTAAGATATGCCCCAGTTCTTTCTAGAATGTTGACCACAGCAGTCTAGACCCTTCTGTTGCCAGCCTAAATTACAAGAGGGCCAAAATTGTTAGTCAAGCAGTCACAGGAGATTACCTAATGAGATCAATATTGAAATGTTGGCATAGTTGGAGTGATTGCAGATTTCTTTCTAATTTCCTGCCGGGCTGACATGCGACAGTGTGAGCCTCTAAAGTGTAGTTTCTGAAAAGTTTTATCAGCAAATGTACAGATTTTTTGTAGTATGGTGTTTCATTTTTGCTCTTTAGAGAGTATTCAGACTTAAAAATGAAAATGACCTATTCTACTTCAAAGATTTTGAAAGAATATTACATAACAGGCCATCAAAAGAGAATTTTGTATTTCTGTTTTCAGGGAGCAGTAATAAAATATTTCCATATCAGAGCCTTTCCTCAATTTTAATTTGATGTCAGTACCTCAGAAATGGCTTATCCAGTGGTTATGTCTCAATGAACAGTGATGCTGTCCTCCAGAAAGCATGTGGATTTCTTCAGGGTATCATAGCATCATTTTATATTTTATGTACCACTATGCACAAATCTTCTTCAAGACAAATAGTTATTCTAACCCCTACTCAGTTCCTTACTGAAATATTCATTTTTACAGTCCACAAGAAAATGCCCTGTGTATTGACTGGAAAAATGGCAAAACATATTTTGGGAAATTCTACCATGAGTAACAAACAAAGCCATTAGGAGATCAGAATTCTAAAAAGAGAAAACTGTCTGACAGTATCAAAATTTTGGTTTTAAGTTCTTCATGCCCCTTATGGGCAGAGACGCAGCTCTAATGGAGCTCCAGCAATGCTAAAAAATTCTGTAATTGCAGCTGTAATTAATGTAATTTTGTAGTGTGATCTTGAGTCATTATACCTGTTTTGTGTGGAAAAGATAAAGCTAAAAATAGTATCTCTGTACACTCTTTCCTTAGGTTGTAGCTCTTGTCTGACTGTAACTCTCAACCATCCATGGCCTGATGATGCTGCCTCTTTCCTGAACACACTGAGTACTTCTTGGAAGTGAAAGACCCCTAAACAAAAAACCCTGAACAAACAAACAAACAAAATTCCAAACAAAAATCTGAGATGGTTGTATTCAATCTCAAATGGAGTACAAACAAGATAGAGGAATAAGTGCCCAAACAAACCTTGACCTGGGGAAAAATATTGGTAGTTTCACTGTTTTGACACAATTCTCCCTCTCTTCACAGAAGAAAAATATGAACAAGGAAATGGGTGCCTGCACCTTCCCTATAGGACATTCACCAGAGACAAAGTTTGAAAGTGGATGTGGAGGAGATTCTCTGAAGGAGGAAATGGAGCTCCTGCCAAACGTGTAGATGTTGCCCTATTGACTGACAGCCATAGCCTGAGAGCAAACTTGCATAGAGGAGCCTCTGAAACAGGTCTGTGGTACAATTTCATGTCTCTGAATGTGACATCGCTGACTCCCTTGTGACAGAAAATTGGTGAGACTATAATTTGCATGTTGAGCACCTACAAAGAATTGACAGAAAGATAAGTGTAGCACGAGCCTGCATCTGTTCAATTATGCCAGCTGTATGTGTTTACTCCATGCACTTACGTACTAAATTTCTCACAAGAGTCATAAATACAATGAGAGTTAAAATAATAAACTCTGATTCATCATGGTTCATCCTGACTGAATTGGAGCAAGAATATGCAGCTACTTCTTAAATTATACCTTTTCAGCTTAGACAGCTACTTTATGAGTCTGAAACTGCCACTTACAGCTTCATTGAAAAAATGTACCTAAATAATGACATTATCGGTAGCAAGGCGAACAGAACTCAAGGAAATATGACTGAGGAGCCCATATGTGAGGAACGACTGGGCACTGTGGGCCCTGGAGCTATCAGAGTAGAACTAGACTGAACCTCACATTCCCTTTCTACTCTCCTTGTGTGGGGACAAAGCTAATTTTCTGAGGAAACTAGGCACTGAAAATCACACTCATTGCTTAGTCAAAGACTTGAGACAGAGCAGAGGGTTTTCTGTTTCCCCAGACAGCTGTTTTAAATTGGTATTTGCCAATACCAGATGCTAAATATTAGTATTTACATATGCATTACAGAATCAGGAACTCCTTCGAAAGTTATAGAAATTCTAAGTGAGTTTTCACTGTCATTACCTAAAAATATTTAGGAGAAGATGTGTTACCTTTAATTTAAGAAGTCTTGTCTACTTGAAGGAGACAAATATTGAGACAACTTGAAGCCATGAATTATCGCAAATACTGACAAGACAAAGAAAACTGTCACATATTTTGATTTTTTAAAATCTTAGATAATGTCTGAATGATGGTTGCATATTTCCCTATTTATTTTTATTTAAATTCCAAACTTACCATAGTGTCATTCAAATAAGTAAATAATAAAATTTTTCTAGAGTGAGCCCATGTCAAGGGACAGACAGCTGTTACCAATGATTTCTTATCAGACTGTAAGGCTGTATTACATGAAGTACCATAGAGGATTTGCCTTAGATGACAGATTTTCAATTAATGATCAACATGCTGGAATAGAAAACATATCTGTGGACACACAACATGCAATTTGGCGGCACTCTACCAACTAGAGGGTGGGGATAGGATAAAAATAAAAGCAAGAGGATTTTAAAAATGAAAAAAAATCCAGGCCTTGATAATTTGAAGAAATTAGTTCTGTCTGAAGAGAGGTTGGAGTACAGAAGAGTGCAAGGCAGCCTCACAAATGCTGGAGAGAGATGGAATGGCTAGCTAGTATAGCAGAAATGGTATGGGCATTGGGGTGGATGGGAAGCCAAACATGAGTCAATAAAGCTGTGCTGTTGTGAAGGCAGACACCATAAAAAGGAGTTTTCGCAGACCTAAGACAAAACATATGAAATAATTCTTCTATTCCACACAGCTTTAATCAGGGTACTCTGTCTCATTTGCACATGACACTTCCAGAAAACTGTGGAATAATTAGAATGCAGCAATGAGAGGACAACAAAAATGTTCAGAGCTTTCAAAAAAATTTGAAATGCAAGAACTTGAAAGAAATTGAGATTTTTATCTTCAAAAGAGATAGGGTGAATGCAAGGCCATGATAAGTCTTAAAAAATACTAAGTGGTCCTACAAAGCCTCCTGTTTTTCTCTATCTGAGGTCAGTGACAGAGTGGCATCAACACTTTGAAAAGGTTGTATTGTGTTTGTCCAGCCATGAGTTTTTAAGATTAGGTAAGAACGAGTGCTGATCCTGCTTTGGGTCAAATGCATGGACAAGATGTCTTCTTGAACGCTTCTTCAGGTCTATTTTTTAACATACACAGACAGTTTGGAATATGTAGCTGTGATCTCATGGAAAGGGAAAGAAGCTATGCATTTTTCTTCTTAGCACTTGGGAGCTGGATGTACAGTTCTTTTGGATTCTTTCACATCCCAGCCTCCTTATTTTGATGATTTGAATTACAGTTAGGCATGAAAATAGTTATTTTTGTACCCTCACTAAAACTGGTCAGACTGAAATAGGGGAAAAAATACAGTGTAGGTCATAGAAAACTTTCACTCTTCTGTTAAAGAGAATGTTTTAAAATTACCAGCATATTAATTTGAAGAATTATGGCATGAGTACAGATTAAGCTTCTGCTAAGTGTTCTTAGAATTGCTAGATTAAAAAGCATCATTCTTAGAAAATAAAAGGATTAACAGACAAGAGGACAAAAATTGTTGGGACTTTTGTAAATGGAGTAATACATAAAGTGATATATTCCTTTATGCTATTTTTGTGTAAACAGTTACAAATGAAAAGCATGAATATAGACACAGATTTACTGAGGCAAGCTACAACAACTAGGATGCGTGTGTTGACTGTAAACTTCTGTCCCGTGATTCTGAGAGATATGGTTCTGTGTTTTACTGAGAGACAAGAGGAAGATGCGTACCATACCACTGGGTTACTTCTGTCCCTCACCTGTCATTTTTCTTCCTTCTTCACAGCAAGCTCTTTTCATGCCTATCCCAAGTCACATTAGTATTCCCTTTTAGGCATGTGAGCTTGGCAAATCCTGCTAAAGGTAGTGAAGAGAGGAGGTTAAGAAATGTTCCAGTTATTCCCTTTTCTAGAGCCTGCCACATACATCTGTGGTTTGTTTCTGTTCAGGTCAGAGAATTGTCAGGAGCTGGTTGTCGTGAAATGACCATAGCAAAGGGGTGAAACAGCTTCTTTGTATTTCAGCTGACCTCTTCAGGGTAGTAAGGACACCAAAAGGGAAAAGACAGCCCTCACATTCCAGAGCCATACAGTACAGCTCCATTTGCTTCCAGTGTGCATCCTGCCCCATTCTTCTCCCCTGCAAAAGACTGGCATGTTTTCAGGGTCCATTTCCCTCTTAAATGAGCTATTGATGAAGCCAGGGCTCATGCCATGTTAGAACACCTCCAGAATAATGTCTGTAGTGACCTAAGGTATGACGAGATAGACTTCTGTTTGCATTACACCTTGGCATTCCCTTGGGGCTTTTGAGGCCTCGGCTTTCTAGAGTTATCAACCCAGACCACTTTGTGTGTCTTGGATGTATTTTTGAAAACTGCATGACTTAATAAAAATTAGTTATTTTTTCAGATTATCTACTCAAGTGTGCTCAGTGAGACCAAGGAAGTGTTATGTGAAAGATTTTTTTTGATGCAATTTCTGGTCGAAGGCAAAATGTGAACAATATCCTTAGTGACACTTTACAAACATCTTTGCCTTCATTTCTGTGAGAAGAGCTTTAGATAGCCTAGTCTCTCAGGGAAAATCACAAGCAAATCAACAGTGTTTATGTTTTCTGCCTTGTGAGTATAAGAACATGTGCTGTTATAGTTTCCTAAAGAAGGATGAGAATTGAGACCCCATTCATTATGTTCCTACTTCTATTAATGTTGTTCTTCCTAGCACTAGGTTGGAAATGCCTACAGTAATCTACGGTATATATATACTTCCACTAGCATGAGTTGTGGTCACTGTTCATTATCTTTCATTGCTCTCATCATTTGCAAATCAATGTTTCTACTGCAAAAAAAATCATGAGTTTGGCAGTGGACTTCTTGCATTAAAAACATGAAGGTGTCAGTAAAGAAACTCAGTATTCCACTAGAGTTTCTTGCTGACTCTGTCCTTCAGTCTTTGGTGAGGTCTTCATCCCAGGGGGGATACACAAGGCGCATCCCAAAGCACAGGAAGAAATCTGCTATGTGTGAGCAGGGGGAGCTATCAAGGTCTATGGACTGTGCTGAGCTATACAATTCTTCAGGCTAAATGCAAACAAT
Organism: Origma solitaria; assembly: GCA_013397895.1. Classification (NCBI taxonomy): domain Eukaryota; kingdom Metazoa; phylum Chordata; class Aves; order Passeriformes; family Acanthizidae; genus Origma; species Origma solitaria. The sequence continues at coordinate 421,562 of VZRL01004547.1, read as the reverse complement.
CTTATGTAAATTCAAATCTCTGTCATCTGAAACTGTATCTCTTAATAAATGTCACCAGGAAGTCCTGTACACTCTAGCCTCCTCATCTGATTCCTGAAAAGATCCCCTGTCTTCCAGATTTCCTTTCCCTGATTCATCAACCAGCCTTCAGTTCCCTCTGGGGACATACTTTTCACATGCATTTTCCCCTGCTTTGTGCTTTAGAAAGAGGTTTTTGTCCCTGTAAGCCCTCATGACATCCATCCACCATAGCCTGCACACACAGGTAATGTAAGTGCTAATTGAGGCAGCACCTGCCACTAGTGCTACATTCTCCAAGGTAGAGCATTGATTTCCATTCTTTTTCTTTGTTGTCAGCGCTTGGTGACAACAGAAGTTAATGCTGCCGTCCAAGAGGTGCTCTTGGGACTGCTCTGGGCAGACTCCAACTGTCTCAGCTCTCAAAGACTCTTCATAACTTAGCCCTGGGGTGGCTGTCTCCCAACATTGAATTTTTTGTATGACCTCCCTAAATGAGATTGCAGCTAAATTACAGAATTTTAATGAATGTGTAATGGGAGTTGTTTCATTTCTATGTGTATCTACTTGTACATAGAAGCAGCATAGAAAGACAGAAAAGGAGAAGGATAGTCTGAAGTTTGTGTTTGCAGACAAAAATCATGTAAAATTCACCTCTGCTTCTTTCAGGATCTAAGTTCATGGATAAGGGAACACACACTGGTCTGCTATGCCAGAACTCAGATTTTTGTTCAGTTTGGCTCAGAACTTCAGCACAGTAATATATCAGGGATCAAAACCAGCAGTGGCAAAGACAGCAGTACCCCAAAAAGTTCAGGAGTTCTGGTTTTACTTTAGTCTTTTCTCAGATCAGAAAATGTATATAATACACATATATGATCTATAGGCTCAGTGTATTCTTCTGAGCAGAAAGGGCCAGAACACAGCCAGTGACACAGCCAGTGCTTTTTGGATCGGCCCACTGTAGGGCGCAGGTGTCTGCAGACTGTCCAAAGTCCTTAAACAAAGACGCAAGCATGTGAAGTTTTTTATCTGTTACTTCCACTTTAAAAGAGAGGGCAAATAATTTTGGGTTCAGTCTGTCAGCTCTTAGAACAAAGCAAGACAAACTATCTTTGGTGGATCTTCGAGGCCGGATGGAACCATTATTGCCCATTCCACCTGAAGCCCTCAGCAGCAGTCCTGAGGAAAGACAAGATGCTCGTGAACGGAGACTCTGTTGCTTGCTCTTGCCTGTCAAGCATTGGGCTAGAAGCATCTGCGCTAGACCGGACAGCACTACAGCTTCACACTCTGACACCTACCCTCCATCCCATGAAGGCTGGCTATTTAGGATTTATGTGAGTGAAGTGAAATTCATCTTGTGTGAAACATTAGCCAAATCCTCATTTATTTCCTTCCAAGTTTTACATAAATCCAGATGATTTGATGCACCAAGAAGGACAGACTCAGTCTGTTGTGCTACACATATGTTGTGCCCTCTTTATTACTTTGAAACCTCAGAGGTAGGATGGGATTTTAGACTTGCATGATATGAACCAATGCAGAAATAAGAACATGCAAGAAATGCAGCTTTCTTCTCTTACTTTGCTGTTAGCTCATCTGAGCCACCTGCCTTGCATTGTCAGAGCCCTCAAACTCCTCCAGAGAGGTCTGGCTCTCCCCGGGCAGCTCTGTCAGTGCTGTAGCCCATCCACTGGGCCATCATGAGACAAAATCACTATGTGGCATAGACTCCAAAGAAGAGGGGATCTATTTTTGCCTTTTAGGTAAGCACATGGATCATGCTCATTAAAGCATTTTGAGGCAACTTAGATGAAATGCCTCAGATGTCAATGCAGACTCTTCTCTCTCTGTCTGTTGTGCTGTGTCTAAAAGTGGATTACATTTGCCACTGAGCCAAAAGGGAAAGAAGAATTGGGGGATAACCAGAGTAATTCGGCTTTAGCACAGACACAGTCTTAGTCAGACATAAAGATAACAAACAGGCAAGAAAATGCTTCTGTGGGAATTCAGTCTCCCAGTGGTATCTGTCAAAATAATGTCATTGACTGCCCATGTTTCCAACCATGCTCACTGCTTCAGACAGCGTGTCACTGACTGTGGAAGTCACACTGTCACCATCTAGGCAGCCCCATAAGGTGTCTGCATAGCTGGGAACATCTTGCAAAGCTCATCTTGAAGCCTGCTATTGGTGCAGATAGCCCAGGACAATAGGAGACCAAAGATATTTATTTTTTTCATCCTTATTCTTGAAAATTTAAAATTCAGATTTGGAGATGCATTGTAAAGTATGGGCCTATTTGTAAAGTATTCCCTATTTGTAAAGTATTGCCTATTTGCTATTTTTCCTACCAGGATGAAGCAGGCATGTGGTTATAAAGAAATAAATACAAACATAAGCAATCATTCTAGATTTTGTTATCATTGTCTGTAACAAGTCTGTTCTTCCCAAGGATGTGCAGAGGTTTCCCCATTCCCTTTCATCTCAAGTTAATACATTAGAAACATTTTCCCTCATTATACTGAATCATTAATACTGAAACCCTTATAAAACATACGTAGGGGATTTTGTGCTCTACATGTAAACATTTCATAAAGGCATTTATGAAGAAAAGCTAATCACATCTCAAGTGCAAACCACAGACTGAAATGCATCCATGTGTATTGGAAAGGTCCTAAATCTTGAAGAAGAGACCTGGACACCTCTGTAATCAAACCAAGACCCTGAATATATTCCCTGAATACATGAAAGACAGTATAATTTATATTTGAAGCCTACAGTTTCATGGTTTTCAGGCTTTTCTAACACTGTTTACCAGTTGCAATGAAATTTATGGAGCAAGGGACAAGAGACAGAGAGAAAATTAGCAGTTTTTTCTTTAAATGGTACTACTAGCTACTTTCCTGGTAGTTGGAATTATAAGAGATAAGTGCTTCAATACTTTTGAAAGCTTTTACTGCTCTGGGTAGAACTTTATCTATCTTTAACGCTGTCACGTGGCTTAGTAGAAAGCTTTGCTTTTTGAGATCAGTAAAGCAAACTGTTAATGTGTTAGAAAGTTCAACTGCAATACCTTCGGTTCAACCACATTAATATAAATATAATTTAATAAAAGTGGGGGAAAGTTACCAACTAAGCGAGAATAATGGTAGTCTGATTCTGAGCAATTTCAGATGTTGTTTCTGAATTTTTATGGAAGTCATGAGGACATGACAATGACAGCCTAAATGCTGAACACTTTACACCCTTTACTGTCTCTTCAAAGTCAAATCTAAAAAATTAAGCCATAAAAAAAGAGTCCTGGAAATGAGAAACATAAACGCTTTGCCATTGTGATTTCCCACATATCTAGGTCTGGAGTACACAGCACAAGCAAGTCACAGATCTATTAAAGTGAGTCCAGAGAAGGGCCACAAAGATGATCAGGGGCTGGATCACTTCTCTTGTGAGTACAGGGTGAGAGCAGTGGGACTGTTCATCCTGGAGAAGAGAGGGCTCTAGAGAGACCTCGTAGCAGCCTGCCAGTACTCAAAGGGATCTCATAAAAGAGGGCATGGGCAGATAGTGATAGGAAAAGGAGGAAATGTTAAACTAAAAGAAGAGAGATTTAGATTAGATGTTAAAAAGAAATAATTTACTGTGAGGGTGGTGAGGCACAGGAACAGGTTGCCCAGATAAGTTGTAGATGCCTGTCATGGTGTGACCCTGGCTAAATGCCAGGCACCTACCACATCTGCTCTCCTTGCTCTCTCTCCTGCCCCAGCTGTGCAGAAAAGAGGGAAAAAACTAATATACATACAGGACTCATGAGTTGAGATAAGGCACTGGCGGGACAATGCACTGAAAAAGGGAAAACTGGCTAAAAACTTAGAGTTGCAAAGTGATTTATTACCCTTGTGTTGGAGGATAAATAAGAGGTGAAAATAAGCTCTTAAGACGCTACTTCTTCTCTCACACCGCTTCCCTCTTAAGGCACAGATTCTCTGCTCATCCGCCTCCCTCCATCCAACAAACAGCTTCGGTGGGGGTGGGGGGAGGGTATGGGGTTTTTTCTTAGTCAGTCCATCATCACAATTCTTCTGCTACACACACTGTTTCTCTACTCACCCGCTCCCTATTAAGACACCATTTCTCAGCTCACCCCCTGCCTTCTTCCTTCCAACAAACAGCTCTGGGGTGGGGGCAGGGCATGGGGGTTTCCTTTGGTCAGGGTCAGTCTATCAGGGAGAACTGACCTCTACTTAGCCATGGAGTCCCTCCCACGAGAGACAGTCCTCTGCAAACTTCTTTGGCGTGGGTCCAATCTCACGAGCAGCACCCACCCAAATTTGCTTCAGTTCGAGATTTTCCTGTCCCTAGGGTGCAGACCCCCGAGTGGAGGCCAGGCTGTTCCCATCCCGGGAGCAAGGCCTTTCTCTCTCCTGCAAGGCCTTTGCAACTCTCAGTCTCTGGGACTCCCACTGGAAGCTTCCTGCAGGCATCACCTGCTCCTCTGGTGTGGGCACCTCCCCATGGGCTGTGGGGGTTTCTCTGCATCCCCCTGGACTCCATGGGCTGCAGGGGGACCACCTGCTCCCCCATGGTCTTCACCACGACTGGCAGAGGGTTTTCAGCTCCTGCGCCTGGAGTACCTCCTCCCTCACCTTCTCCACTGACCTTGGTGCCTCCATGTTGTTTTCCCTCACATATTTTTACCTCCTCCTCCTTCTCTGGCTAAAAAGAAGTGTGTGCTCAGATTGTTTTGATTTCTTCTTAAATATGTTTTCAGAGGTATAACTAACATCTCTAATTGGCCCAGGCTTGGCCAGCAGCATATCCATCATTTTCAGAGCCATCAGAGATTGGCTCTGCTGGACATGGTGGAAAACTTCCAGAATCTTCACACAGGACACACAGGAGCCATCTTTGTACCCCACCCCCACCCACTAGCAAAAACTGGGCCAAGCAAAACCAACACAATGCCCCATCCCTGGAAGTGTTTAAAGCCAGGCTGGATGCGGCCCTGAGTAACCTGGTCTAGTGGAGCTGTCCTTGCCCATGACAGAGGTGTTGGACTTGGGTGATCTCTCTGGTCCCTTCCAACCCAAGCCTTTTTGTAATTCTGTGATAAAGGCCAATACTTCTCATCTCTTGGACTGACTCAAGTCAGCCCCAGGCAGCAGGTGCTATGTTCTTGCTTGAGTGCACATAAGTGAGCAAATATTTTCATTTTAATATCTTTTTATTTTAAGACACATGACTTATAGGAAAAAAAAAATCACGGTTCCCACAGACTGTCTGTGACTGGTTCTGTTGAGGGAGAAGACAATTCAAGCAAATCATGTCTTGCCTGCAGAAGAACTCAGCTAGCTGATTACTCTTAAGCAAGACCATGATTGGGAGATCTCTCCAGCCTAGAGGATGCAATTATGTAAGTTTGATTTCATCCCACTTGGTTGTGTGAAGTTCTTAAATGACAATTACATATGAGAAGTCCTCTCACTATATTCTGTACAGAAATTGGCATTTCTGAGCGTGAAAGAATATTTGAGGATAAATCACTGCAAAAGTTTTGGTTACTTTTTTAAATTAACAAGAGGCTGATGACTGTGCTCTAATGTCATCAGTATAGATTTCTCATGGTTATGTTATCATCAGGGGATCAATTTTGAGACTGTTTTTCTTATCAAAAGGAAAATTTTAAACTGCAAAAATATTACAGCTTGTCAAATAAGGATGTGTCACTTCAACATAACCAAACTTAGTTCATTTTGAAGACAGAGGTATCATTTGGTGAACAATCCTCTCAAAACAGTAATGATATAAGAATTAGCAAAACAGTAATAGTATAAGAATTAGCAAAAACATTTTGAAAGCCCTTAATCAATGTCCTTTATATCTCCATTATGCAAGAGCACCATTAAAAGCACATGCCATACTAACATATATGCGAATAAGGAAATTACCAAGATGTCCCTTAATGAAAGCTGGCATCATTTTGAGATTTTGTAAGAGCAGTATAGCAGCTCATGCATGGCAAGTAACATTCTTCAGCTGCTCTTTTCATCAACACTTATACTCCAGTTTTTGGGTCCAGTCCTGCAAGCAGCTGCGTATATATGCAGAGTATGTGTGTCTGTGTGTGTTTGTGCGCATGTTGATTTGTGCTTATTTTTGCATGAGTCTGTCAGACCTAAACGGGAAGATGTCTGCCCAGTGCTATCAAATTTAGAAAGTGAATGACGCTGCATACTGCTTACCTGTGCAAAACAAAAAATAGCCCAAATTTAAACCAAAAAGGTTATGTCACTAATAATATTGCTTTGTGCATGCCTATGCCTTTTCATTCAGAAGATCAAAATAACTTTTCAAATATAATAAACCAGTATCAGTTTTGTATGGGGCTTTGTGTACAGAACCGTGACATATAAAGGACACTCAAAAGAGAGGAAGAGTGCCTCAAGAACACACTGTGTGCATAGAGAAAATCAGACAGTAGTAATAATTCTCTCAAACAGCCTACTTCATTTTGGAACATGCCTCTGTTTGCTATGACAGGAACAAATGATTTCTTTCCTACCACCTTGGTTTAATTACCTACCACCCATGTGCTAGCTTGGTTTATATTTTGATATGCTAGTACCTTGCCTATTTTTAATCTCGCCTAGTTTTCCAGTTTTTCCTCTACTCTATTTGACACTTATTCTCCATGGAGAATGGCTTGGAGTACACTCTCCAAGTGATGCAGTTATAGAAGACTTGTGGAAAAGAACTGACCAGGGACCCTCCTTTTCTCAGTAGAGGCATGAGAGTCTGACAGGTTGGAGCTAGAAACATCAATAAACCTGTATCTATAGCAGTCATATCTATGACATGCTCTAACTGTATGTTTACACACTATAAATGATTCTGTTTATCCAATATGTATTTATTCTATATGTTTATATTTATTTCTACTTTATGTTTTTTTCCTAAATATGTTTATATTTACATACAAGATTTTTCTTTCAACGTGTCCAGTTAAATTTGCTCACTTTGTACGCAATATAGCTGCCAGTTTTCACCACTGGTAGTAAGAATTACTGAAATTTTTTAAACTATTTGGCTGTGATATTTGATGCAAGTAAGGAAGAAGCAGAAACACTGCTTCTGGATTATTCAAACAAGCTGCACCCTCAATTTCATATCTATTTTAAACTGCATCCTCTTTCCCTTCATTTTGTTGCCTTTAATTCTAGTTCTTTTCTACTGCATGACTAGTAAGCTGATGCCTGTGATTCTGTCTTAGGTCCCATTCTGTTACATGCTTATCTTTCAGGAAGAGCAGATGTTCCCATATGTGCCCTATCTTTATCCTCTGATGCTTTTGCTTTGCAAACAGATGATTGTATTTCCATTGCCCTCTGTGACTGGAGAAAAAGATACAGCACTAAGGAGTTTTTCTGTGTTGCTAATCAATGGCATTTGTAGGCAACTGGGCTGATCCCTTTCCAACATTGTCTCCATTACTATTATTCCCAGGTATTTTCCCTTGACCTTTGTTCTTTATCTCCTCTCCGCTGTTCTAACTTTTATTTCCTCTGGTTTTTGCTTTCAGCTTCTCAGTCTGATGAAGTAACAAGAACTTGCAAAAGTTCATAAAAGGCATGATCCCACTTTGCTGGTTTTTCTCCCCATTTTTTTTGTCACTGCTTCCTATCAATGCACACTGCTGCAGGAAGGCTCTGGGCAGTGCCTTGAGGATAAACCACGAGTGTCATATGCAGGGCACAGATAAATGTGGACGGGTGGGTGGGTGTGGGGAGGGCCTGACATAGATTTTGGAGGTGAATACAAGGACAACTTATTAGGGATACACCTGAAGTCATAATGTGGCTCTGCTCTCACTGTGGGCAGTGTTTGGAGGTCCAGTGTTCTCTGTATCCAAAAGCAATCCCTGTCCCTCCTTGTGCTGCCCAAAGCCGTTCCCAGCACTTTTCTGCTTGTATGCTATGAGGCTTTTCAGGAAGAAATCCAGTTTTTTGCTAAGCAAGCTCAGATTAAAAAACATCCCAGGTATCTCTTCTCCTTCAGCCTATAGGGGCTAAGCCCTGGGAAGTCTCCTGATAGGGACTGTCTTAACAAAAACAAATTTCTTCACCTGTTAGTAGAGGCAGTGTTGGGAGAGTTATGTGAGAAAAGTTGATCGTAATTGTAAGATGTTTTACACCTTTGGCTCATCTACTTAAATGCATAGACCAGCTGGTGGTGAGATGGTGTAGAATAAAATGGGACTGTGTCTGCAGAGTAATCCTGGGATGGAGGGGACCTGAACCCCACATTATGTACATTGCAGGGGCTTTATTTCGTATTAGCTGTAGGCTTAACCTCTAGGCTGGACACATATTACTGACTGTCTTGTCTTTTTGCACGTCTCCTTGATGAGAATTCCCTGCTATGAGCGTCAAACTACAGAAAACAAGGGCAAACAGGAAATTTGCTTGAAACACACACCCCAGCTGAAATATTTTGAGGTTATAGACTCATTTAGCAACTTGTGGCAATCAAAGTTTTCTTGGACTATAGAGGAGTTTGTGGGCCTAAATATTCTTTCAGATCTATCCTTAGCTGCTATATCTCATTGCCATTATTTACTATAAAAACCTTTTGTTCTGGTATTTATTCCAGAAAGCATTTCCAGATACAGATGCTGCACAAAATAAAGGCATATTGGAGATTTCTTTCATAAATAGACCATAAGCCCTATATTATTCCTGCCTAGGCTATTATGAGACATTAGGCCTTTTATGAAATTTCTGTAACATAACATGTTCTGCTCTTTGTGTTACGGTAGGGAATACACATAGATTGCAGAGCCTCATTTGGTATTCAACTACTGCACCCAGCATCCCCTCCCACAAAGGATATTGCAGAATTAGACAGGGGTCGGAGCAGGGCACTGGAAATATTTAAGCACATGAGAAATCTGGTTAGGGAAATAGATTAAAAAGGCTGGGATTGTTTATTTGTCAAAGCCTGTGAATAAGAGGAGACATGATAAGAGCATACGAAATAATTAATTGTTACAGAGAAAGCAGAGCAGAAACCCCTATCCTTCCTGTCTCATAATATGTGTGACAATGAGGCATTCAAAGAAGTCAAAAAGTGGCAAATTCAGGCCTGATAAAAGGAAATATTATCCCATCCAAAATGTAATTAGACTGGAAGCAATTACCACTGACTGTCCTGCTGGCCAAGAGTGCGGTTCAAAGGTAAAGTTCAAAAGTAAAAGAGAATGCGTTCTTTGTATAATAAGATACATAATAATGATGCAAAAAGGGGAAGAAAAGGTGTCAGAAAATCGTAACTATTTCACAGAGGCAAATCATTTTACCAGTAGGAGTAGGTTGAGATGGGCTCTGTGTTTCCTAACTGCTTTTCAGTTGCTTGCATCAACCTTCCTGAAAGCACATGGGTTGGCCTCTCAATGCACCCATCTGGAGCCACATATGGAAAACAAAACACAGGACACCTGAAATTAATACAACATGCTGTGAACTTCAGTGCTGAGAAACCTGTGGTTATTAGTGTCTTTGCTTGTTTAGCTGCAGTGGGGTAACTGTCAGCACGTGCAGCGCAGCATCTTAAACTGCCTCCGTTCAATTTTCCAAAGCTTGTCTGGATGCACTCTGAGAAAACATGAGGCAAAATGCTGTCAATACTTATTGGTTGTCACTTCATGAATATTTCATAGTCACAGGAAAGGTCATTTCCGCTCTCCCTGCTCATATCATTTGAAGGAGAAACAGATCTGAGTTTTACAGTTTGAAATTCTTCACTACAAGGTTCCCCCATAACCACCTCTCCAACCTCAGGTCCATTGCCTTCCACACCTTATTGCAGCAGTGGTTACCGGGGAGGAAAAAAAAATCCCTAAAGCCATAGCAGAAAATAAAGGCTGCAATTATTCAGCATGGAACTTAGATAATTTTATCAATTCAGAATCCCAAATGCAGGATGTTATAGTCGATCCCCAGAGTTTGCTTTGCACATAGTAGTTTGTTCTAGTAACACCTTAAACAAACATTTTCCTTAAAACTGTCCAATATAGTTGCTCTTACAGCTTTTTCCAACATTTTCCTATCTATTTTTTCACTAGTTGCCTGATTTCTAGGCAGAGAACCAGCCTCAGAAGAGACAAACATGCCTTTGAAAGTCGGGAGGGAAATTTTTGTGGTTTAGAAAGGCAAGTGTGAATATGAGAGCAAATGACCTACAGGAGCGACTCAGTTCCTCAGGAAGGTTTGTCCATTGTCAAGATAAACATTCTCTTTTTAGCAATGTGAATATAGACAAATATACGAACAGAAATCACACGTTCCTCCATGTGTGAAAAAGGCATTTATGATCTGGGCAACAAATTTGGGATGAGACTGCAATTCAATGGTGCTCTCAATGCAGTGCTTTAGGAGGAGGTAGAGAGGTAGAGACTTTTACCTGCACAATGCACATGAAGAGTCCAGTGGACTCACTTTATATAACAATTTTATTATTATCATGCACACTACCTGTTGACCACAGCACAATTTAAATAGGTATCTGAGAACAGAGGAGTGAAATTATAAGGTTGATAATCCTTTGCTTCTTCCAGTGTGGGTGCATGGAACAGCTTGAGACAACACAAGCTTATAGAGACTGCTGAGTCTCTCCCTCAATCACTGTTGAGGGATTGCTCATTTTAAAAATTGGAAGCCCTTAATATATTTTAGATAATTCCATATATTGTAATTATGTATGCCTTATTTATTACTGATTACTTCAGAAAAACTTACTTCAATATGCACCAGAAAAGTTAATAGTTACTGAAATACTTACTTTTTATTTCTAAATATGATTCAGAGTTTTTTAATCTGCCCCTCAATTTACAAGGTTTTGGTGATTAAGTATTTGTTTTATACACTTCATTAATGAAAAACTTCATGAAGTCATAATTGCTTTTATAATATAAATCAGCATATATTTTAAAAATCACAACATAGACAAAATGAGAACTATTTGATTTAGAATATTTATAGATAGTTGTTTTCTACTTCAGTTTTAACTGGAATTTTCTTTTTCATGCCAGAAACAAAAAAGCCACTTCATTCTTTTGACTGGCTCTGAATGAAAGACAAGCAAGCCACAGAAAATTGATTTCACTAAACCATATGGTACAGTTGAAATAGAGTAATTTTCCAAGTCAGTCTGAGTATCTTGGGCTGAAATTCAGGAGTTGTCAAAGTATGGGATCAAATGAGGATAAGAATTAGTGCGTCAGGCAAGTATTTCTTAGAATCTCAGCTCCTCCTTTTCAGCATAGAATAGAATAAAATAGAATAGAATATAATAATTTCAGTTAGAAGGGACCTACAACAATGATCTAGTCCAATTGCCTGACTAATTAAGGGCCAACCAAAAGTTAAAGCACGTTATTATAAACATTGTCCATGTGCCTGTTAAATGCTCACAGGCGTGAGGCATTGACAACCTCTTGAAGAAGTCTCTTCCAGGGTTTAGCCTGGGTAAAGAAATGATCCCTAACAACATGTCAGAGCCTCCCCCAGCATAGTTTGAACCATTCCCATGTGTCCTGGTCACTGGATCTCAGGGAAAAGAGATCAGCACCTCCCAGCCCACATCGCCACTGAGGAAGCTCAGAACATTGAGGTCCCCCCTCAGCCTCCTTCTCTCCAAACTGGACAAACCCAGAGCCCTCAGCCGCTCCTCACAGGATGTGCCCTCCAGCCCTTCCACCAGCTCTGCTGTGCTCCTCTGGACCATTCAAGGACCTTCCCGTCCTTCTCCCACTGTGGGGCCCAGCACAGCACCCTGGGCTCGGGGCTCAGCCGCAGCACGGCTGAATCCAGCAGGATGATCCCGTGCCTTGGCCGGCTGGTGCTGCTGTGTCTGCTGCAGCCCGGGATGGGCTTTGCCCTCCTGGCTGCCCGGGCACACACTGCTGGCCCACACTGAGCTGCTGCCCACCAGCACCCCCAGATCCCTCTCTGCAGGGCTGCTCTCCACACCCCTCTCCCTGCTTGTACTTGTGCCCAGCTGGACTGCACCCCAGGGGCAGAATCTGGTATTTGTTCCTGTCAAATTTCATGCCACTGATAATTACCCAATGCTCCAATGTAGCCAGATCCCTCTGCAAGGCTCTTGTGCCTTGAGAGGGTCAACAATAGCTCCCAATTTGATATCATCAGCAAATTTGCCAATGGCGCATTAAACTCCTGCATCCTGATCATAGACACATTGAATGGACCTGGCCCTACAACTGAACCTTGAGAAACACCATTGGTGACTAGCCAGCAACCAGGTGTAGCCCCATGCACAATAGGTTTTTGAGCTCTGCCCTTTGTCAAGTCCTTCACTGAGCACACTGTGGACCTGTTCAGTTGGATAGCTTATCCAGAAGGATGCTGTGAAGAACAGCATAAAAAACCTTATTAATATCAAGAAAAACTACATCCACCATCTTCCGTTCATCCACTAAACATGTAACCTTATCATTGAAAGATATCAAATTACTTAAACAGGACTTTCCATTTGTGACTCCATATTGACTGTGTCTGATGATTGTATTATTCTTTAAATAATCTTCTGTAATATTTATAACCTTTAAACAATATTTTAAAGGAACTGAGGTTAGACTAACAGGTAATGGGTTTGGAAAAAAGAAATTCAAATAAGTGAGAGTAGAATGAACTTACAGTCTGTCATTTATGATAAGTAGATTTCACAGATTGTTCCCAGAAGTGGCATTGACATCTTTTCTTACTATTGAATGACAAGCTCTTCTGTGTGAGTGTTCACAAAATTTTGTTGAAAAAACCCTGAAATGATTGTACTTCCGATTTTGAATTAATCAGGTAATGCTTCTTGTCGTGGGTTTGATCCTGGCTAAATGCCAGGCACTTACAACGTTTGCTTTCTATGCTCTCTCCTGCTGCAGCTATGCAGAGGAGAGGAAAAAACTAACACAAAACACTGGACTTATGAGTTGAGATAAGATCACTGATAAGGGGCCGCACGAGATTCAGGGCAAGAGCAGGCGGGAAACTTAAAGTTGCAAAAAAAGTGATTTATTAACCTAACAGAGTCAGAGGATAAATTGGAGATAAAAATAAGCTCTTAAGACACCATTTCTTCACTCACCCCTCTTTTCTCTCTTAAGGCCCCACTTCTCAGCTCACCCCCTCCCTCCTTTCTAACTAACTAACAACTCCCAGGCAGGGGCAGGGTGTGGGGTTTTTCTTAGGTCAGTCCATCGCAATTCTTCTACTGCAGACACTGTTTCTCTATTTGCCCTCTCTCTCTATTCAACCAACAGATCTGGGCTAGGGCAAGGCATGTGGGGTTTCTTAATCAGTCCAAGGCCACAATTCGTCTGCTACAATCACTGCTTCTCTACTCACCCCTCTCCCTATTAAGGCCATTTCTCAGCTCACCCCCTCCCTCCTTCCTTCTAACCAACAGCTCCGGGGTGGGGGCAGGGTGTGGGGGTTTCCTTTGGTCAGGGTCAGTCCATCAGGGGGAAGAATCCTCTACTTAGCCATGGGGGTCCCTCCCACGAGAGACAGTCCTGTGCGAACTTCTTTGGCGTGGGTCCAATCTCACGAGCAGCCCCGCCCGATTGCTGCTGTCCGAGATTCTCTCCAGGCTGCAGAATTCCAAGCCGAGGCCAGGCTGTTTCCATCCCGGGAGCAAGGCCTTTCTCTCTCCTGCAAGGCCTTTGCAACTCTCAGTCTCTGGGACTCCCACTGGATCACAGCTTCCTGCAGGCATCATCTGCTCCTCTGGCGTGGGCACCTCCCCACAGGCTGTGGGGGGTTCTCTGCATCCCCTGGACTCCATGGGCTGCAGGGGGACCACCTGCTCCCCCATGGTCTTCACCACGGCTGGCAGAGGGTTTTCAGCTCTGGCGCCTGGAGCACCTCCTCCCCCGCCTTTCCACTGACCTTGGTGCCTCCATGTTGTTCTCCCTCACATATTTTTACCTCCTCCTCCTCCTTCCCTGGCTAAAAAGAAGTGCGTGCTCACATTGTTTTGATTTCTTCTTAAATATGTTTTCACAGAGGCGTAACTAACATCTCTAATTGGCCCAGGTTTTACCAGCAGCATGTCCATCATCTTCAGAGCCATCAGAGACTGGCTCTGCTGGACATGGTGGAAAATTTCCAGAATCTTTACTCAGGACATGCAGGAGCCATCTTTGTACCCCACCCTGTTCACTGGCAAAAACTGGGCCAGGCAAAACTACCACACTTCTGCATGCTGTGTGTTGGGTAATTTGCTCTGCTGTTCCACCTGAGTGAATCTAAGCTTCACCATCCCCATCCACTTTATTAGTATTTGTTGTAATTAATGAGTAGACACCATCTATGGGGTTATTTTTTCCCCAGTTCTGAGAAAGTCTCGTTTTCTTAGAATATTGTGGCTCATAGAAACAAACAGAATGATATTTTATTATTTTAACTGAACACTTTATTGATAATCTCTTTAAAGAAGAGAAAGAGGGAGAGAATTCATATTCATAGCAACTTTTCTCACACTCGGCCTCTTTTTAAACAAAATCAAATTGTTGCTCTTAAGCCACCTGGTAGTATTCCTTAAATCTTGCCAGTATATTTTCATACCCACCCAGAGAGATGGAGTTCCTGTAACATTTTATCAGTTCAATGAGAACTGAGAGGCTAAAGAATATAAAAGACACAGTGTTCTTTCAGTCAAATTCTTCCTGTTTTGATAACAGTGGCCTTTATGAGAATGAAAGATCATCAGTTTCTGCTAATTCAAGGTCTTGGACTAGCTGTGTAATTCAGATTTCAGTTTGAAAGAGATCTTCATCTGTGTACATATATAAATAAATTGGAGGAGGAGCAGATTCTTATATGTTGCGTAAACATTTTGATAACTTTGGGGAAAAGTTTTTTCCTTGAATATAGTCAGAAAATGACATGAAAAGCTGCTCAGACCTTTGATGAAGTATCTCTAACAATGAAATAGTGCCTAAAACAATGGCGTATCATAATTAAGTGCAATATGTGCTATAACACACCATTAACAGCTGTTTTGTGCCAGCTACACAGAGAAAGAAATGCTATGGATTATCAATGAAATACTTTCAAATACTCAGTGGGAATACTTCACCTCAGATTTGTAAAAGTCAGTTCCCTCAGGGACAGCAGGGTTTTTCATCAGACCATCCTGGAATAAGGGATGTGAGTAAATTTCTGTTACGTTAATGTTTCACCTGGAAATGTGCCTTTTTCCTTACAGATACATCTTTTTCTATGTAGCAAGTACTGAAGTTATCTGAAGCAGCAGGACACTTCTGCTTTTTGCACAGTAAGGTTTTAATATCACTGAAACAAAAAAATGCATATACCTTTAGTATCTACCTGAAATGTGGTTTTTGTTTGGATTTTTTGTTTTGGTTGGTTGGTTGGTTTTGTGTGTGTTTTGTTTTGTTTGTGTGTGTGTGTGTGTGCGCTTGTTTTTTCTTTCAAATATACTTTGTATGTTATAGCTTTAGCCCATCGTCAGAAAAAAAAGTACAAATCCAGTGACACCATTGTTACGTGTTTTTCTCTCCCACCTTTCCAGTGAACTGCTTCAATCTCTTGCAGATGTCATTTTGTACATAAAGTATGGATTATCCTGGGTCAGGGGGCAAAAAAAATTTAAAACCTCTATATTATTTTTTGTTTTTGGAATTACCTGAGACAGAAACAATACTTCAGATATGAGTCATACAATCAGAGGTGAAAATCTTCAATTTAACTCAAGAAGGATTAAAAATACCATTGAGGCAGCATACACCCTTTACTTTTAGTGCTGGAAATTAAAACAAAATGGGCATCCTTCCAGCAGGTTTCCTCCTCTCCAAAGCCCTTTCCTCCTGTGACGTATTGTCCCTGCCCAAATTCTTTTCTGTCCCAGATCTGATACCTTACTTTGTCACCTGAAGAACTGTGGGCCCTGTCTGCTCTGGTGACACAAGCTCAGCACTGGGGGGGTCACTCAGCTAATCTCCTTCATGGCTGTCCTTGCCCACCGCCTCCATCTGTGGGGAAACCCTCCGGTGAGGGGAGGACATTGCTGACCATCTGCAATACTGAAGATTTTGCACTCATACCAATAAGTAGAAAATGTCTGCGCACAGTGGATTGCAACCTTCCCTCCCTCCTGTGACAGCATTTGTTTCCCACAGCTTTGCAGAGTTCTTGGCACAGCAAGATCCCATCCTTCAGGATTGTTGTAAACATGAAGTAGGTGTGAAAGAAATTCTCATATAAACTTATCACTGGGCTAACCAGTCTACAATGAAAGGTAAGGGGAAGCTCTATTATTCATGTCCAGTTTTACCTCACCATTTTTGCTGCCCGTGTGTGGTCTTTGGTGAAGGCAGAGGTCTTTTCCAGACTGAAGAACAATCTCTGCAGTTGTCCTACAGCTCCTGGTTCAGGGTCACACTGTGTACCTCATGTGGGAATAACATCAAGGCTGTCAAGAAAGAGGACTCAAGGAAGACATTGGCATTTTTCTGTTACTTGCTTTGAAAGTAGATTTGGTTGCCTGTCTGACCTGCCATACTAAAGAGATTTTATTTGCTTCACACACAATTCAAATATTTCTATTTTTCTTACATAGTGTGATTCAAGTGCTAGTTTAGATAGTACAAACTTCTATAAGATAATGATATTCATGGGAATAAGCAGGTTAAATCCTTTGAGGGCAGCCATGATAAACAGAATCAGGGTTTATAAGTGAAACAAGCCTGGACTATAACTAAGTCTCATTAAAGGAGCAGTCACATCTGGAAAAAAAAATACTGAAATGAGCTGTAGTCTCTAACCATGAAAACCCACGGGAAAGAAGATCGACAAAACCTGAAAGGTTCAGAGAAATTAGGCAGTAGAAAATACCCAGCATCTGGTCTCGTCTAGCTAGCTTTGTCAGTCTCTAACGCACAAAAGTAGCAAAGATGAACTTAAATTTTCAACCAATAATGTTTCATAACAGAAAATAAGGCCACAGAACACTTAACTGATATTCAGAGCAACAGTGTAATCACATTTCTTAAAATGTTGCCAGATAGCAAAGCAGTGGCATTTGTTAATAGAAACCAATCACTCTTTCAAACATACTCTTTCTAAAAATAATATAAATTACCACAATGATGAAATAGCCATAAATGACAGACTACAGTCACAAACTAAGTGGGCCTTTGAACAACAATGTATTAACTTTCTAGTCTAAAAAACATGTCCTATATTTCCCTTGAAGGTAAGGTACAGGATATGTCACATAATTTGTTCTCTGGAAGTCCTTGATCTTATCAAACAGGCGGCATTTTGCATTTCTATTGTCTTATAATGTGCTTTAGTATTTTGGTAACCATCATGTGAAGTATAAGAACTTGGGCTTAAGAAAACAGTCTGCTTTAAATAAAGATCAAGGAAAGAACAGACAGTTGATCTGAAAGCTTCATTTAACCCTAAATACACAATCTGAATAGTGCAAGCTTCATTTTAAAATTCTTTTTCTTTTGTTTCACTCTAGCTAATTCACATATGATGTTGTTTAAACAGTTCTGTTTACCTTGACATAATGCTAACAATATATGGCAGCTAAAAAGGAAATGTTGGGTTATTCTTCCTTTCTGAGTATAAAGGTGCTCACAGAAGAAATGAGGCTGGAAAATCATGTCTGCAGATATTTGTGTGTCTTAGACTAGGTTGCAAAAGAACGTCTTCCATTGAAAGCCTCATCACTGTTTCTATCGAGAGGCATTGGATCATCCCTGTGTAAAACTATAACCTCAGATATTTGGCATAAAACTTCCTGCAATTCTCTCCTCCTGCCTCTGCCCTCCCCCCTCCTTATGCTACCATCAGAAAAAGTGTCCAATTTTATTTCCAGCATTTCATTAAGACAATGAAAATTTCTCCAGCTCCATACCTCTGTGATAGTCAAGTGGCATGCTAGCAACCCACTGCCTGCAGGAGTAATAATAAAATAACAGATATTTTAAGAAAAGGGATCATGATTTGAACAAACAGTTTTCCTTGATCTGGAACAAAATGCTTTGATCAATTCTGGATACTTGAATGCTTTTTAGATATCATTGTTAGCTAAGTTTTGAAACAAAATGTTGTTCTGGAGTGAAAAATGGAAACATCTCACTTTGAAAATGTCAAAACTCTGTGTTCCAGAAAGCATCTCTTTTGCCATCAGCTTGAACTACTTAAGAAACTAGAAACAAATTAAAGAATTGTTTTAGACATTCCAAACCTTTATTTTTTTGCAGACTTGATTCCAATTCTAATATTTCATTCGACCAAAAACAGCAGTATAAGTGCAGCAACATTTATACTCTGTAAGCTCTTCTGAGTGCCCCTCAAATTTTTGGGCCAGCTTTCTTAATGCCAACAGACAAATTTAAATTTTCTTTTTCTACTTTTTTTCCTCATAGATTGAGTGAAAGAATGCATGGTAATGTAATTTGAATGTCAGTTAATGTACTCGGGCAGGAAATTGCTTTATGTCTTCAACAATTAGATTAAATAGCTGTTGTCAGCACTATGAGGGTGGAGCTCTCTTATTCTAAACACAGCTCAGTGAAAACTGCTGGAAGTAAAAGTTCTCACCCTCGATCTTTTGTTTTTCCTCACCAAGCATACTTGTGTTTCTCTGAAGCGGAAGAAACCCCACCATGAAAAAGTCCCAAACAGCTGATTCCCTGTCAGTATCTTTGGACACAGCAGATAACTGGCAGGTCTGATGCTGGTGTGGGCAGCAGGAACCTTCCACACTTGTTCACTTCACTGTCAGTTTCCTCAGGATGTCTCCAGCAGCCCAACCTAATCACCTCCCTCTGTGTATGACAGGCATACAGCAGGGGTCCCTCAAAGTCTAATGCGTCTACTTGAATCCTTTAAGAAAGA
Source organism: Origma solitaria (assembly GCA_013397895.1). Lineage (NCBI taxonomy): Eukaryota > Metazoa > Chordata > Aves > Passeriformes > Acanthizidae > Origma > Origma solitaria. Next base: position 402,590 of record VZRL01004547.1, on the reverse strand, counting down.
TGTCCAAATCATGGGATCATAGAATTATAGAATGTTAAGGTGTTGGAACAGACCTTGAAGATCATCTAGTCCCAAGCCCTCCTGCCATGGGCAGGGTCATCTTCTGCTAGATAAGGTTTTGCAAGGTCTTATCTTACCTGGTCTTGAACAGTGCCAGGGTTGGGGCATCCACAGCCTCCCTGGGTTCCAGTGTCTCACCACCCTCACAGTAAAGATTTTCTTCCTAATGTTTAACCAAAATTTCTCCTCTTTCAATGAGTACTCCTTACTTCCTGTTTCATCACAATTTCACAGTGATTGAGGGCATTAAAAATAATTTCAGAAACTATGGGCCATTGCAATGATACTGGTCGTCTTCTGAAGTGCATTGTTTTGCCTCCTTCAAGATAATTAGGACTTTGACATGCCCTTTCAGCAGTTGGCTAAAACAATTGCTGTTTGCTAGGGTGGAAAACAATTAGACAGACTTAGATTTTCTCTTCTCGTATGTGTCTAGCTTACAGCTGGGGATAACAAAAACGTTAGTTAACTCCATGAAGACAGCTGATTTGTTTCTAAACAATGAGGTTTTTTGTTGGATAGACTGATGCTAGATGAAGCTGATCTGCTTCATCTAATTGTTTCTTTCGTTGAGTGATATGCCAGTTTTTACCAGCATTTTCAGAACATATACGTGCTCATATATGAGCATATGTGCTCATATAAAATGTGCGGTTTTGTTTAGAACAGAAATGGCATAGTTTCATTTACACTAAATCACAACATTGTGAATAATGCATTTTCCTATCAATCTTCTGTCCTTTCTTTCTACCCCCATTCCTTCTTCCTTTGCCTTTTTTCTGCATTATGTATGTAAGAAAGCCCTGGATACTCTATGTATGACATACATACATAGGGAAGTAAAAGTGAAATGGCTTGTAAGTGTTACATTCTTAGTGCAAGGATGAATTTTCAGATACTAGCCCCTTCTGTAACACAAGAGCAGTAAAAAAAAAGTTACCCAGGCTGTTCTTTTTGATAGCTATTTTCTCTGATCCTGGTCCTGATCTCTGATCTTTGTCCTCCTGTTGTCAGAAAACATAAAAATCCAATTTTCCCTAGCTTCAAACCTTGTAAGCAACTCGTTTTAGCAGACACAGTGTATACCGATGCAATAAATGTAGTCAATCCCTGATCAGACTTTGAACTTGAGCAACCTCACTGAAGTCACTGGTCATGTACCACAGGTGGGCTCATAACCCAGTGTAACGCCTTTAGCCAATGAGAGAATATTTTGTGTCAGGCAAGTGAATGCAGCAATATGCCACCCTAAGAAAGTTCTGTGCTAAACCTTTCTGAAATGTAGGCCTCATGTAAGGACAGGAAAGCTGGCAGCTTCAGGAAAATCCTGTAATACTCAGGTGATCATTTCAAAATTTATTTTTGAGCTCCAGTTAATAACTGTATTTTGGAAGAAAACACAGATGGGTTTCTTTCCTGCTTCAAGATACTATGTGCCTCAAATCTTAGGTATACAGGTGTCTAGAGCACATAAAATCAAGACTGAAATTAATTTGTATTATCTCCTACCATTCGGGCCCATTTACTTAATATATCCCAGGTATGGGTTTGAAAGTACTTGAAACAAACTATTTTTGAAGACATAATGCACTCCTTCCTGCAATTACATGGAGTACTCTTCAACTGAAGTAAAGAAGAGGGGAGGAAGGTCTCTTGCAATGTCCTTGTTTTATTTAGGAACCTTATTTACAGAGTACTTGTTCACATTTTTAGAGAGGCAATCTTCGTCCCGTGTGCATTATATAACATTGCTTTAGGACTACAGCAATAGAGACAATGCTGGCTTGCTATGCTCCTTGAGACTGTGATCAGGTGCACAACAGCATCACGGTAGCCCTCAGACCTTCACTTTTATATTCAAGCTATAACTTGAAACTCATTTGTTTTCCTGAAATTGGAAATTTCTGGTAGAAAATCTGTTTTTAAATTGCTAATCAAAGTGTGTGTGTGTGGGGGGAATGAATGTATTTGCAGTGGTTTAAGAATTGTCAGAAACTCATCATCTGTTTTAGTGGATTACTTATATGTATGTGTCGATGTGCCTTCCAGTCCACTCTTCAGTCCTAAAGAGAACCACCAGGCATTTTAGAGGCTCGTATAAGCTAGAACATTATAAATTTATGCACAAAATGACCAGGTTTAATTTCTATACTTGATAGAAAACACAAAGAATTCAGACTTAAAATTGGTGGCATCACAGTCTGAGGGTGACTAACTTCTCTCTTGATGAAAAGAAGCCAGTTGAGTCACCAAGAAGTCCAAATTACTTCACGTTGAAAAGCTGTAAAGAAATGTTGACCTGCATGAAATCGTTCTCAGATGGTCCCTCTCCAAAGTAGTAGAGAGACTCGCAGTCTCATGGAACAAAGCTGCTGGAAAGGACCACAGGAGGCTGTCTGAATGCCAGTGGTTAAGGACCCAGGATTTTTGCTCATTTACAAAAATAATGGTTTAGGAAATCTTGTCAATGGAGATATGCAACAATAGGAGAAGATGAAATGGCCTTAAGTTATGCCAGGGCATATTTAGATTGGATATTAGGAAAAAATTTCTTCATGGAGATGTTTGTCAAGCACTGGAACAGAACAAAAAGAGTACCAGGAAGGGCTTCTAGAGTTATGTTGGCCTGAAATGGAAAGTCAAAGAAGGTGACCTACCAAATAAACAAGTCCAGCAAACTTGTAAGGATGAGCAGAAGGCTGAAGTATGCACAAATTTTTTACCTCAGTCTTCAATGGCAATCTCTCAGATGGATAGACAACAGGATGGGGACTGAGGGAACAAAAGTAGATTTTAGTAAAAAATTAGTTTCTGGACCACCTGAGGAAGCTGAATGTATCCAAATCTGTGACACCTGAGGAGAAGCATTCCAAAGTCCTGAGGAAATTGGTTAATATAGTTGCCAAGCCACTCTCCATGATGTTTGGAAGGTCATGGCAGTCCAGGGAATTGAAAAAGGGGAAACCTTGTACCCATCTTTAAAAAGAGTAGAAAGGAGGACTCTGGGAACCATAGACCTGTCAGCCTCCCCTCGGTGCTTGGGAGAATCATGGAAAAGATCCTCCTGGAAACTATGCTAACGCACATGGAGGACAGGGAGGTGATCCAAGACAGCCAGCACAGCTTCAACAAAGGCATCCAATGGCTCAGAGCTCTGATGGGCATCTGTGACAAGTGGTGTCCCTCATGGGTCACTACTGAGACCAGTGTTATTTAATATCTTCATTAATGACATAGATGATAGGATCAAGTGAGCCCTCAGCAAAGGGGCAGCTGACATCAAGCTGACACAGCTGAAGGACAGGATGCCAGGATGCCACACAGAGGGACCTGGACAAGCCCAAGCACCAGGTCCATGTAAATCTCATGCAGTTTAAGACCAAGTGCCAGGTGCTGCACCTGGGTCAGGGCTATCCCTGGCACCAGCACAGGCTGGGGATGAGCAGATGGAGAGCAGCCCTGGGGAGAAGGATTTGGGGGTGCTGTGGGTGAGAGGCTGGACATGACCCAGCCATGAGCACTGCCAGCCCAGAAAGCCAAACGTGTCCTGGGCTGCATCCAGAGCAGCGTGGGCAGCGCAGCCAGGGAGGGGATTCTGCCCCTCTGCTCTGCTCTGCTGAGACCCACCTGGAACACTGCATCAGCTCTGGGGGTCCAGCACAGGAAGGAGAGGGGGTCCAGAGGAGGGACACCAAGGTGATTAGAGGGATGGAGAAATTCTGCTGTGAGAAAAGGCTGAGACAGTTGGTTTTTTTCAGCCTGGAAGAGGGTTTATGTTGACTTTATTGGGACCTTCCAGTACCTGAAGGGAGCCTACAAGAAAGATGGACAGAGACTTTTTACAAGAACATGTAGTGATAGAACAAGGAGAAATTGATTCAAACTAAAAGAGAGTAGATTTTTATTAGATATTAGACAAAAACTTTGTTGTAAGGATGATGAGGCACAGAAACTTTCACAAGAAGTTGTGGATGTCCCCTCCCTGTAAGTGTTTAAAGCCAGGCTGGATGGAACTTTGTGCAGCCTGGTATAGTGGAAGGTGTCCCTGCAATATGGTAGAGGGGGTTGGAACAGCATGATGTTTAAGGTCACTTCCAACCCAAATCACTTTGTCATTCAGCAATTCTATGATTCTATGATTAATGTGGGCTATGTTGATTCTGGATTGTTCTAATTTCTTAATCAAAATGTAATGAGACATCAGACCAAATGTTTTACAGAAGTCTAAATACATCACATTAACACTATGACCCTTAACAATCAAACCTGTAACCCCAGAAGAACACATCATGTTAGCTTTACATGTATTTTTTAAATAAGCTTATGCTGATTGTACTGCAGGCATCTACTCTGAATTCCCAGAACAATGATTTCCACATGTATAAATGACCTGGAATATCATAATTGAATTTTTTTTGCTAGCACACAAAAGGAAAACTGAGAAGAATGTATTTCCCAGAGGTATCATTCCACTCAGTGCATGTACCTCTTCCCCTCATTAGTTACTGTGTTGCACAAGGTTTTAAGAAGCATATTTTTAATGGTCTACAATTCACAGCACACAGGGATATGGCAAGGAGAGTGAAGGGGGCTTTTAAGTAGAATAACCAGGTATCTATGTGTTAGTATTTATATTTACAAATTAATGTGCTTTCAGATTAGAGGTTTTTTTAAAAAAAATCAAATCTAGAATGTAATTTTTTTTTTTTAACACAAGACAGGTTGAATAAGTTTTTTGATATCTAGATAAATTTGGGGACTGATCTTTACACATTCATAAAGAAGATAAGTCTGTCAGGGTAACTTTGTCCTTCTGCAAGACAGTAGGATATTATCAACACAAAAAGAGTATTTTCATAACATGATGCAAAGCTTACTACATCCAGGGAACAATTTACTACAACCGAAGAAAGTTAAAGGTTTGTATTTTCCATATTACCTTTCCTGAAGGAAGGATAGTAAGAAGGCGACACTTAAAAACAAGGGCACAGTTAAGACATTCATTATCAGTTCTGAACAGGATTAATTTTAATGATAATTCCACTTGCCTACACAGTGTTCTTAGATGTGAAAAAACCCCATGGGATTAGGCCAAATATTGTCATGGTAACAGAAAGAGAGGGAAATAATTCTCAAACAGTTTCCAATAAGCAAGAGCAGCTACCATTCCATCAGTAGCCTTCAATAGAAGGTGACATCTGTTTTTCATTTGTTGTTTCTAGGCTTGAAGAAAAGCAGAATAATTGGAAATAGTACAGTGTTCTGGGAACATATTGAATGAAAAGGCTCTTAGTGCTTTTAAAATATTGGTCCATTTATCTTTAAAAACATCTAGCTTGTACCTTCTTTGACCATTTATAAATTGGACAAGTTAGTTGGAAAGTTTTCTGGACTCCACTGTGCTCAAGCAGTGAAAGATCAAAGCCAACTTCTTGCTTTGAGTAAGAGGAACTACCATTTCAACTGAGAAGCGGACACCTATTTCTGAAAATTGAGAAGATGAGAATGAATTAGTTGTATGAAATTATGTGATTATTTTATTCTGGGGATAAACTAATCCACAGAAGGAACCTGCACCAGTACTGGTGTTTCCCACTTCTTTTATTCAAGCTGTGTCTTATACACCAATGTAAGATAATACTCATTACTTTATTGCTAAGAAAGAAGCAGACAAAAATCCAGTTGTGGAACTTGAAGGGGGGAAAAAAAGAAAAATCAGTCATGGTTTTTACCAGCAAGAGTCGTTACCAGTGAAACACATTAAGTTTTTATTAAGCTATTTGGGACTTTTCTAAGAAGTTGATAATGAATTATTAAGTGTGCTCTAACCCAACATTAGAAAACCTTGTTTGATCACCTAGACTAGGTAATGCACACACAAATAAAATCTTTTTTTGCCTATGAATCCATGAGATGTTTGTACACCAACTTATTAGGGAAGAGGTGGATTTTAGGCACTCACAGCTTTTGCAGTAGGAGCTTACAGATTAGCTTATGGTTCAAAGCTTGGACATTTGGTAGGAGTGTAAAAAGGAGAAGTGTTTATCCTGAATATTATTTCATTATATCTTCATAACAAAGCAGAGGAAAAAAATTATGAGAGAATAATACGAGCTTAAAGCTTACCTGATGCTTCCTAAATCAGAACTCTGGAAGGATAATACTGTATGAAAGACTTACTGATATATTCTTAGAGAAATACAATCTAGCTCAATTTCCTACTCTGGCCAACTCTGCAACTCCTTGAAACATCATGTTTCAAGGTCTCAAAAGGGTCAGTACAAAGGGTGTCAATTCATTTGCTTGTGATTTTTTGTGAAAAGGCCACAGCATCCAAAACACTCTAGTCAGGAACCAGCAAAGAGTTATAAATTAACACCTTTCAGTTTGTAATATTAAATCAAACCAAAAAGCCCCCCAAACCCATGCCAACAACACATCACCAAGGCAAAGACCTCACAAATCAGTTCCAAAACTATTTAAACTGAAAGGTAACTGCAATATGGCTCATTTCATCTGCAATATGCCACTTGTGCTCTTTTCTCTCTTCATACTGACAAAAACATAGCTATAAATTATTTTTAGCATCAATTTTTCCACTCCTACCCATTCAAGCAATCTTTGGCCAGCACTAGGATTGCCCAACAACTGTAGATAATGTACTAGGATGCAACTTCCAATTTGAAAGTCTACTTTTGGAACACTTTTCCAAAAGGACCTAAGGTTCAAAATAATTTTGTTTCACGCTGCATTCTGTATTTGAAATTTTACGTTGACATTGTCTTATGCATATTTTGGCACCTGATTTTAGTGTTACAATAGTGCATCCTGTTATCTTTGACCTTGTCTACTGCTGAATTGTGACATGACTCATGTCTTTTGCATTCCCTGCCCCAGGATCAGGTTGCTCATGTGTGTAATCCATGCTGTTCCCAGATATTCTCTGGGTAGGAATGATAAGGAAACTGCTGCTCAGCCTAGGCTCACTGTCCTGCATGCTGAGGAGACTCTTATGATAGCAGCTATGTTTACCAGCTTTTCAGCAGCCAGAAAATTCTTAACATTAGGGCCATTCAGGTACAGGCATATCTTCTTAGTGTGCACAAGAGCAAAAACAAACCGCAAATAATAAAAGTGATTGAGTGTGGGGGTCTTTGTTTACAGAGACATTTTGAAAATACAGCTCACTTATTCTTGTGACTATTTGTCACAGCAAGGCCAGCCTTCATGTTCTTTTTTTTTTAAATTTTATTTTTGCTCACTTCTCTGCCAGTTTCAGGCTTTATTACCTTCAGCTGTTTGCTTGCATAGCAACTTCACTCACGGAAAAGACATCTATTAAGCAGAGATCATCACTAATGGAGGGCAAACACTGAGGAATTTCATTCTTGATGATTGGCTGTCAAGGACATGATGGTTTTGTCACCCTTACACTCACGTCAGATTCTGTGAGTCCAACCTGCTTGACTGTGGCTTGTGGAAATTAGAGAGCATGAGACAGCCTGCATATAGGCCAGGTTCTCAAGGAAACTGTCCATCTGGCACACTGCCCCTCTTGCAGCTCTCTTTGCCCATGCTGTTGCCTCCAGGAGTCACAAAACAACATGGGGAAGGCACATGGAACTTTTCAAGCACTGCTGCTTCAGCTCCCATGGATGCTGGGGGTGGGGAAGGGGGAGAACTTGGGTTTGGGGAGCAGAAGCCACAGGTGCAGCAGGAGTCTTTACTGCTATAGTGATTAGAGGCGTAATAATAGTAGACATAGAGATAGTTCTTGTATCCCGCCAGCTGTGGAAATCTCCTTGGGTAGCTGGAGATTATGTAGTACGGCTGGAAATTAAAGAGGAAACTGATTTATTCTCATTGTTCATTACTGCAATTCAGAGCAATTTATTTAAGGTCACTATCTCCCATTCTAAGGGAAAATGCAAACATTAATCTCCATATACTGTATCTTAGAAACCAGTGTTCTGGATAATTAGTTTGCTATCCTCTTTGTGTGTGCAGTCTTTTCATATTCAGCAAGATAAAAAGTAGTCTAATCCTCTGTGCTCTACGTACCGGCTTGAGTACACACCACAGTTTGAGCAAACAGGAGATGATTGCCGTCTTCAAATTGATTATACCTTCAATATTCTTTTAGGGTCAGTCTTTATTTAACTCAAATAGTGCTTACATTATTACGTCTAAACCCTCAATGGCTCAACAGAAAACTCATATCTCTTGCTTGGTTTGTCCAGAAGTCTTTGTGGCAAGACTAAGACGGAGCTGAGTACAGGTCATGCTCTGAGTGTTTACCTTGGTGTCAGGTGAGATTTTGCCACCCCTGTTAGTCAGAGCACCTCTAGCTTGCCAGTCCCATGCACTTCCCTCCTGGTGCATTTCAAGGTGCAGCTACATCTTGGCTGTGGTGTGCATGCCACACATACCATGATCCTGAAGACCTAACCATTGCTTCATGAAGGCATTTAGATTCATCAAGAAGGAACCCATCCTACTCTACATGGAGTTGAAATAAACACCACCAGACACAGGGAGGTATGCAAAAATCACTGACTTCTGATTTCTTTTTGACACTGTGAAAATCCATCCTCCTAGGTAATATCAACCTGTATGACCGCTCCCACTGCCAAAGAAAAGCTCGGAGGAGATGTCCCACAATACCGAGAAAGTCTAACAGCTCAGCTTTTGCCAGTTCTGATGAATCTGGAGGATGTCACCAATATTTTCAATATGATGGATAGTGAGATTTTCCCTGCTTTATATTGTTCAGAATTTCTTCTTTTCTGCCTTAGACATCATTCTAGAGGCAATAGGTTTTGCTCTGCTGGAGATGGGGTTAAGAGATGTGGAAGTCAAGCCATCCAATGACAGAGACTTGCCCAGATAGGATGAAGACGCCAGCATCTTAATGATGTTGCATGTTAATTCCTGCTTTCCCAAGTAGCTTGCAAATGATCACATGATGCTTCAACAGCATTAGTAAATAATATTTAAAAGATACTGAAGAGACAAATCACTTCAGGTGGTTAAATAAGTGCACCAGTTAATGGCACAGTTCCTGGACAGTTTTACATGCTCTTTGTAAAGAGCCTTACCCTGGCAAAATTCTTCTTCCATGATGAATTTCATATAAAAGACAAAAGGTAATTAATGCATCAAGAGCAAACCCTCAGCAGTCTAATCAAGACTTACGCAACCTTGCACTCACCACTGAATCTTCTGGTAGTTCCTTTTCCAAGCCTGGCCAGACTGGCTCCTTGAGTTTGCCTGAGCCAAAGGAGCTGGGACATTTGCAAGATTAGGTCTTCCTGCAGGTCACATTTCACTTTTTAACCTTGGCTGTGCTGGTAAGCCAGTGTCATGCAGGGATCACGGCTCCCTTGCTCCTTAGTAGAGCCCTGCAGCTGTGGTTTCACACTGGGCTTAGACAGACAGACCACCTTTCAATGCTTCATCTCTCCCTGCTGGCTGTTCTTGCGTGGTTTGTGGTTTATTCCCTAAATGTCTGTGAGAAGATTAATAGCGTTACTGCTAATGGGCTCCTGGTAGTAACTCAATATCCGCAAAGGCTCTCAGGGACAGATTTTCTCGTATCCACTCGCTCAATCTAGAGACGCCAGAGAGAGGAGAGGGTAACTGGGGAGGCAACCTCCAGCCCTCAGCAGCCTCCATCCCTCTGCTTGCTTGCACAAACACACCTACATGCATCAGTCATGGCCCTCCCATGTTCTCCACCAGCCTATTTCCTTACCTTTTATACTGTCCAGCCTTGTACAAAGCAGCCTTGCAGAAAGCACCTCTTACCCATGGTGTCCAAGGAGGGGCCCGCAAGGGCAGCCAGCATTCATAACAACACAGAGTATACTGCTCCCAGTCATTATAAGCAGAGTCATTATGTATATCCATTATCCAAATGCTTATAAAAGGCTGAACTTAGAGCAACACTTTGTAAGCGTGAGTAAAACAGTTCTATGGACAGCAATGGTCCCAGGACTTGTGTAGATTAGGACTGTTAGAGAATCCCAGGAGACCCTGACAGCTGCAATAAGATATGTACAGCTTGAATCAATTTAGGGTTAGTTTTTGTCCTCTCTTAATTTGAAAGTATATTCAGGAAAATGCCCTCATACTCCCCTTTTGGACAACAGAAATGGAAGTCTGTGCCTGGCCTGCCTTTACATATTCCTGCACAGAGCTATTACCCACAAAAAACTAAGTCTGGATCTGTGTTTTCTATGTTTTCATACTCTATATCTGATAGTACCCACTTGGCTTGTACAGCAGGGACCAGGGAAACAGCAGTAACCAGACTGTAAAGCTCATCACTACCCCCATTGGCTAATGACTTATATGGAGGATCAGTGATTGATACCAACTGGAGATTTGGGCACTGGTCTTCTTTGTGTAGCACGTTAGAGATTAACTTTTGGATCAACCGAAGTGACTTGTGAAGTTAAATCTATTTTGTTAGGCAGTGCTAGCTGAAAAAAATGTAAATGAAGCAACATTTCTTGAAACACAGAAGTGCTTTGTTTAGAGTTTGGACTTCAAAATCACAAGAATATGCAGAATCTTTGTGCATGTAAGAACTTTACAAGCTTTGCATTTGTCTCTAATCCAAGCTCTGAATGTTGTTGAGATGGAATTTCAGGCCAGAACTTCTACATTCAAGCATGCTATTTAATTCCCGGCTCAGCATGAGGAGGCTGTGAGTGCTTTCTCCTCACCACCTCTGTGAGTGGCAGCTGAAAACACAAGAGAAATGTCATTCTGTGCCATTTGACAAGAGTTGAGTGCTGGTTTAGGCTCTGGTTTGGGTTAGGGTTGGTTTGTTTTGTTTGGGTTTTTTTCCTTGGCAAATCGAAGAGGATCGCCCAAGCAAGATGAACCAGAAGGAAATTAATTATTAAGGCAGCAATTCTCTTAAGCAGGTTCCTATAGGGAGGCATGAGGAGGTGTAACAGTGGGCCATCTAGCAACAAACATGGCAGAAGGCTGCAGGGAAGCAAGAGCAGGTCCGAAGGCAGCACTGCTCCCTGGTACTCTGCTCCTGCTTCTGTGGCCAGAAATGAGACAGCATCAGCCCTCATGTGCCCTGTCCAGATGTAGGTCCCTCTCAAAGCACTTTCAAGTTGTTCGCCAATCACACCTTTTCTATGTGTAGGGGGCAGAAGTTTCCTTCTTGCACATGTGAAGATTTTTGCAGTTTTTTTGGCTGAGAGAACTTTGAGACAGCAGCCTGCACCTGCAGTAGGTGTACATAACCATGGGTTATTGAGGGTAAAAATCATTGCTCTAGCGTGTTATAACTCAAAGAGAGCACATCTACTCAACTGCACATTCATCAGTCACTCTTACTCCATCCCTTCTGCTGGCATCATGAGGTTCTCCAGAGATGTGCCCTGGGAGAAATACGCTGAGGAAAGCATCCATCCATCACAAACTAAAGCTGTCCTGCCTCTGCTGCTTCACCAAGGGCTTGCGTGTCAGGGCTGAAAGCAGGCTTGCCCCTGTGTCTGCAACCTCCACTCCAGGCCCATCACTTGGAGAGGTGAAAGGGAAGCTCAGTGTGAATGGGAAAAACATGCTTATCTTGTAAAGGAGAAGTTAAAAATTTCAGGAAACACTGCCCAGTGGTCTGCTAGCTAAACACCAGGATTTATTATCAAGTATGGCAGTGCAGCTTGTAACTAAGAGAGATGCTGAAGATTGACAGATTGTAATTATTTGAATTTGTCTCAAAAAAGTTTTTGCTTTGCTGACTGAAGGCTGGTGAGCCTACGACCTGGGAAACATGTGAGATACAGACTAATCTCTCCAATACTTACCTTCGAAAGCAAAGAAAAACTGTGACCTCTGTAAAGTCAATCGGAGTTTTTCCACTGACTGTAGTGGAGTCTGAATTTCACCGGGTTTTCCATAATGAAGGCCAGATTTTCCCCTTGATTTATGAAGCATGGTATTTTCCCAGCTTCAGTGCACACTGTCTCTTGTTTTCCAACAACGCATTCAAAAGCTGAAGTACACCTCTTTGAAACGAAGGGCAGGATATACAAGGGGAATTTAATGAAATGTGCTTATAGCAAGGGACATAATGTTCACTTGGTTTGCTAATTCCACTTTGTGACCAATATAAATGCAAAACAACATCTCTTGGAGATGCGATGTAGTCTTAGAGAAGGAGGATCACTGACCTTTTGTTCCGGATGAAAAAATTGACATGAACAAAGAAATGCCATGATGCCTATCTGTCATAAACTGTTTATTTACCAAGTTAGCCTTGTTAAATTTACTTCAGGAAATAGTAGCTTTTAAGAGAAAGCATTTCTGTAATTCTTTGCAGTTCTGCTGACTTCTGCAAATCCATCAGGTTCTCCAATTCAATAGGGTAGGAGCTTCATTTTTAATATCTTACATTTTAATTTGAAAAAGCGATTTTTTTTTCTTTTCATGTTTTCAGTCTTAATGGAAATAGTATGGAAAATGTGATCTCGCAGATGTGGAGGATTCAAAATTAAGAACAGTAATAACACACAAGATCTTAGTTTTTGTGGCCAGTTTAAAACATTTGAACTGCAAATGCTTGAGGTCCCAGGACTGAGTCTTAAAGATGCCTTTAATTCTGGGACCCCAGGGTTACTATGTGGTACATTGGCACTTTCAATTCTAATGTGATCATCAGGTAGCCTGAGGCTAAAATGAAGCCATTTATGGAAGAGGACTATAGAGTTTGATCCTTTGCTCACCACAGAAATGAGTAAAATGATTAAAAAAAAAAAAATTCCATAGAGCAGGACCCTGGATGTATGGGAGTGCTAGATTATATGCTTAGGAGCAAAGAAGGCAGCAGAATACGTGAGAACATATCCTTGGGCTCAACGGCCCTGAATGAACATTAGAGGTCACAATGCAAATAGCAATTCAACATGAGAAATTCCACTGATGTGATAACAAAGTTAATAAGAGCACTGAGTGTATGAACAAGGAAGAAGTGATTAAGAGAGGAGATTAAGGTAATTTTATTTCTCTATGTGGTACAAAACTGACTACTAGGAGAATCCTCCACAATTGTAAAACATCACTGAAAAACCAGAATAAACACAAAACTGATATTAGGACTGAAACAAGTAGGGCATTTTCCAGACAAAATGAGAATAAATTCAGCTTATCTTCTCAGAAAAAATTTAAAATGCTCAGGAGAAAAAAAAAAAAAAAAAAGAAAAGAAAAGAAAAACCTCTCAAGAAATAATCTGAAGATGGAAAGAAAATAGGCAATGCTTTTTAATGATATAGTGCATAAAGGCACAATAAACCAGCATGTGGGAAAAGGTCCAATATATTTAGAAGAAAACTGAGGACACATCTTTCCTTATTTGATCCAAGGTGAGCCATTAGACACAGTTCTAAGGGAAGTGACAAGTATTTGCCTCTCCATGTCTTGACTTTAAGTCTAGCTGCCTGACAGGAAAGCACACATAAATAAAACAGTTAATGGAGCAAGATACAGTCATAACTAGATGAAATGTAATGGCCTGTGATGTACACAAGGTCAAACTATATGATCTAATGGTGCCTTCTGGCCTTAAACTTCATAAATTGTTTCTCACAGCTGCGCTAATGAGCTAGCTCCCAGTTTAGGGTTGAGCTGGCTGTGAGTTTCCCGCATGAATTTTATTGTAATACCAGCATCCAGGACAATTTCAGGGTCAGGATCACTGCAGGTGGCTGAGAAATGGTCCATACCTGATGTCCCAAGTGTGTCAGAAGCAGCACAATGCAGTGATGCTTGGGCCTTGGATTTCAGCAGTTTTGTTTCTGGAGTCTCTGAGGTTCTAGTATCCTGGGTAGCTTATCCCCGGAGAGGTGCACCTTTCAAAGAGTCTTATTTTCCAAGCTCATTGTTAGGAAGCCTGTGAGCTGGCACTCACATCTGTGGGGGCACACATGCGCCTGAGCACAGCATCACTCCAGGTCCTTGCTGAACAGGCCACAAGTCCCTGATGAACCTCTACAGAACAACACCCTAAAAATGGTTATTTTAGGTAGATGGAAGCCTGAAGGCTGTTTTTCTCATTTGAGAAGCAATCTCATAATTTACTTCATCAGCTGGTTCCGCCTTGCTGCAGGGGCTTTGTGCAATGGTGAACATGATTTTCTTCTTCATCCCACAAAGCTCTCCCATATATTAACATTTTTGTGTAGAGTGATTTATTTGTTAAGAGACTTAATTTCTGCAGGCAGCACAACAAAGACAGATGTCCATAAAGTTTGTTAAAAATTAGCGATATCCTTTCATTCAAATTTAATCACAAGTGAAGTTTAAGTTGCGTTTGCGAAGGATGAGGCATTCAGATATGGTTTTATGCTTACAAAAAACATGTAATGATTTTGATACTGGAGCCAAAAGGACATCATCAGACAGGAAGAAAATTGTCTCCCTGGTAATATTTAAAATACTTTCAAAACCAAATGCCTTGAGTTGATGCATTCCTAGCTCTTGAAGGGCATAGTGTATTCTCTAATGTATTGGAAATTATATCTAAATGTAATCAGCAAACGCACTGGTACAGTTTATTTCCAGATGAGACCTTGAAATTCTGCCCTATTGTTCAGATATCATTGTTACACTTTCATCCTGTTAATTAATTATTTAACACAATTATCTCTTCTTGCCCTCCATGAGAGTAATCAATCTACATAGTTATATACAAAATCATAGGCTGATACAGCTTACTGACTAGAAAAATCACTTCTAGTTTGTTGCATTTATTTGTGTAAAAACACACACATATAGACATATTTGCTCATATACCATAGTTGATAAATTCTATTTGATTTTTAAAAGATTAACTGGATATTTTACCCTTCATGTGGCATTACACTAAGCACATGCTGATTACAAGAAGCAAAAAAAAATTAAATAGTATTTATGCATTTGTATACATGTGTGTATGAACGTGTGGTTTTCTGTGCTGGTGAAAAATGCACAGGTTTTTTACAATTTCAGAATTTTACTGAGATTAAAATTAATAAAAAGTAAAATAATGGGTTTTTTTAATTAAAGGCCTCAAAAATATTTCATTATAGAATTATGTGATATACCACAGTCCAAAATACTTATAGGCATAAAATGTAACTGCAAAAACATCCTTAAATACCTTTTTGATTACTAATGTCTCATTTGATTTGAGGCTTGACTTCAGGCCAGTCAGCTCATTGCAAATACTTCTGGGGGCTTCCCTGGGACAAATTAACACACTTTACATACGAAAATGGAAGGTCCTGGCTTTGGCACACACTCTGTGTCATGCCAGAGTGAGACGACACACTTCAGTCTAATTTTGTTCTGCTTTCTCCTCTCTACAGTATGAAAGCATATGTGAATGACATGTTACGTGTTAATGGTCCTGAAGTTTTTTGAGGCAGTTTGGGTGATGTGCAGTAGCAATTGAATTGTACCCTAAAATGACAATGAGATTTTCATTAGAAGAAAGAGAATCTTCCTTAAATGTATCCTTTGACATCAAAAAAATTATAAAAAATCTCATCAGGAAAATGCACCACATTTCAGAAGCTGTCGGTGATTTGAACTTATGTCCAAGTCCTTTTAAAAACTATAGTCATGTGCTTGGATAAACATTATAAAGTCTTGGTCCATTACTAGTAATTCTTCATTCAGTCAAGCTGAAGTACTTTGAGAAAAATTAAGGGAGGAAGAAAATTCTTTGGTAGTGAATTAAAATTCTGGAAAAACTATGTATCTTCACAAAATTTGTTATTAGGCCATTTTTCTTGTGAATTTTACAAAAGCAATGGAAAATTCAATCCGCTCTGTTTTATAGATTTAATTACTCCTTTAAATAGTTTATTTTCAGTGGCTTTAGTAGTTTTCAAGTATTGAGAAGAAACTGTTGCTGAAGAAATTATGCTGAGAATAATTTTGCTCTTTTCCTTAAATCAGTATTTTCCATTAGCAATGTTTCTTTCCCTCTGCTCTGTACAGAGACATTTCTGACTGACATAAAGCAGATGAACTCAGCAGGCTGTTCCTACACCCTTAGGAGGAAATGAAAACAAAAGCCAAAACAGAGAAAAAAATATTCCAATCTGTCTTAAAACAAAATTAAGCTCTTGGCAAGAATTTGTGTAATATATCTAGCAATCTTAAGATTACCAACCAAACCTTGCTGCTTCTGCTAATCTAGTATTAACCTTTGTCCTTTTGGTGAGTTTTTCAGATTCTGTGAACAAAACATGGAGATTTTAATGAGGGCCACCTGTCCTCTTGAAGGTGATTTCACAAACCATTACAGGCTTGATATTAATTAGAGGGAGTTAATAGATAAAGACAAAAAATACAAATACTACTTTGGAAAGTACATGATTTTCTGGGTGCACCAAAATTTTCAGTAGGGAATTTTCACTTGCCGCAGCCATAAGAAATGTTTTCTCTTCATTTCAGGTTTAATTTCATTTTCTTCTACAGTATTTCCAAAAATATTCTAGGCTATTATCCTGATAACACCTAAGAAAAAGTAGTTTTCATCATAAAATTTTAAATCACTTTTTTTTTTTTTTTTTTTCCCTGGAGGGTTTTTGCCTCCCTTTTCCCGGTTTACTTGGTCAAAGCAGTGTTTGGAACCCTAGGCCACTTCTGGGCTGTGGCAGAGAAAATTGTAGGCAGATTTGTGATTACTTTGACAAAAAGTGCTCCAAAAGATGTGGTATAGTCTGGGTGCCGATGTGCCAGCTGGCTCTAGATATTTGCATTGTATCACTTTCTAAGAATGGGTGTGTAACCATGCATGACGTCCCTGTCTCCCTGCTCCTACTGGTGTTTTTCTGCCTCTGTATCTATCTGCCCTTATTTTCTGGTGATAGTTATGAGAGAAGGATCAACGTGATGAGTAGACTACATGGTACTGTGCAAACCACAGGAATAAATGTATAAGGAAGCACTAGTTTAAATTAGTGTGTCAAATGCAAAGGAAATGGTGAGCTGTCCTGCTCATATTTTCAGAAGTATGTCATAATTATTTTTGGTTTAGGTATTGTGGATACAGCAATTTAGAAATGGTCTTAATTCCAGTTATTAATAATTTTTCTCTAGCACCTTTGCCATACAGTGTACAGGGCTATTAATCAGCATGAATGACAAAAGAATCTACTTATGCTTCAGTTTATAATGACAATGCAGTCCTGAACTCTAGTACTATGTCACTGTACTGAAAGAGCACAATGTTTGTGTCCATCCTTCTTGGGATGGGGCTCATTACTCATCAGTGATTGTTATGGCAAATATCCCAGTATCCTGCAGCATTTCTGCATGGATTTCTCCTTACAGAAAGAGGAGGCAATTCCAGGCTCACATGGCTGGGATGAATTATAGCTTCCCAAGATCAGGTAAGAATAAATTAGCTGTCTGCTAAATACAATTAAGGTGACATGCAATGTTTATGCAGTGCATAAGATAAGGAAACTCTTAGCACAAATATTCCCTGTACAAAATATTATCACTGTATAAATAGCTTAACAGGATGAATGGTGGCTTTCTAAAACAGAGAACATATTAACTGGCTGCCTTATGCCTCGGTCGGATTGACTGGTGGTGTTATCTACAGATACTCTTGATCCCTTGCTGGCTTTAGCACAAGTGACCTGCACAGTGTGAAACATCCTGCAGCTACCCAGTCACTTAAGACAAACCAATATTTCTTCACAGAGACCTGATTTTTGACATTGTAGGTAGCTTTTTCTCAGGTTGCTAAGGTTTCTCACCCCTTCTGCCTGATTCATCCTGCCTGTCCTTTTGAAATGGACTGTCATATCTCCAATCTTCTGCATCTACATCCTCCAGTTCCTCTAACTCATCAGGTACATGTGGGTTTTTTTGTGTATTGCCTCCCCAAACTCAATGCTCAACACAACTGAGCAAAGAAATGCAGAAGTAGAGAAGACCATAAAAACATCAAGAATAAGCAATACTCTTTTTCAACAGTGTTTCTGAAGACAAAAGTCTCAGGCTACATGAACATCAAGACTCCATCTTACTTTCAAAGAAGCTACATTTTACAGATAAGATTAGTGGGATTTGTTATTCTTTTGTCTCAATTCAATCCTTTAAATTATTTCTGGGAAATAGATGATTTTAAAATGTTTTCCTGTGGCATAAGGCTACCTTGTCCTCATTCTCTCCTGTCACTTATTAGTTAGATTATCCCCAGTAACCAGTGTAGGACCCACTACAGACTAAAATCTTTGCTCATTTATACATAGCATTTGTTTCTGTCTGATGCACTGAGATAACATCATGTCCACCAGTGAAATAGCCATGCTCAGTGTAAGCCTCTGTTTCCAATTCTCACCCATAGAGCAGTGGCTCTCTCTATCACTTGGTGGGGGTTTTTTCATGTTTGTTTTTATTTTGAAAGATAATTATGAACATTCTGTTCACCCACTATGATGGGAAACAAACAACAGCAAGTTTTGTCGAGTTTTTTTAGGGTTTGTTCTCTTTTTTTCTTATTTCTCTATATCAATTATTTAATAATTTGGAAGACAATTTAATTTTGGGGTTTATATATTTCTATCACAGACTTATTAGCTTTTTGGACAAGACAGTATTTAGTTTGTTTTAATTTAAAGAAGAGCATACAGTGGCATGCAAAACACATGAATAAATATGTAGTAATTTAAAAGAAGCTGCCACTGTAGTTAAAATGGCAAAAGTGAAGGTAGTGTTGGTCTGCCCTGCTCATCCCTGCAGAAGGAGCATTTTCCCATTTGACACACTATGGAGGCAGGTATTTATAAGGGCATACACGGTACATTAGCAACCAGTTCCCCACATATAATCTACAGTTTGGAAGCTTTGGGACAGAATCAACTTTCTGTATAAGAAATACATCAGGACAGTGACAGTACCACCTGCAGCAGAGAGCTTCACCCTAGGAGATTTTGGGGACTGCACCCAAGCAACGAAGAGACCTGAACAGAGGTCATACAGTCTGCAGCTTTTTTTCTCCATCTGACTTTTAATAGGGGGACTATACAATTAGCTCCACTTACATCTTCAATGTACTTCCATAATTCTTGAGTTACCTCAAAAAACTTGAAGACTTTAACCTGTTATTGGTATAACAAACAAGTGATTGAGAGTTTTTTTAAGGTTACTTAGGGGATAGGAGTTGAGCATCTGGGTAATTTCAGGGAAGATGACTAGATGATAACTGAAAAGCATATGAGCACAATTTTTTCGTTGTGTACTTTGTGTATTACATATTGTTACAGTCATTTTCACTAGAGAGTCCAGTAAATCCTAAGCACCTTTCATATGAGAAAAAGAGTAGCAAATAGAAAAACACTTATATCAAAAACATTTAAAAAATTAAAGAATGCTCAATAGTGAAAGAAATAAAAACATGGACCATTTAAGTCCATTTATTCTCCTTTTTAATGAGGATTCTATTTAAGATTGAATTTGCTTGAAATACATGAAATTTCATTGTCAGGTCTTTTTGGTTCATCAACAAAAATGCATATTAAAAAAAATCTAGTTCCACTTCAGAAAAAATATTGTCAGATACTAATGATGTTAAAGAACATTTGCAAGTATTCCATTTAATATTTCAAAATACACATGAAACTCTTATTGTCAGAAATTGTACTGCTGAAAATCATGGCTACAGTCAAATAATCAGGTGAGAGTGGTTGTGCCCTGACAGATCAAAAGCATTCCAACTCCAGGACCCACTAGCAACTGGTGTCTGGAGAAGGGCAAGGACTGGAGTAACGCAAAATAATAACCAGAATATTTTCCCACCTTCATGTGGGATGTAAACTGTTCACTGGGGTACCTCCCCAGTGAAATGGCATCTAACTTTTTAAAGTTTTGAAGTAGATTTTTTCCCAATGATATGTCCAACAATTTTTCAATCCCTTTTCATTCCTGCTGTCCACAAGAAGCTTTGGCGATGTTACGGAGCTAAATTACAGAGGATTGTTTTCTGTTGTTGCTTCTAGTGTGTGCTTCTATTTCCTTTTGCTCTCATCATCTGAATCTGAAAAAATGTAATCATGTGGTATTCACCTCCACCATGCCACTTGGGATTTGTCAATTCTTCATTTTAACCTCCTTAGGTCTGAAGACTTAGGACTGTATTTGGGACGCTACTGAGGCATTTCTTTCATGATAACTGCTGCCATAACCTGGATTTTTTGGGGCCTTTCTTTGATTTGTTTCCTATTCTAGAGTGCTATGGGAGATATAATGCAACATTTAAGGAGCAAAGATTTGCTCAGGGACACAATGATACTTTCTGTTTCTTCTTTATTCCTGCCTATATTGGTGCTGGCATAGCTGATTAGCATAATGAGCAACTGAGCTGTAAAATGGTCATTATCTCAGATGTAGGAAGAGACATACTTTTGTGTTAGAGTGTCTCAGTATTTCTTTTTGGTGGAAGCCTTATATCTATTGGGAGATTTTTGCAGGCATAGGGCATATGAATGCACTCTATGCACAACAGTCAGATTAAGAGCCCTCTGAAATCCACAGGAATATTTCCACTGAGTTAAATGAAAGCTTAAGGAAATGTCTGACCATAACTTTACCAAATTGGAAACACCAATGGATAGTTCACTTTTCTTGAAGACTAAGAACACACTATAAACTTTCATGTTATGAAATGTTATAAAGGCAGCATGAGTTCTTTTGTCTCCACTTCTGTGCATACAGTTGAAACAATTCACTTCTGTTTTGTTGAACCTTGTCTTGTTTGTTCCCAGAGTTTGTCTGTATTTTGCTGTATTTCATAGAGCTCTAATTTTTTCATGCTTTGTTTTACAGCTGCATAGAAGTGACTTATTTTTTCACTGAAATAATGCCTTTTTAACAATTGTAAGTAAAAGGCAATATTAAACAGTACCACTGATACCTTTTTCACATTTTAATTTACTTAAAACCCTTCTTAGAATTTTTTAAATTGAAATATAACTACCCAACTGCAGTGGAAACTGTATGAACTGTTACAAAAATGGGATGAGTAAGTGTGTGAGAAGGCAATCTTTTCCTGAGCAAATTGCTGTGGCACGCATTGGTGAAGATGCAAGAGGCTGAGGTCCTTATGATAGTGGCTCACTGAGCTCATTCAGGGGCACCACATGTGACAGTAGATGCTAATCACTGTTCAGATAACAAATAGAATTCGGTTCAGAAGTACTGCCAGGAAAATTGTCCTGTCTTCAGGATGTCATTTATTTGGGTGTGTTAGCTCACCAGAACTGTTATTTAACCAAGGAAGGAGGAAATTAATTGAAAATTGTGGAAAAACCACCATGCTCCTTCAACCAAATCATTCAGACTGGCATTGGAGCACCTGAACATAATTAATCTCTTACAAGTCTCTCCAATTGTATAAAAGAAATTTATACCACTTATTTCTGGAGAGAGGCAAAAGATACTCATTACAGATATTCATTAATAGACATTCATTACAGATCTTCCTTCCTGTGGTCATAGTGACCTAGAGTTGTGAACCACTGAGTCAGAAAATCAGTTTATCAGGATCTCTACAAGTGCTAAAGCATAATACACAATATTCGTTAAAAGAAAAGAAAAAAATTATTATGCTTAAGTAAGCAAAACAATAGAACAGCTTGGTCTGCATGCTTCTGTAGTGAAAGACTCAGCATGTCAGAGGCAACTGAGTGGGATGCAAGGGCTTCCCAGTGCAGAGTAACAAAGCTGGAAAAATCTGCACTGTGTCACATACTCCAGAGTGAGGCAGAACACTTATGTGTCTGATCTAGGAGATGTACACAGACATACATTTGCTGTGAGCTGTTCCTGGTGGCCTGGCTCAGCTGTGGCAGGTCCAGCCCAAACCAAGAAGACCCACGCCTTGGTGAGAAACACATCAAGTCTCGACTTCAGTCTCACAAATGAGTAAATATCACTGGTTTTCTAGCTCCCTTTTAATGCCTCCCATCTCGGTGAAGGGAACCCAGCTGAACTCCCTCTTCCTGTCTTATGGCCATGTCTCCTGACTTTTGGAGGTCTGGCAGCATTTGGTATACCAATCATGATCTCCTACAAAATAAAATGCAGTTCTGTTAGAACCCCTTAAAAGTCTGCATTTCTCTGAGAGTATGGGCCTGGTCCAGCACCCCATGTGGGTATATCAGCCTCTCCATTAAGAGCAACCTCATCAGTAGCTCTATTTCAGCAACCAGAGCTCTGTCTTTTTAATCACTCGTCAGTTCTATTCTATTCCTTCCCAAGCCCAGAGCATTTCTGATTTGAAGAATGACTTTCCCATAATTGAATGAATAAGAGTTAGTTGCAGCCCTCTGCACAAATTGCCACACAATGAATGTGAAATAATGCATTATAAGTAGTACTCTATTGTGTTGATTGTACAGGTACTGATGTGTGTTGAATTTGTGCTATTTAAGTGTCACTGCCATGGTAACTCATCTCTCCTGACAAAATCTTTGTGTCGGAGAAGAAGTGAAAGATGCAGAAATTCAACTTTGGGTAACCAGCAAGGGGAAGGTGGCCAGCATTAACCTCACCTAAGCATCACCAGAAAACCAGCTGATGCGTGTCTCCCATTGAATGTCCTGCTCACTGGGGAATTGCCAGCTGCAGGGTGAGAATGGAGGCAAGATGGCAGCTGGTAGTGTCTTTTTAAGGTAAAACACAACAAATCTGTGATGCACTATTTTCCACGATGGTGACTGCCCAATATTTGATCACTGGTATGTTTTAAAGAGAAAATAACAGCATGGAAGGGTTACCGCAATGTGACAGTGTTACTCAATGCTGTCAGTAGCACAGCAGGTAACCACACAGCCAGAAAGATGAGTATAATACCAGGTGCACTTTTCCGCCTTTCACTACTACTGTTGTTTTCAGTTTATATGCAACAGCTTTGCTACCATTTCAAGGTACTGCTAGAGACTGTCAATTTACGGATCTTCAGGCTGGCTCTGGTTTGATTTCTTAGTCTGGTATGAGATTGTCTAATCGCCTCCAAAGTCTTTAGCACTATACCTGTTCCACTGAGATCACTGGTTTCTGACCTCTGAAAGGCAGAAAAGCAGAAGCGTTTGATGCCAGGGCAAGGTCCTAAAATCCCATTGCTCATATCACAGCCCACACTCTCCTGATTTGGGTTCTACAGCCCTCAATGTCACCAGTACTGCAGTTGTATGCTGGTAATGGTACTAGGCTAGATTGGAACGCTGGTGCCACAGACTTGAAATCAAGAATTTTCATGGCTGTATTTCTTTCTAAGGAGAATGTTGACTTTGTCCAAAAAGAGCTGGCAGCCAAATTTGCCTCATTTGCCATTCTGGCTTGGGAAAGCCATTGTTGGACTCTGCCCCGAGTCACATTCACGTAGGTGTTTAGCAGCAAATCTAATCTAAAAATAACCACTAAGCAATGTGTATGATGTTGCAATAGAATTTTGCACAGCTTGTGAAAACAGCATATCCTGCAATATCAGTTTCATATTACAAACATCACTGATCCCTTCATCGTTTTCTAGGATGGAAATCTGTGAGGCTGTACAACACAGGATGAGCCAAGAGCACAGTGTAACAGCTTGTGGATCACCTAGCTCTTGCCAGAGCCTTTAGACTCCCACTGGCAAAAAACCCAACAACAATTAGTACCAATAGGTGTTATTTTAACCAAGCAAAGTGCATGTTTATTCAGTGGCCTCTGCAGTTTTGAAGACACAATGTTTTGTCTCCATCTGTTTTCCCTTATCCCAGCCTCTTTAGACTCTTGGTTGCTAAAAAACCTTGGTGCTAATTACATTTGTCCTCATAATTCCCCAAATCACAAAGCAGGAAAAAAAAAAACCAAAGCAGAAAGAGACGACCTGAGTTTATAATGGATCATTTGCAGAGACTTTCTTGTGTAACTGCTTTGAGGAACTGGAAGACAAATTCTGTGCCAAACCCCCTGCACTTTGGGTTGAAGCAGGAGAAGGGAGCAGGGGAGATAAGATACATATGTTTGTCTCACTTTGTCTCCTAAAGGCTTGCTGTTCCTGGCTGTGATTTTTCTTGAAATGTTAATTGTAGGAGCTGGAGATGTCAGCGGTGCTCTTAATAGACTAACTCAAGTGCTTAAAAAAAAAAAAAGATTCAGTGAATAAAAAGCCAATTTTAGAAACAGTGATCAGCTGCAGCAAAAGCAGTGGCTTGTGTGAGGAGTGCAGGACTGCACCTCTGCCCACCTGGCACCACTCTGGCCAGGGCCCTGGCACTGGATTTCTCCATATGCTGGTGTGCTGGCTCTCAAAACCAAACCTCAGCAAGAGTTAAGGGGATGCACTGGGCTGAGCAGGCATTTCCCCCACAGCGGTGAGGCACACAGGTGCGAAAACTGCTACTGCCATCCAGAGGGGCACCAGGATGAGAAATTGAGTCAAATGTGATATGCCTCCAAGAGATGATTAGGCTCTGGGACAAGCTATGTTGGCTCTCCCTTTGTTCACAGATTTAATGGGTGCAATAAAACCAGGACAGGTATTTTGGTGTTTCAATCTCAAGACCTCTGAAACTACTGGATTACACTACTGAGGGATTTATCAGTTGCTTGCCAGGGAGAAGTTAGACAATGTCTTTCAGAGATAAGGTGAGTGGCTGAGGCCAGGGACCTGTCCCTTTCTGTCTGGGAATCATTCAGACCTCAAAAAACGGCATCCAAAAAACGGCAAAGACCAAGATAACAGTGACAAAGGCAAACATCAGTTCTCCTAACAGCAAACATCATCAAAAAGCCCAAGTGGCAATGAGTGGCACCTCCCAGCCAACACGTCCATCCAAAACGGAGGGTGTACTCCTAGGATACGCACCCCTTGTCACAAAGGCCAGTCTCACAGAGCTGCAACTCTCACAGCCATGCCATTGCTGGCTGGGAGCTTTGAAGCCATGGCAGCACATGAATTTGGGAGTGCGGGCAGCTGTGTGCAGTGTGTTTCTGACAAACAGAATGCCAGGACACTCCCATCGCAGAGATTAACATCTTTTCCCCTTCACCTAAGACCAAGACCATTTCATGCTCAGTCCTTTGCTCACCTTGGTGGAGGCATGCTGCCTCCTTCATCCTCTCCAGTGCATCAGGCCTGGGCTGGTACAGAGGTGCAGGAAAGAGTAAAGGAGTATCACAGCTTCAGGCTGACCATGACCACATGCACCCTGCTCACACTGGAGGTACACCACGCCACATCCACAAGCATTCCGTGGGCCTGTGCTAACTGCCTGCAGGATAAAACAAGGCCTATTGTCAGCAGTCCACCCAGCGTTCACCAGTGAAAAGGAATCATGTCTATCACCCCTAGGATGTGGACATGCACAAGCCAAATCAGCTCAGGCACTTGAGGACAGGGACATCTTGTTTGGCAGCACTGTGCCCAAAGTCACACGAGGCTGAGGGCCAAGGCTGTGCTGTCCCCCGTGGGGCACCCACACTGCAGCTGGTCCATCCCTTACGTGCTGGGGGCCATGATGGGGGCAAACATCGGTGTTGGGGCATAAGACATGGGTGCGCTGAGGTGTTCCCATGCTGCTTCTCAGTAAATACCCTTGGCCTCCCAGCACTGCTTAGGGCCTGGAGATAAGAAGTTCACCTTCTGTCAGCTTTGTGAGCTGTGCTGGCTCCTACTTCCTTGTTTTTTCTCCTCTCTGTTGCATGCAGAAAACATACTGTTCACCTGCTCTCACACATATTGAGAGCATCTGCTGTCTCTGCAGGGCTCAGAAATTAGAGGATACTTACATGTGCAAAACCAATTGGCAAAGAACTGTCTGCTTCGAGGGTGAAGCTGATCACCTCTGCCAGATTGGGAGGTTCTGACCTGCCGATGCAAGCTGGGGAAGAAAAGAGCTTCAATTTAAATGTTACTCAGGTCCAGGGCTGGTAGCACTGGCTAGAAGGGCAACAGAAAAGTGGCCAAGAGATGAATTTTTTTGCCTTTGATCACATATGACAAACCAAAAATAAATTGGTTTCAGATTGTGAAGGAGAAGGTGATGAATGCTTTGTCATTACTGCTGCAGCCTCTACTTTCCAAAGAAGGACCTGAGTTACCCTGAACAGGAGCCTACCCTGGGAGTTATTTGTGTCAATCAATATTCCCATTCCTGTTAATCATCAATAAATTACTTAGTCATTCCCAATAATTTCTCACTAGGATAGCTGGAGAATACAACTTAATGAACCCAGCAGTCATGCCCATGCTGCAACACACTGAACAGGAGTATCACTTTTTATATAGTCAACTGCTTCAGAAAACAAAAAAAAAAAGACAAAAATCAGAATAATAGAGTGACAAACCTGGACTTTCCATGACACTAGCAGTCATTGCAAAGAACTTCTAGGGCTACAGACATCTTCTTCCATGTTGGAAGTACTCAAAATATGTGGAAATAATTTGCCAAGTATCTGTTTTTTTTGTCCTTAAGGTCAGACATGGGGATAGCAAAGCTATACATCTAATTTTTACAGCACATTTTAAACACTTTCTGATCTTCCCCTTGCATTCTATTTAATACGGACTCCAGCCAGAAAGAGCACAAGCTCTTGAGTTTTAGTTCAAATTATTACTTGTTACAGTAAATTTACTTGCATGATGTGATTATCAGTTTAAGAAAATAAAACAGTTGTTTTTCCACTCCACTGTTGTTCTGCTTATGGTCTTTTTTACTATTATGCTTTACTCATCACTGAAAGAAACAGATCTGAGCCCTAAAACCTTCCAACTCTCAAAAGCCATGAATTGCTGAAGAAATCTGTGTCTGTTGTGCACATCAATCTGTGCTCAAGAAGTTGAAGCATGGGGCTCTTAGCTTAGAAATTAGTTGGGTAATTCTTCAGGTGATAATTTCAAATATTTTTCTTTCTTACATGAAATCTTGCCTGCCACAACCAATGGTTTATGACAAATATTAATAAGGTGCTTTGGTAAGCAAAGCTGTGACCAGGTTTAGTAGAGTCTGCCTACCCTGTCCTGAGTACATAAAAAAATTTATTTTTGCTTTTGTCCTTTATAGGGCCATAAGTTTTGGGTATTTTTTAACATAATCTTTCTCACTATTTAAAAATAAAATTATTATAACCATTAAGAATACCAATGGGAACAATCAATAAACACTGTAAAGCGCTGTTGAACTAATAGAGTGATCAAGATGGTTTTCCAGTTACATGAATCATTTACCATGAAGACTTTTTCACTACGAATCCAGTTGTGGAAGTTTGTTGAGACTTAGCAGGAGCAGGTGAAGGACTTGTCTTGCATATTCTTTGCTGACCTGTTTAGCATTTCACAGCTGTGGAGATTACACTGGAGGCAGGCTCTGGTAAGCTGAGAGGTCTTCAGATGCTGCAAGGCCATGGGAGGATATTGCTGAGGTGTGCACGAGTGACCTTAAACAGGCTACTAAGTCTGATGTGTTTTGGGAGCATCAGAAGCTCATCAGACTCAGTAGTCTTCCCCAAGACTCTTGTGCTGCCTGAACTAACTAACAGTGAACAGAAGGCAATAAAAATGGCACCAGTCATTGCTTTTAAACTGAACCTCTGCTCTGAAACATGATGCATGCTGCAGGACCAGAAGACATAAAGCTCTTCTTCCTCAATCTATTGATGAGCAAGAATATCAGTGTTTCAACACCTCTTGCCTGCCCAAGGGTCCATCTGGGATGACCTCAAAGAAGCAATGGGACTCTGTGGGTAGCAGGATGGTTGCTGGGGAGAGGAAACTTGAACTCGAGTCTTGAGAGGGCTGGGCTGCAAATGAGAGATACCTGCCAGCCTGCTGCAATGCTCCAAAAATTCTGCGTGTCCTGCTGAGGCAGTCCATGGAAGCTGCTGGCTCATCTGGCTTTGTGTCTTAAGCGGAAACCCACCATGACAAGTGGTAATGTCCTGACCCTGATGCGGCTACATGTCCCTAGCCTTAAAAATCCCTGGGGAAAGGGAATGGTGGGGAGTGTGTGCAGGCTGTTGCGCACGTGCTGACGGGACTGCAGGGTGATGCTTACACATGCGCAGTGTTGGGAGCTTCTGAAGCTCTCATTGCTGACAAACAGATTTCATCACAAACAGTTCCCTTTGGAAAGGTGTTTAATTTTGGGGTGGCAAAAGCCCATCAAATCCAGAAGGCATTGGGATTTTACCACAAAAGCAGGTAAGGCATTTCTAAGTCACTGCATGAACATGAATGGCCAACAGATTTTTTTAATGAGGTTTAATGGTATTTTCAGTTCTGAACAGATTTTATCCTGAGGCTTCTTCTCACTGGATTATTTTCCATTGACCTTTTGAATGCTTATAGCCAGCTCATCTAATCTTGGAGAGGTCTCTTGGCAGAAGGAAGTACTGCATTCATAAACTGACTCCTGTATTGTTTTGCTCTGACCTTGAAGAGCTTGGTTGAGATCAACAGATTGCGGAAGGATCCCTGATACAGTTGCTGAACCTTCCTTTGGATGTCTGTCCTGAATCATAACTAAGGACTTGGATTTAATACTATATTCACAATCTATTCATTCTAGACTGACATTTTTAACAGGGCTGTAGTTTGAGGGACACTTTTAAGAATGTGCCAGGAAACACCTGAGGGCTTGCTTCTGCTAGAAGATAAGCAGATGTTTGCTGCCAGGTGCCCAAATGAACAAACACTCAAATAGGATGTTCATTTGGTAATAAAGACTAAAAAACAAGTGTGCCATCAGATTGGTCATTCCCTTGTGCTGTTACTGTGGGTCAGCTCTTCCATGAACTACGAGTTCAGTGACGTGCTTTTGCTTCCCAGTTTTAAAGTGCAAATATGCCATATTTCTAAGTATATCAAACTTTTCCATAATTTCATCCTTTTTTAAAAGAATGGAGGTAAACAAAGGTATTCAAATAACAGAAGAAACCACACAATGCTTCATGAAACTTTTAGTGTTTTAAAGTAACCATTTTATCTTTCTTTTGGATGACATTGTTTATTGTAAGACATCATTTTTATTAAATACACTGTAATACAAGAGACTTTCCATGTCATGTTGAGAGAAGCTGGTCACATGATTCACAAACAAAACTTTTAACACTGATACCTAGGCATCACTTTGAAATCAGCCAAGATGCAATGAAAGTTTTAAAGCAATGACTACTTATAACAAACTGCAAAACAAGAACCACTAAATATTTTCACAGAGACATCACATTAAATAAATAAAATTTTAAAAAAGGAGAAAAGAAAGGAGAAAGATAGCTCTACACACCAGGTCACAATTTGGTGACAATATAGAGATTTATATTTGTATGTAGATATCTTCCTCTTTACCTAAAGCAATAAAGAGAGTGATATCTAGAAATATATATACATAAAGTATAGGTCTAGAGAAGGGCTGGGACAAATATTTCATAATTAATTGATTCTCTCTCTGTTGGTGATTCAATTAAACATAAATGTTGAATTAAATTATTTGTATATAAAACATTCTTAGGTGCTTTTCTTTAAGTTACAGAAAGATACATCTAAGCTGCAAGAATTAGGCCTCTGGATAGATTTGATTTGTTCTGTTTTCTCACGTATTCGAATCAACGGCCTCACTTACTAGCAGCTTCCATAATCCTTGCTCAAATATTCAGTGTTTATAAAACATCAGCCAGTCATCACTCAGAACCTTCTACAAGCAAACAAAAAAATCCCCACAGACCTTGTGCAGAATGCATAGACGGAAAAATAACACACCCATCATTTCCCATTTCTTCTCCTGAGACATATGTTTAAAAGATGGCAAAATAGTCACTTGGTTGCTATTGTGAATTTCACAGTGTTTTCCCTGCAACATGTAGACTTTTTTCTTTTTTTTGCTTCATATTTGTGATGAATAGCACATCCCCCAACCCTGCCCAAATGAAGGTGTTTTAACTAAGGCTCTAAAGGACCTCTTATTCAAAGCAGCAGTGGTTTATCCCAGCCCTCACAGCAAGAACATACAACTTCTTGTGCTGTCAAAACCTTCATCTCTCATTAGAAATCTCGACCTGCTCTCCAGTCCCTCCCTACTTCCCTCCCCCAAATTTTATAGCAGTATTTGAAATTCAGTTACAGGCTGCAACAACCCAAATGTGAATTTGTTCTACAATATATGCCTTATACTTTAGTCATTTGGGTTATTTAATTTCCTTTTAAAGTGTTTTGTGAAAGTCTACATCAACCACAATCTCTTATACAGGTGGAGAGGGTACAGACAGAGAGAGAGGAGAAGAAAGAAATATTATAGAAAGAAAGATGGAGAAATGACAGGAAAAGAGAAAGAAGGAAAGCAAGCTAAAAGATAGCAAGGACAAAAAAAAATAAAAGAAAAAGAGGAAAAATAAGCAGTTACTTATTAAACTGTAGACAATAAAAAGAAATGTTTTTTCACAGGTCAAAATGAATGCAGTCCTGTTAAATGTGTACACTCCATCAGGCATCATGGGGTGCTGCTGTTTTACGAATGTCCATTCTCCATGTCCAGTTCCGAGTTCTGCAGATCTTTTGAGAGTGAAGGGCAGAGTGCTGCGAATGCTACTATTATTACTGCTGAATGTCAGTGTCCTCGTTGTTCTACAAGTCATGTTGCAGTGTGAATAGTCCAGCTCATTCTTGGAATTATTTTGTTACTTCAGGCAAGTATAAAATACTAACGGAGCTGCACTGTTATTCTAGGACAATAAAACAACAGTAGCACAAACCCAGAAAGGACAGTAAAACAAACTTGTTTTCTGAGCTTGGAAGCTTGTCTGTTAATTTCATTGTGAGAAATCAACAACTGAGATGGGAATGGAAGAAATGTTTTTATGCAATCATCTAGGGAAGAAAAGTGCTTGTTATATCTCTGGCATTCTAGCACTGCCTCTGCTGCACACCAGTTAGAAAGTTGAATCTTACAAACATATAAAAAGAAATATCAAAAGAAAAAAAATTTGGTTACTCAGCAGACTTGATCAATTTATTAATAGCACTCTAATCAGAATTTGTAATAACATAGGTGTATGTAAATTTATACATATACACACAGCCCATATATAATGTGCATGCATGTCTGCACATATATAAATAAAATTCAACAGACATAGGCATACATGTATATGCTATGTGTGTGTATATATATATGCCATATGCAAACACACATATAGTATATATTATATATATGATCAGTTCATAGCGCAGTCCAGAAAGACTTCTTAAATGAGCCTGATTGTCAAATTTACTCAGTGTACACGATTTACCTGACAGTGCAAGCATGATGAATATGCACATATACTCACCCATCATTGTGATTTGAACATATTTCTTCCTCTTCTCTGCTCATTCTGCTACACTTATCCACCTTTTCATGAACAAATGCAAACTATGAATAGCTACAGTTTATAGCTTTTCTACTGTGATTATACGTTTTATGCACTATCAAGAACATTAATGGTACAGGTCAAGGTTATCCATAGTGGTGGCTCTGTAGAACATTTGGTCCTTTAGAAGTATAACAAACTGCTATGTTATTGCACAACACATTTTAATACTATTTATTCTCTGAAATGACTCTAAAAGTCTCACTAGTAAATCAAAAAGAAGATGCCACTAAGTACATTTTCAGGGTCTTGTGGTTATTTTTGGTATACATTCTCTCAGTGCTTGCAAAACACACCTGCTTGCTTTTTGGACTGGAGCCTCTTTTCCAGTAAAAGTATCATCTCAGATGCCTTTTTCTTCAGCTCATAAGAAACTAAGACAGAATACACAGGTAGAAAGTTAGCAGCCTCCTCCACCACCTGCACCCTCCTCCCACTGCACAGTAAGAGAGGACTCTGATATCTTTCTTTTCCACCACTGTTATTTTGAAAATCAAATTCCTTGAAAACACAACATTCATATTCTCAAGAGAATGGGTTTCACTGGATGCTCAGTCTTTTTCTAGTTTTCCGTGAGAACTTCCAAGACAGTCTAGATAAAATCTTAAGGCCCATTTTGTAGGAATCTTCCTCTGGCTTTTTATGTGTTTCCAGTTCAGTAGCAGTTAAGAAATAACATCTAGTTTATTAAAGAAATACTGAGTATGGCTTTATAGTTACACTGTCATGTTTATTTGTAATGCTGCCTTTTCAATGACATTGAGAAGGGTAAAACTTCATCAGTGTCCACTGAACTGTTTTCTTCTGAAAATATAAGCTAGCTCTAAAAGCTTCTGAAGGAAAAACTTAAAGTGCCTCAATAAATAATACATGCGAGCAAATTATATATTAAATGTGCTATGGGAACACTTACAAAAATAAAATGCTTAATTTATTAAATAAAATATCCCCAACACGAAGATGGACTATTTTGATCTGGCTCATATCAATAAGAAATAATAAAAAGAGAAAATGGAAAGAAAGATCACTTTTTTGCAATAACGCCCCCTCACAGAGGGAGGCAGAAGTCTTGAGGAATAGGTAAGGTAGGTTTTCATTTGTAAGAATTCATATTAAAAATAATCCTAGCTCTAAATTTCAAATTGTCAACTTCTAGTTTGAAAAACAACAGGTATGCCCATGCAGCTGTCATCAACACAGTGGCCATGCAAATGTTGTACACATACAATGCCAATCCAATCAAAAATAAATTATTTAATAAAGTGTGTATGTTGGTTATGACAGCAATAGTACCAGTACAAACATGGCGCTGAGCTCAGAATCTTTGCACTCTGAATAGCAAGCCATAACCACAGAGTAATGTGTTTTCTCTAGAGATCATTATCCCCTGCTATGTTTCAAACATAACCAGTGATCTCCGTGCTTTAGATTATTCATGTTATATCAGCCTATAGTATCTGTAACATTGTAAAGGCATTTTAACATGGCTAATGTCCTCCATTAGCCTCTTCTAACGAAATATAGGTTATATCACTATGAGTTTGCTATGCCTACCAGGGTGTACTACAAGATGAGTGATTGTTTCTGCACAAAGGGTATTAATCGACAAAGACCATGCACAGTTCTGCTTGCACGGTTTTAAAAAAAGGAAAAAAAAAGATTGAGGAAGGAAGGAATATGCTGCTGGACAAGCACAGTACAAGATACACCTGCCCCAGCATCTATCATTTGTCCTATCAAAATCCTTAGTTTCAACATGTGATCCTGAAATTAATATTGTACATAACTAAATCTAGCTTCAGCCTTTACTAAGACTAGCTGGAGAGCATTTCTACACCAGTGGCATGACAATATCCTACCAGAAGACAAAAAAGGGCATGTGTTTATCATGTTGCAACACAATTGCGTGCAGTGCAGGCAGCATCTCTTTATGTTTTACTTGATCCTGGCAATGAATGGTGCTGGCAAAGCACCTCCTTAAACAATCCCTTTAGTCCTCAGAAAGACTCTTCAGGGAAATTGCTAGAACCCCTCTTGTCTTCCATCAAATCATTTCAGTGTTTTCTTGTAGGGTTGGATGCCACCTGATTTCCAAGTTCCTCCAGATAGTCTATCACACAACAGTGTCTTCTTTCCATCTGGCTTTATCTCTGCGAAGAACATTCTTCATGTAGAGAACACCAGTCTTCTTCCACCCACAGGCCGAAGCAAAAAAATGAGGTGAATCCATAGAAACTCCCAGTAGCTGTACAGCAGAAATCACAAAGTTTTAGTCAAATATATTTTTCCCTTTTTTTCATCCACATCAAAGGCATGAATACAACAAGGCATTGTTAGTTGTGGTGGGCAAACTGAAGAGTCTGCTGATATAACAGATTGGGTTTTTAAGGCCTTTGTCTATGCAGAGTTACAATAATGCAGAAGCCAAATTGATTAGAAAGACAGGAGAGAAGGAAAAAAAAGATAGAAACTGAGAGAAAGAGAGAAGATACGTCTCGGTAATGTCTAAAAAGTCAATACTGTGTCTACAGATGGAGAAGTGCACATTGCTTGCCCTTTGAAAGCTTCTCCGCAACTTTGTCATTAATACTGTCAAAGTTAAGAACACATTTTAATGGAGTTCAGCGGCAGTTGAACACATTCATTCCCGCAGCCCAGAAGAAGAAATGCGAGGAGACTTTAGCCTAAAATATCCAAGTAGACTGGAGATGCCTTGGCCAAGTTCTGAAGGAGGGAGTGGATTTCTTTGATGTTGAGCCTCATGTGAGGCTCTCGTTGCCAACAGCCCAGCATCAAGTCATACACTTCCTTTGGGCATGTGCGAGGTCGCTGCAGGACTCGGCCCTGAGTGATGCACTCAATCACCTGTGAGAAATCACAAGGAAAGGATCAGCACACTTGTGTCATCTACATGGAGCTCATCCATGGAAGAGTTAAATTCGACCACAGCAGCCTCACTGGTGGCTGCCACACAGCCATCTCTGTAAAGAACTGCTTTTCTGGGCAGATGAATGAGCAGCAGCATGCAATCTGGAATATTCACTGTAATGTAAGTGGTCAAAGAGCAATAACTTCAACCACATTGTCCACCCCACACATAAGGGAATTATGGCTAGGAATTGATGCCATACCTTCTCTCTCTACCCCACTAGCACCTCAGAGGGAGGATAAATTTTCAAGCTGCTCACACACAGCATCAGTGCCTCTCCTCTCCACCCTCCGCAAATTTATGAGTATCACTGAGGCTAATCTCTGGAAAGGAGATACTTGTAACTGCCTGGAAATCAAAAGATCTCTTGGTTGTTTCAATCTAATCTGTCCATGGTTATGGACAACCACTCTGAAACAATAACATTTATGATATGTCTGTTCAGTACATAGCTACAGTCCTTTTCATTGCCTCGTCTGCTACCCAGAGCAGACTTTATGCTATACAATTTTAAAAATGAGCTTCCAACTCTTCTAGTTCTGCTTGGACACCTTCCATCCACTCAGGGGAGAAAAGGCTGAAAAGGAAGAAATTCAACCATAGGGCTCATGACAACACAATATATCAGTGTCGGCCTTTAACAAATAAATATGTTGCTGTCCCTTTTCCAGAGAAGCAACACCAATAAGTAACGTGACAGCTTTCCCAATGCGGTTTGGGAATACATTACACACACCTCATTGTTTGAGAGCTGATACCATGGCTGTTTGCCATAAGTAAAGATTTCCCACAATACAACCCCCAGGCTCCAGACATCACTTTCTGTGGTGAACTTCCTGTACATTATACTCTCTGGAGGCATCCAACGAATGGGCAGCATGGTGTGACCCCCAACCTGAGAAAAACAAATGAAAGAGTCAGAAACAGTTTCTTCAGATCCTCACAAGGCAGTCTTAGAACATCAAATATGGAGAATCCATGGTTACTTTTTTCCCATTTGGTAACATTCACTTTGAGGAAGTTCGAAGAACTGTGAATTCATGTTTCAAACTCCTCTCCTCCAAGCAACAAACAGTGTCACACAATAGTTTTCTCAAGAAAAATCTCAAAAGACATTCTTTCTGAAGTCCAAATGATTTTTTAATGTTTACTTGGCACACCCTACCTAAGGAACAAGAAGGTCTATATTACACCACTATTATATTACACTACCAACCTACTCTGAATTAGACCAGTTTTACTCTCTATTTTAACACTCAAGAAACTAAAAAAATTCATTAAATGAAATCTGGACTGGTGATTCTTCTAGAAACTCAGTGACATCAACTGAAATACATAAAGACACAGTGGTCTGACTGTATGAAATGGTAGGATTGGATCTGTATGGCTGAATATCTGATTTTGACTGGATTAAAGCAATGCTGTTTTCTGTTGTTAAGTTCCCCAGTTAATATATCAGATTATTTTGTTCCACGTTAACTACCCTGTCCACTAAAAAAAACCCCAAAAAACAAAAATCAAATCCCCTTCCCAACTCCCCCCCCAAACCAAACCACCAAAAAACCCCAATCCTTTGAATATATTCCCTTGATAATAAACAACTTGTAAGACATGGATTCCTACCCTAAATCAACTCCTGATGAATGGGACCTTCAGTGAATTAATACCTTTCTGAAAGGTTTTAGAACATTTTTAATTTTCCTCAGAAAATTAAACTTCCTTAAACTTAGGTTTCCTAAGCTTAATTTAATTTTTTTAAAGTCTTTTATTTCCAGGTTCCAAGCAATTTATTGTTTTTGGCATGTCTTATTCTGACTGGATCACATCAATAAAGAAATCCACTTAAGTACTTTTGAAAGAGTGTAGCTGCTGAGATACTGTGATATGGGTATACAGATATGCTAGTTACTTTTGTACCATGACAGCTGAGAATATTTCCATGGAAGATTTTTTTTTTTTAAAAAAAGGGAAAGCTATTTCAAGGACAACTCACTCTCATTTAAGTCATTTTCCTGTCTGAAAATATATTTAGTATGAAACCATATTTACGCTTTCAGAATTTTGTCAATTCAAAGTATAATTTCTCCTTTTGGGACCTAACATTTGTTGTTATAAATAATGCCCTCCTTGTTCTCATGTTCAAACAGCAAATAGAAGGAAAACCCAACAGAAGTTCAGTCAGGGTTCACATTATTTCTAAATCACACAGAACATCCATTTCTAGTTATTTGTCAATAATTCAGTGTTAGTGCAATATGCCAAACACAGCTATGGCTGTGAGAGCTCAGTCCTGTTCTGTGCATCACCCGCAAGTCCATGCTCACTACTGACTTCAGAGAAACAGAAAGTCATGCTAAAATTTTCATAGACTGGGTTTATTACGAGGCTCTTCTACTCCCTCCACATGAGAGGTTATGTGAGTGATGGAGGAATATTTTTAGCAGGTTGCTGAATGACAGGCAGAGCTCCCAATTTCAGTTCCTGGCTACATTGTGGATGTGCTTCTGATTCCATGCAGGTTGCTATGCTCAGGTTTCAGAGCCATTCGAAAGGGGGTCCAATTTCTGTGCACTGCATTGACAGAGAATGGATACATATTTTTAGATACTTTTGTCTATTTGGCCCATTTGTCTCTGTGTTACAGTTTATCTCTCTGGCAGACAGACTGGCTGTAAGGCTCTGTGCTTGAGTATTTTTCATCAGCTTTGACTGAGAAGTCCCTCAATGATATGGAGAGGTTGAACGCACCAACATACTGAGATGCAACCAAACCTTCAGTTTCCCACCTTACCATAACCTAAACTGACATGGCAACCAAATACTTTCAAACCATCACCAGTTTTAAGCTTGTCTTGAGAGGTATTTCATTAGAAAGTCAAAAAAGTTAGTCCCTCAGAAACATGCAGCCACATAGACCCATTCAAAGGGCAAGTGCTATTAAAAGATGGTTAGTGATGAGAACCTTTTGGTCTCATCAAGTATTAAAATGGCTCTTAGATCTGCTCATCATATAACCTCTGCTACAGGTTCTGTTCAGCAATTTCTTTGACTCATTTCTTTAAAAATTAATGAAAGCTATAGACAATAAAATATGTGACTCTATGTTTTTCTTTTTGTCACATCTTAAATCAAGAGATTTTGAAAGAGCAATTAAAACCACCCCAACCACTCTTCAAATCTTATGTTTTTTCACTGCAGATCTAGTATATTTTTGGTAGAACTCTATTCTGATTTTTCAGTGTCACTCAGAAATGAAGGACACACCTCTAGAGTGATGACGATAAACTGCCACCAAATGATGGCTCTGTGATTAACTGATCTGTAGCATCA
The DNA here is from genome assembly GCA_013397895.1 of Origma solitaria. Classification (NCBI taxonomy): domain Eukaryota; kingdom Metazoa; phylum Chordata; class Aves; order Passeriformes; family Acanthizidae; genus Origma; species Origma solitaria. The sequence goes on along the minus strand of VZRL01004547.1, from coordinate 364,857 downwards.
CACTGATGCTGTCTCTCTGCAGTCATAGTAAGACTGACCCATTAGTATTGACACCAAGGATTTGGTTTACAGGTAAGCACAAGACACAGGGCTCATTGGTGTCCTTCCCAGATCATCTTGCCTGGAGCTGTGTCCATTTCTATATCTGAAGGCACAAGATTTCACGGGACAGAGGACTTGACCAGGACTGAGAAGTTATGAGGTCTCTCTATCACTGCCAGTATCAATCATGTTACTTCAAACACCTCAACATCTTTTTGAAGATAGAATTTATTGCCTTTCAAAGTATCAACAAAAGTATCATACAGGGTGCTGTCCTTGACAGACGGCACTGCAATGAAGACAGGATACCTGGGCAACACTGAGCATCTGCTATGGCAGGCTGTGCACCTGCCCATGGTCAGAGAGCACCTTTCTTTTCAGTTCTGTTCCATCAAAAGCACATGTCAGGGCCAAAGGCACTTCTTCTAAATGCATGTTTCCTTCTCTGTTAAAAATTAGTGGTTACTGAGTCAACACTCACTCATCAGAAAAGCATTAAGGGCTGTGCAAGTTGTAGGCTTAAAATGAAGCACATACTTCAGAGCTTTTTGAACTGAAGCCCAGGACTTGACACAACTGTTTGTAGGGTGTCTGTAACAAATTTCCACTCTGTTGAGAGCTTCTTTTGATTTTTATCTGATGAACCCAAGCACCCAGGGTTGTGCCATAACAGCAGGGAAGAGAGGTGGGGTGTTTCCTTGCTGTTGTTGCCATATTCTCAGCAAGGTTGGGAGGTGTTTTCCAAGAAGCACCAGTGAATGGAAACATGACTGCACTGATCAAAGTTTAAAGGTTTTGAGTGCTTCAAAGAGATGCCTTCAGCATATCCTTTAATAGAAATACAAGTTATTACAAACCTCTCAGATATCACCAGCATTCTGCAATATAAAGTCCCTGCCATGCACACTGTAATTGCAGCGCTACTTCATACACATAAATTTCAAATGGTTTTGTGCTAAACAGACTACAGTTATGGGTAAAAAACATCTTTACAGTCACTCTAGCTAAGGTTATGAGAGGGTTAAAAGCATTAGAGTTTTAACTTAATATGCTATCACTTTCAAATCTGTACTGTAACCATAAAAATCACCACTTCATAGATACAAATTAGAGTAGGTTTTCTTGACGCTGACCTGAAAGCAGCTGCAGTATGACCATAATAGCACATAATAACACAGTTCAGTTTTATTTAGAAATGTACTTCTACAGAAATATGGACTTAACTACTTACTTCCAAATGTCAGTTTATGAGAGCAAGCACACCAAGGCCCACCTATAGCCTTTATAGGCCTATAGACTTTCATTATGTTCACTAGCTGCTTTTACTAGCAATATTGGGCTAGAATCTAAACCAGAAAACCTAGTGAATTATCCTCTGCAATGTACAAACAATCCACGGGGAGGAGACTGCTGTGCCCGATCAGTGAACTGTGATGTTCTCCAAAGAATCTCTTCCAAGGAAAAACTGCCACACTTTCCCACATATGAAATGTTGCACTTTCAACAATACAATCTCATTCCACTTGTCACTGCTTTGAGCAGCCATCTTTTCAATGAATTTATCACTTTGAAAGGTGCCAGAGAAGCTGGCCTTGAACACTGTTTTAATCCATTTGCAAACATTAATCTTCTTGGGCTGCTATAGAAGGACCATGCCTTAGTCCTGAAGCAGTATCTCTACTTTTAGAGTTTGGTAAAGTTTGTTCTCTTTCTTCCAATGAAAAAAAACCTGCCATGGTTACTGTTCCAACTTCTACTGCCCAGCTGCCACAGAAATCCAAGGCCCTGTTTTCTGATGATTGTGAGAAAATGGATATGCTCTCTTAGAGACAAAATCAAATGAAGCCTTGTACTGCTGCTGGAAAGAGAAGATGGAGCTTGGGGGAAACCAACCTGCCGAGATATGGAGGACACAAGAGGTATGTGTGGCTGCACAGATAAGACACAAGCCATGGGCTAGGTAAGGCATGAGAAATAATCACACAGAATCATCACACAGAATCACCAGGGCTGGAAGAGACCTGAAAGATCACCTAGCTAACACTTAGCCCCACCATAATCACCCCTGAACCATGTCCCCAGGTGCCACATTCAGATGCCCCTTGAACACTTCCAGAGACTGTGACTCTGTGACTTTTCTGAGCAACTTATTCCAATGCTTTAACCACTCTTTCTGAGAAAAATTATTTTCTTATCTGAACCTTCCCTGGTGTAATTTAAGGCCATTTACTCTTGTCTTGCTGCTTGAGATATAGGAGAAAAAAATTGCTCCCATCTCACTATGACTTCGTTTCAGGCAGTTACAGAGAGCCATAAATTCTCCCCTCAGCTTCCTCTTCTCTAGACTGAACATCTCCAGCTCCTTCAGCTGCTCCTTGTAAGACTTGTGCTCCAGACCCTTCACCAGCTCTGTTGCACTGGTCTGGACATGCTTCAGTACTGCAGAAGTGAGGAGCCCAGCACTGAACACAGGTCCAGGTGAGGTGCAGCCTTACCAGTGCTGAGTACAGGGGTACAATCACTGCCCTGGCCCTGCTGGCCACACTATTGCTGATACAGCCCAGGATGTCATTGGCCTTCTTGGCCACCTGGGCACAGCTGGCTCATGTTCAGCTGGCTGTTAACAAGTACTGCCCCCATCTCTCTGCTGAAGAGCTCTTGAAACACTCCTCCCCCAGCCTGTAGCAGGATCCAAGTGCAGGACCTGGAAGTTTGCTTTGTTGAACCTTGTGCAGCTGTCCTTACCCATTGATCCAGTCCATCAAGATCTTTCTGCAGAGCCTTCTGACACTCAGGTAGATCAACTAATACTGTTTCTAAGATGACCACTCAATCAATTCACACCAGGTTTATGATTTATTCATCTGAGTACGATAAGGAGGGGTTGGCTGCTCTTTTGCAGTGCACGCCAGCTGCAGCTGGGTCTTACCATAAGATCAGTGGGGACTGTGATGCTAAGGGTGACGGATGGCTTTGGGGCTCCACAACCCAGCTGTAGGGTGCTGCAGTGGCTGACAAAGGACAGGACAGAGACTAGTCGGAACAGTCTTCCTCCTAAATGCTGGAGGCCATATTTGAGGAGGCTCCAGCACTCCTGGAGAGGATATCAAATGGAATTCCCAGCTTTTGTAGGCATTGCATTACATAACCCTTTCCCATTTTCTTTTTTTTCCTCCAATTTCTGGCTTTAAGTAGTTGATTACTCTGAATTCATGCAGTGAAAAGCACAGCAACCAATTGCATAGCCTTGGAAAACAGACTTCCTCATTAACATTTCACGTTCCCATGTTCCCACGATTCCTGCCGAGTGACATTTCAGTAATGTGTCATAGCACTTTGTATATTCTCTAAAGACTACTGATGCTTTTTCTGCCAATAGGATAAAAGTAATCTTTTTACTTTGTGAGCCCAAAGAAGCTGAATGACTATCAGAGGTTCAGTCCTGATCTTGTCCCAGTGTCCTGTCTCGCTTGTCTGGTGCATCTTTCCAGAGCCCTGCTGTTTTCAGACCTTTTGTAATTCAGGGTGGTAGACTTGAAAGCAGAAACCCAGTTCAGTGTATGTCCAAACTAAAAGTCATGCGACAAGTATATACTCAATGTCTTAAACACAACTACACCTTAGTCTTTCAAACTAAAATGAAATTGAATCTTTAGAATAATTTGTTCCACCCCCACCCCCCACCCCAAAAAAGAAGAATCCTATATACTTGCAAGATAACAGCATTTTAGGGTATTTTTCACTATTTATATTTTGGTCTTCTAGCTTGTTTCCCCATCTCAGGATGATATAACTGCAAAGAAATGTTCTCTGCAAAAATTATCATGTCTTATTCCTAAAACTGAAAACCTCTCCTCTCTTGCTGAACATCTGCTCTTTCCCCCTCATAAAAGCTGGCAAATGTTTCTCTCAGCACAAGAAAAAAAAATTCAATAATTGTTATTTTCATTTCTTTCATGCCCTGGCATTGCAGATGAAGTCAATGTTTTCTCTTAAAATATCAATCCTGCATGTGTACTTGCAGAAAAGCAATATATAATATATTTTATTATATTATTTTCACAGTCATAACAAGCCATAGCATTTCAACATAAGAGGTTACTGATGTATACAATAAGGCAGATTATTAGCAAATAGCTAAACATGCATCCTTTCGTTTTCACTTTCAACCCTGCTTTCATTCACCTGTATTAAAAGGGGCTTATGCCTAAAATTCTTAATTAATTCTACCCGTGATTTTGTCAGGAAAGTGAAACATTGTCTAGAACAACATTTATTACACTGTAAATTCTCTCATCAACTGCACAGCATTGGTTCAGTATTGTGCGTCAATTTTGTGTCATGGAGATAAAATTCTTCTCATTAACCTCTGTGAAACCATGAGCAGTATGGAGAAGATGAAGAAAGACCAAATACCCAGGTGTCCATATTACACAAGAACCAGAAGATACCAAATGAAATGTGTAAATGGCAGGTTTATAATGAACAAAAAGAGGGGCCCTGTCATCTAATGTACATTTTTTGTGGAATTCACTGACATGAGGTACTGCCAGCTCTGAAGGTCTATCTGGGATGAAAAAGTGATTAAACAAAATGATGGAGGATAAAATCTGACAAGGACTATCAAACACAAAGACACCATCTCTGGCCCAGGAAGCTCTGGAGCTGCAGAATTCTGGAGGCTAAGGGAGTAGTGGAGGAAAATATTAGAAAATAGTAGTATGTTTAATACATTTCCATACCATTCCAGTCACCAGTTTCTCACAGTGACAGGATCCTGGACTAGAAGGGCTTTTGGAGAAGTTGTTCATATGTTTCTGTATAGATGGGCCACACATTGCAATGTGCGGTCCTTACTAAACCTCTCAGAAATGCTTATGGAGGGCTAGAAATGATTCTAGCAAAAAATTGGAATGAAGGGAAAATACCATATGAAATTAAAACAGGTGACTGACCTAATGCATCTTACAATTCAGCATCTTCCAAAGATTTTAAAATGCTAAGTTGAACAGTGATAGAAACAGTGCCTATTAGTGTGCCTATCAATTTGGGTCAGACAAATATACAGGATAATTAATAAACTATAGTAGTTATTGCACTACAGGCCATTTACTCTTCTCAGAAAGGAAGATAAAGTGCCCTGGAGGGAAGACCAGATGAGTGCTATAAAGAAGGTGACATGATTCACATCTCTTATTAAAAGAAAGATCCCCTATGAGAAAGACAGAAGGAAAGTTAATTTCAGTAGAAATCTGCTGAAAACGAATGGATTACAGCTCTTTGGTGTCCCAGATGAAGTGTGCATGAATGAAAAAAAGTGTATTCCTTTAAAATATAATTTCTTTTACTTCAAGATGACAAAGTATTCTAATGTTAACAAACAATAACCTACAGTAAAAGAAAGGGAGGTATGCTGTGGCAAACTGGAAGCAAAGACACTTTAAATAGCACATTGCAGTGAATTCAAAGTAGATATAAACTAATTTCTGAACACGGGAATTTAGGACCTTAGTGAAAAAGCAGGGAGATGAGGTAAGCCACAGAAGATCTGTTGAATCAGATGGCCTCTACTTTCTAAAACACTCTTCATTGTCCTAATTTGCCATATCAAGTCGTGCCACAGCACATACAGTTACTGATCACTCCAGTGGCATGACTTGCACCTCAGAATGTTGAGCTCATGTGAGGTCATTTGTTTTTTAGGTCCTTATAAAAAGTTGCTACTATATCACTTGTACCTTACCACTGTTTCCACATTGGAGTGTCTGCTGGTTGTACCAGCAGATGAAGAGAGATATCAAGTACCAGTAGAGAAGCAGCCAGAATGAATCACAATAAAATCCTCACAGGCTCCAGGATGATCATCTAATCTGTCCAAGTCAACAGCAAAACAATTTTGCAATGCAATATTAATGAATTGCAGCTACTGCCTTTCTGATTTTCAAAGTGGTTTACAATATATCAAATTGTACTTCTACATTAATCTGAAGTAGTTTGGGCTACCGGGGCTAAGGGGGTTTTAAAAATAATCTTTAATATGCATTGGAGAGCCGGCTTCTACAAGTCTGTGTCATAGCTAAAATTCAAAATTCTTTTGCTTTTTCAGGTGGGAGTTTGAGGTGTAATGTGATGAGATGCTAGCTGAACAGCATAATCAATATCAACAAGTTGCAGTCACTCGAGCACAGACTCTGAAAGCCAGATATCACACCACATAAGAGAGTTTGCGCTCACTGGGAAATCTCTCCTCCTAATGTCAAGTCTGAAAGCTATTTTTTAGTTACTAAAGATCACAACTTTTCCCCATATTTTACTGAAAAACATATTTTTTTCAAATTTACTGTAGGTTAACATAGCATATTTGGCTCTACTGGTCTTGTCAAATTATATCACAGGAGAAGAGGGGAGCAACAGAGCTTAGTTTGTAGCTTTACTTCTCCCTTGTGAGTCACAAAAGTATTTTTGTAATGCACACTGCATGGGAGCACCACAATTTTTAGCTGAAATGTCTCAGATGTTCCAGTTCTTTGAATTTTGTGAGACAGTCTCTCCCCCTTTCCCCCAGATGCTAATAAACAAGGCAATGACAAGGTCCTTGTACGCATTTTCCTTCTCTTCTGCAGTCTTGATGATGTTTTCTGCCTCACACTTTCTCTGGGCCATAATTTGTTTACATAAACTGGAAAACACAAGAGTAAAGTCTCACTAAAATAGAACAGAAAAAAATTGTCTGTTGTTTTCCTTCCATGAATTTTAGTTTTTGTCTCCTCACTTGTGCCACAACATCATTCCATGAGTTGAAAGAGGCATTTGCTGTGAAATGATACATCCATTAAACAACATGCAACATGATCACTAAAATTACAAGTAACTGCTATTACTGGGGGAGCCCCCCCCATTCCTATGGAGCTTTCAAAATCCTAATGTTCTTATCAAATTAATCCGTTAAATTATTCCTCAAGCCATGCTTAAAATATTCTTGAATACAAGAACCAAAGTGTAGCCCAAGCAGTGTTGAACTCATTTTATAGCTCTTGGACAAATTTCTAAAATGGTGTAAAGGGAGAATTTGCACCAGCAGAAGGCTTGGAACCATAAATTTGGCTTTTGGTTTTGTATTTGGATTTTCCGCCCCCCCCCCTTTTCAGTGTCTGTCTCTACCCTCAGTACCCTCAGCACTGTAATTTTCCGTTTGGGAAACATTTTACTCCATTGTGTATATGATGGTTCTTGTAATTCACATGACTGCATTTGTTTGTAACACCAGCACTGAGCTTTAAATTCTGCCTGTGATGCTGAAGCATCTTACCTTCTGCCGCTAAAACAAGGCTGGGTAACCTCCTGAGATACCAGCATTGGTAGAAGGTGTTAGTCTAGTAAGAAACGACCCCCAAAATTTCCCTGGGTGTATCCATCCACCAATGGCATGCCATCAGGATGAAGGTTTGGCTTTCTGACATAAAGCCTGTTTAACTTGCTTACTACTAGGTGATCCTGGGGAACTAAGGAAGATCAGAGTAAACTTTCAAAGATTTAGGACTCTGCACCAGCACTGCAGGTGAGGTGAGGACTCTCTGAAGATCTGACATACAGATTTCCACACTGCAGATTGTGCAGTGTGCACCCTTCACCAAATGCTGGTAGTGTGTGAACACAGAAGAGGTGGATGGGCAAGAAACCCACAACTACACCTATTTTCCTTGCTTTTCCCTCCTATTTTGCAGTGCCCCAAGGGAGCACTCCTTCCACCTTTTCCTATGACTGAAGCTACTCCTTACTGTAATCATGCAGCTCTGAGGTGGTTCCATTCTCATACATGCTCATCTTCCTCTCTGGATAAATAAGAATCCTATAACACATGGAATCCTCCACTTGCTCCACTTCAAAAATTACTTCAAAATAAATACTGAAACATAATTTTAATTTACCTGCTCTAATAAAAGTAGGATCTGCAGTAAAACTGAGAGCTCAAAGCTTAGATAATTTTTTTTTTAAAAAAACAGGCTACAATTTTACACCAAAGTAGTTAGGATATGTAATTTAATTTTTTGAGATCTCTACTATTAGAACTGCAAGTCAGCTTTATGATCTTCAATATAAATCTTAAATACAGTATTCCGAGACTCTAGAGTTGTCAAGACTCATGACGTCCTGGAGAGATTCAAAATAAGCCAAGTGGGAAATGAAGGTACCATGTTGTTAAGACAACACATTTCAATTTTTGAAGGGTTTTCTGAGATTGTCTACAGCTCCAATTTTTTAGACTGTCTGGAATACTTCAGGCTAGGACTCCCAAATCAACATCTGTGAAAATCTGGTACTAAACCAAGTCATATTTCTGTTATTCTGGCACTGATACTTCAACCTATGCTTGTAGAATGCCTAAATCAATGAAGTCCTGATCTACAGGAGGCTCCTACACAGGCTCCTATGCAGTGCCATATAATACTACTACTACAAAATAACAACAACAACAACACATTTCTAGCCACTTGTAAAAAATTACAAATGGGTACACAACAGCAACTGCAGTGTTACTTTTTTATATCACAGTGGGCTGATATAGCCCTAATACTGGTTGTGAGTCTTTGTACTTCAGAGTATTTTTCATCTGCTTCAGATGAAAACTTCTGAAATATTGTTCCTGCATTTCCTTTTTAAATCATGCAACTTTACAAAACTCTTTGGACATGTCTAGGACAATCCACACAGAGTATTATCACATGCACTCAATGATGTTCTTATTAAAATGTTATGGGCTTCAGCCTTTAGTATATAATTTTCTTTGCTTTCTTGCCAGGCAAATCTATTTATTCTTTCTGTGTATTAAGCCATACGCTCACTTAAATAACCTTTGTGGTTATTTCCAACAAAAATTTCCCTGGATCTTGTATCCATTGGGGTGGTTCTGGAGTTCCCATTAACCTTGACCCCACACTTAGGCTGCAGCTCAATTTTATTTTCCTTTCCTCTCTGCCAGATAGCAGTTCTCCTTCAAGACACTTGAGTCACTGAGCTAAGAGATTTTTGTTAATGAAAAGCAGATGCAACACTTAAATTCTCTCCTAATTGAATCTTCTTCCTACCATAATGATTTTGAGTTTGAATACGCTCTGTCTGGTGCAAGACCCATTCTGTATGATTACTCCAGCCTTCCAGAACAGTGTTAATTCTATGATGTGTTAATTTTATCAGTGAGCTTGTGCTGAGTAGATAACACTGAAGAAGGAGGCTGCCTTGCTTGTATGGCAAGCACATGTGAATACTGACATTTTAAATGAATGTTCTCCAAGTTCCTGAAGTGTGCATTTATGTGTTTTAATCTGCTTTTCAATTCTTTTGAACACTTTACATAGTCATTGCTGTATGACTGATAGGGTGGGCAGTGAAAGAACTGGATTAATGCAAGATCATGGAGACTCTATCCCAAAACGTACGCCACTTAGTTTTGATACATTGCTGTATATATATGTAACATTATAGTGCACTGCAGGGTATTTGGTAAAGCACCTCACTGTTATGGTCAGTATGTCATCTTTGGCAGAAAGCTCTCCAGTTTTCCATCAGAACTATTGAGCTGGGGAAATAGTCAGATGGAAGTTAGACATTTGAAAGGCCAAATAGGCTCCATGTACTTTCTTTGTCTGTTTTGAAGAGATAGCAATGAATATCATATGTGAGCCAATACAGAATGTGCTTGTATAGACAGAAATTAAGTGTTACAATTCCTGAACAAAATGCAATCCAACATCTTGCTCTTTAAGGTCAGACAACTTCCCAGATTCCATGTCCTCCTGCGGAGAACACAATAACGGCAAAATTAAATTATTGCCTCCAAGACTGTCTTAACTATAGAGAAAGCAGGGGAGAATATTCCCTGTTAAATGAACCTAATACAGGTTACTCCCCCCAATGCACTTGCTCAAATAAAGGCCTTTTTATGCTCAGCAGGATCACTTTAAGGAAGGTGCAGCTACGAAATGAAGCAACAACATTGCACCTTAGCCCAGGGGGAAAGGAATCCAGATGAGTATCAGTAGAACAGAAAAGAGGTTGTTGGGATGGGAAGACCACAGAGGGTGAGCAGAGACAAGGCAACTTACACTTGCTCCTGATGGATATCATGGGTTGTGAACAGCCATCCAAAAAGCCCTGGGCTTTCCAGCTGTCACCACCAACAACTGGGCTCTCTCTAGGTGAAACTCAGGCAGAGGTTTGGGGAAAGAACCACAGCATGCAAAGTGGCCCCAAATTTCTACAGGTCTTGGGATTACGTCTGCCATCATAGGAACAGGCATAATTGTTTCCTCCAAAACAGTAAGTTCATTTGTATTCTGTCTTGCAGCAGAAGTGTAGCTTTTAGTTATTCTGCATTTGAACCAGGAATTTCCTCTGCAATGCTCAACACTGGCCCAACGAGTCTTTTCCATTACTGTCATGTCCTAGTTCCCTTAGAAGCCTGAGCTGAAATCCCCAACTGGAGAGTTAGGCGCCTGTAAATATCTTTATTATTTGTGTCAAAGGCTTGCATTCTGTTATCATGCCTTAGCACCAAGGGTGAAATTAAATCTCTGTGGGATTTAAGGCTATGCCACGCAAGTTGCTCATAATGTTCTCAGAGAGAGAGCAAGGGAAGCAATACTATACACCTTCTGCTGATTATTAGCACTGAGATGTATTTGTATGAGATGAGATGTACAGTATATTTGCCACAAATTCATCTGCAGAATAATTAACTTTAACATTATATAGTAATGAAAAAAATCTCATCATTACTATCTGGAAGATTTAAATGTATTTAAAAATTATTATTTTATGTTCACACTATATTACCCTTGATAGTATTCATTATTATAATAATAGCCATTGGTTATACAGAGAAAGAGAAAGATGCCATAACTTAAATGAAAGCTAGAACTGCATCTGTAGGCATGAATTGGGATGCTAGGTCTAGAATTGAATAATCTTTTACTATTCTGAAATAATGGAAAATCTTTTTCGATTGTGCAATGGTATCCAGAAGCAGCCTATGTGCAACCAAGCCCTAGATCTTTTTGTTCTGTTCTGCCAATAGAAAGAAGAAGAGAGAAGAATTAGGCTCTGGAAGAGATGGTTGTATTTAGTCTAAGGACTCACTGACAGAAGAATCACAATAAGTTTTGACTATTATGTTAATACATTGTGAATCAGAAGAATCAGAAGCAGCAGAGAAGATGGGATAAGCAGAATAAAAAGACAACAAGGCAACAGAAAAGTTCACCCTGTACTTTTAATCTGAGAAAGTCTCTCTTTAAAAATCTTTCACAACAAATTCAAAACTATTTAATTGAACTTTTACCTAGGCTACTTATAATACCCTTATTATTCTACTCAACAAAACTGTGGTGGTCAGAAAAAGAAGTTCTTCTTTTTGCGAGAATTACTGATGTTTTCAAATACCTTTCGTTCCATATCAGGCAAAAGTACTGAATATTTCCTTATGATTTTGAGCGCAGTAAAAAATTTTAAAATTAAAAATGTTGGTGTTTCCCAAAAAAAACACAGCAGCCAGAGGCTTCCAAAAGATTCCAGTTTGAATGGAAATGTTAAAAAAAAAGTACTCAGATAGTTTAAAATAAAATGTGACTTATGCGCAATTTAGGTCACACATTCTACGGCATGCTTTTTGATACTGTGCATCCTTTAAATGGGTTCTGAAATGCAGCAAAGATTTACAGTGGTCTTCTAAGAAAAATCTCAGCAGAGATGGCCGCTGGAGGGCTGGGAGGTGGAAGGGACCATTATGCTTTTTGAGGGCAGCTTCCTGCAGACCGTGCCACCTCCTTGAATATGTGGGAGTGCAACATTCAGGAGATTCCCAGTGTGTTTCAAGCCCTGGGTAGCTTGGCACAGTGAAAGGTTGGCAGAGGCATGAGTAGTGCTTAATGCAATACCACTGGTCTCTAAATTATTTCCATTATCACTTCCAGAAGGAATTCCTCCCCTGGTTGAAACTGCTCCATATACAACTCAGATACTCAAGATCTGCACTGAGAGAAGGTACATTTTACAGATATTCACAGGAGAAAAACAAATAAACAAAGCTCCACACAAGATGAATAAAACATGTCTTAAAACAACTGGATCCCAGATAAAGCACTAAAACAACTATAGGGAACAAAACTGTATTGGGAAGAGAATGGATTATCTTACAGCCTAAACAAAACCAAGCAACAACAAAATGATTAATTAATAAGCAAATCCTTCTAACATTTCTCTAAGCAGACTCTTTCCATGGAAAGTGGAATGATGGGAGAAAGTGATCATCAGTCGTTAAAAAGAAAATAAAAAACTGAAATACCACCAATCAATATCCCATCAAGATACTCAGAATGCTCTCCTTTTAGAGATTAAATATTGTAGACCACTGTATCACAACAGAATTAATCCATCTAACAATCGCTCACTGTGTCCTGGTTTCAGCTGAGACAGAATTAGTTTTCTTTTTAGCAGCTGGTATGGTGCTGTGTTTTGGATTTTGTATGAGAACAATGTTGATAAACATTGATATTTCAGTTGCTGTTCAGTAGAGCTTATCCTAAGTCAAAGACTTCCCAGTTTTCCATGCTCTGCCAGCCAGCAGGTGCACAAGAAGCTGGGAAGGACTTCGGCTAGGACAGCTTACTCAAACTGACCAGAGGGTTATTCCATACCATGGAATGCCACGTTCAGTACTTAAACTGGTGGAAGCTGCTTGGTAGCCACCAATCACTGCTGTGCAACTGGCTGGGCATTGGTCAGCAGGTGCTGAGCAAGATGTGCTCAGCATATATCACTCTTTCCTTGGGTTTTATTCCTTTCCCCCTTCCCTTTTTGTTACAGTAATAATATTATGAACAACATAAATGGTAAAATAATAATTATTATAACATTTTACTCTATGTCAGTTATTAAGCTGTTCTTATCTCAACTCACAAGTCTTTTTTCTGATTCTCCTTCCCATGCCAACAGAGGTGGGGTGTGAGCAGGGGGCTGTGTAGTAATTAGTTGCTTGATGGGGTTAAACCATGAGAGACTGTTGCATCGCACTGTTTATTCAGAAACACCACAGAACATTTACAGATCCTGCACAGCTGCACAAAATTTCAGTAAGAGGCAGCTCTTACTGAAATATTGTCAGCACAGGACAAAATATCGCAACCATTTAACAGAACAGAGAATTTTTTTAAAAACCCACCAGAATGAGGCAAGAAATCAATAAAAAGACAATGTCCAAGAGAAACTGGAGGCTCTACATGAGGGGGCAGCATGTTGCTTGGCATCATGTCTACAATCTAGCAGAGCCCTGTTGTCTGCTCCTATGAAAATAAACCCAAGCTGTGTCTTTTCTTCTTTTCTGTAAGTCCTGTTCTGCCATGTACTGCAAGCTAAGAGGCAGCAGAGAAAAGAGCAAGTTTTCATCCAAGTTAAGTTCCCCTACTCCTTCCCCTCTCTGCAGTTCCCCTGCTGAATGTCACCATGATATCTGGCCGGTCATCAAATGCTCAAATTTCAGAATGCATAATTTTTGTCCCTGCTAGGGGCTTTCCCTATTTTCACACCTCATTTATCTTGCAGGGTGGGAATGATGCTGGAGAGCTCCTGTGTAAGAGAGAGGCTATGTGTCCAGGGCCAGCAGCCTTTCAGCTCCCACCTGCTGCAGCCTCTTCCCCGGGTCTGCCGGCAGCCCCAGAATCACTACCGCTGCCACCGATCCCTGGCCCTGCATACTAATTGGCACATTTAATGACTTTCCCTGTTCTCCTTCTCTTCTCCTAAGCTGCTGTCTGGGAGCAGGGGAGCCTGGCTGCCATGGAAACTGAGCCGTCAAACACCCTGAACCTGCAGCACCAGCCTTGGGAGAGGATTCCAGCGGTGAAACTCAAAGAACGGGAAGCTGGAGCTGGGAATAAAAGTGGAGGAGTGGGAAGATGCAAGGCTGACCATGTAAGGAATGGGCATGAGCTGTTCTGCCGAGGCACTACACAGGATGAGTATATTCAGGGCATAAGAAATCAAACATTTAGGGGAAAACCAGGATAACCCCCTGTTACCAGCTTTTTTCTTCACAATATTTCAAATGTCTCTCTGCCCCCTTCCTCCCGTCCACTTACTGTCTGGATCAAACGCCCCTGGTGCATGCACATACCATACCATCAAAGGTGTTTTGACAGCCCCAAATATGGCTCACACACCTCAAGGACTGTTTGTAGCCAGAAAAAGTGCTGATTACGGTAAGCAAAAGGTTTGAGGGGGCCTCAGGCACAAGCTGGCAGAAGATGAACCCCTGCCTAGGCAATACGGTTGTGATCCTCTGCCCAGCCTTTCAGTCCTGCCTCCCTTTCCCAGGCTAGCTGATGGACTGGAGTCGCATGAAAATGCAGCACTTGTGGCACTGTCTGTATGCGCTGATGCCTTTTCTGGGCAGGCAACTAGCTCAACACCAGCTCTGTGTCCAAAAGCATTCTGGTCTCTGCTTCAGGCTGTGTGGCTATGGGAATTGCACTTTTGTCTTCAGTTCTGTCTCCTGAGGATTTCTGGGCATATAAAGAGGGTAAAACAAGTGTAGGCGTCAATCTTAGCACCCAGATTTCAAGCCTGCAAGGGATACTGTCACTTCCACCCAGTCTCCTTGTAAGCTTTCAGACCAGCAACGGAGAATCTCCTTGTGTGTCTTTTTTCTAAGCAAAGCTCCCTATGATATGATTTATTCATGAAGGGAGCCCTCAGAAGGTCAGTAAAACTGGCACGCTCCCAAAAATACACAAACAAAACAGGGAAGAAGAAAACCCCACAGGGTCAGCACTTTTCTGAAGACAAGATGGAGCTGTTTATGTCCCAGACAGACCCACTTATGCAAGGGACACAACAAATGTTTTGACTCTCCTTCTCTGTTCCAACCTCTCTAACAACCAGCTTAATTTTGAAAATTTACTTCAGATACAAGTGAGAACTTGCTGTGCCATGAAGCATCGCAGGGTTTTGGAGCTGAAGTACTCAAGACACCCAACAAAAGCGCTGCTTGGTATTCCTGTGAAATGGGGGGACCTACTGCAGCACAGGCTGGGGAGCGCAGTGAGACAGGTCTCAGGCATGACAACTAAGGACAGCCCAACCGGCTCCCCACAGGGATGCCTCCTCTTTAGCTAAGACCACCAAAGGAGACTTCTGCTTGGATTTTTTATTTCAGGGACTCCTACATTGCCTTGCACCTGATCTTGCCATTGATTTGTAAAGGAAGAACGACTGCCCCGTTATAAATTTCACTACACTTTGTCTGTCGCATGTGAGTTGCTACTACAGCACAAATTGGTACATAAAAGATGAATAAGTGCAAAAGAAGTGTTTGCAGGACATTAGAATGCCTAAACTAAGAGAGAAAACTGTTTTATATGGTTTGAAGAATTTGTGTGCATGCAATTTAATGTGATTTTACTAAATAGGAAATAATGTTTGAAACAGAAAATGTTAGAGGATTTACAGGAAGGAAAAAGATTTTTCCCCCCCAAGCAAATAGAGGAAGTGGTTAATAATACCAGAACCAAATGGGATTAATCTCAGTCAGAAGACTTTCTGGTGGGAAACTGCAGGTTTTTCATCAAAAGAAATAAAGACCTGATGCATGGACAAAACCAATCTGTCTGTATCTTTCTGAACAGAGCGGGAGAATAAAAATCTGCAGAAAGAGACCCCACTCTACCAGCCCAGAGGATGAATGTGAACAAAGGTGATACAGCAGACAAAGCATATGTGGATATTCAAAGCAAACACATTTGATAATACTCTACATCAAAGATTAGTAAAAAAAAAAAAAAAAAAAAAGGCTGCTGCAAGGTTTAGAAAAGTCCTTTTTAGGAACTAAAGACTGGTTAGAGTACAAGTATCAGTTAGGAGGACTTCAAGGTCACTTCTCAGGTCAGAGAGAAAGCAGTAGCAGAGTACCCAGAGGCCAATGTTAGGATCAGCTGCATTCAACATCTTCAATGGCCTAGAGATGGAAGGGCATTGTCAGACAATCCAGCTGATGGGGTGGTACTAAATTCTTGAAGAGGCTTTTTAAACTGAGCAAGAGGGCAGCAGGTAAGTTTCAATGCAGTCACCTAAACGCACAATAAATAAGTGCCATAATCTTGTAACCTATGTTTACATTCAGCACTGGCAGCTACAAATCAGGAAGGAGATTTTGGAGCCGTCTATGACACTTCAATGAGCAACCGCTGCCAGAAAAACAAAGACATTGAGCATCACTAGCACAGGTGCCAACAGCATGGCACAGGGCATAATCCTGACACTTTGCAAAGGCATGGCTCCCTCACATGCCTCCAGTGTGCAGTTCTGATCTCCACATCTCGAGGAGGATGTAATGTGATGGGAGAGGCACAGAATAGAAGAACTAACTTAAGCTGAGGCTTACAAACTCAGTAAAATGATGGATAAAGTGAAGTCAATCAGCAACTATGGCAGAACTGTTATTAACAAGGACTGAAAGACTGTAGCAAGAGAATACTCAACAAAATTATCATGAGATAAATTCAGAATAGATTAAAGTATTTTTATACATAATGGGTACTAAAATTCTGGAACTTGCTGCCACAGTTATGAATGTAGACAGTACCAGTAGGTGCAAACAAGGATGAGACAAAATCTATGGACTGGCTCACACACAGGCAGTAATGGGAACTGTCAGAAGTGACCCCTAACATCCTGCATCCTCAGCTTAGAGACTCTGGCACAGTATAAGAAAATGCCCACAAAAATTAGCAAGAGATAGGACATGTAGCTTACAAGAAAATGTGATTTCTATTTAAGAACAGGCTGGGTCATTTCTTGGAAAGGGTGGAGAGACTGCGTATTGAGCTTGCTTGGGCAGGGTAGGATAGGAAGGTCAGGAGAGTATCTGCCTAGTCAGGGAATATTAGGCCAGAATGGAAATCTCCATGTAACTATGAGATGTATAATTTTGAAGATGGGCTGAGTTTGCACCATAGTTTATTGCTTATTTTTATGTACCCTGTGCATTTCACATCAGCAGGAATGGGTTAAATCTTTTATTTGGTAGGGAAATGAAAGATCATCCTTGCCTGTTGGACCTAATAAAATGTCTGAAGATCTTTGGCATTTCACAAGTCCTTGGGTAACCATGCTTATGTGTAGTGCATAAAGGCAGAAGCTTTTGTGAATGTAATTAATCTGTGCAATTGTTCACATTTACAGCTGTATCATTTCTATATAAATATTTTTATATCACCTACATGATATGTATTTTTTTTCCCTCTGGAGCAAAAGATCCCAATTCCATTAGCAATTTAAAGATGCATTAAGGAAAGCATTTTTAATTACAGGATATAATAATGTTTTTCCATATAATATTTTTTAAATTCTCTACATTTGCTAGACTGTGCTCAGTAAATGAGGGAGCTGTTAAAAATTTCATCTTAACCTCAAGGTTGAAGAACTCCAGCTCTCTCAGCCTGTCTTCTCACTCCAGGTGGGGTCTCACAAAAGTGGAAAACAACAACAATACAATGTCCATCCCCCTGCTCTTTCATGCATATGGGCGAACCAATTTTAGTATTTACACATCAAAAACTATTGAAACCAAATGAGTATCTAAGTCTTTTAATTTCAGGACCTTAGTCTGGCACACTAGAAACTCTAATGACAAAGGGCTTTTTTCTATAAAGCAGAAGAAAAGGTTGAGGTGAGGGACTGGAAATTTCAAGTTATGTGTTGAATGCCAGAAGAATCTTGGTAGGACACGTAAGCTTCGTGTTTTGTTTGTGTTTCATGGGGACAGGGAATTTGCTATTCAGAGGGTAGTAATTTTGAAATAGCTGTCTGATAATAACTATAATTTAACCCACCTGTCCCCAGAAGTCTCCAGATTCCTTTTAAATTCTGAGTAGTTGCTCTTTAAAAGGTACAGAATCATCCTATATAATTGAAATAACAGTTGCAGAGTTTTAGTCTCTGGGATTTCAATGTGGAGCAAAATCTCCATAGCCACCCTGGGTTTCCCATTATTCAAGGCTCCCAATGCTTGTAATGAAGACCAAGATCAGAAAAATGCACCCAGATACCTGCTAGAAGTCAAACAACTTATCTTGATGTTATTAAATGGGTTCCCAAACTCAGCAATAGAAGAAAGGATGAAGAAGATAGGACTTAACTTCCAGGCAACTTCCAATGGTCCCCTTCTAACAGAATACTATTTTTTTCTAGAAGTTGTGGAGGCATTTGAAAAGGTGGATTGAGAAAAAAACACCATTCACCTTTTGAGAATAACAGGTATAGGTTTGCTCTATTACATCTTCTGCGGTTATATCCAACAGAAAATTAGTCTTTGTCCTTTTCCCTATCTCCACCATGTAAGATTCAAGAAGACTGCCTGAGTGTCCTGTTGGTCATATCAGTGTTCTGCTGCTGCTGGACTTTGTGATCGTATTGCGGATCTCCAGAACTTGAACAGACTTTCACAACTTGAATGCTCTAGACTGACTGAGGCTGTAATGGTTTTGTGCTTCTGTGAAAGGATTTTGGAGTATGGCATATAATATGTGATAATAAAAGTGGTGAATTTGGCATACATTAAAACTCCAGGGAGAACCCAGCACAATCCAGTGTGGAAGCCCCAGTACTCCACTTTGCAGCAGAGTAGAAATTTTTTGATCTAAAGTGAGCTCCACTGAACCAGCAAGGGTCCTAATAAACTTTGTTACAAATAGAAGCCACTCATGTTCTGAAAAGGTAAACAGCTGAACAGATAAGTTCAAATTGTCACCCTTGTTAAAAAAAAAAAAAAAAGTGTGAAGAAAATAGAAAGGAGATACAGCTGGAGCAGAAGCAAAATTATTAGATGTTCTCATCCTTTAAAATCTTCTCACTTTCACTGGTAAGTAATGGAGGACACTGGGAAACAAGGTCAAAGCACTGTTTTCTCCTGCTACAGTCAATCAGAAGCATCTGTAAAACTAGAACTCGACCTGCCTGGAATGTTGAGGGTTAAAGTTTAATTAAATTTAATCAAATCAAGGGCAGGGAGACTGCATGCTGATTTAAAGGTTGAGTTTTTCCAAAGTCATAGAAAAGATATAATCAAGCCTGATTTTCTGTTGTGTGTTTAGTTTCATACACAGTGACAGAAGATAAGGAGCTCCAAAAAAGAGATGCAGAATTACTGGCAAGTATTTTCATAAATAAAATATATTTTATTTTCAAAACCTTTTCCTTGCCCTGAAAATTCAGACACTTTGAGATGACCTTCATAAATTCTAACAACTCTACTTTGAATATTCTGTGCAAACCAAATGCACAGAAGGGGGTGAACTGATCCAGAGAAAACAAAACATGTATGCTTCGAACTGCTGCTCATGCTGGCACTCTACTGAACCAAGTACTTTGGACACTATCAGGAGTTTGGTTCTTTATGTGCTTCAAGATACCCAAGGTAAGAATTATATGGAGCACATCAACACCTCTGGTCCCCTTGCATCCTATTACATAGTTCATCTACACTGAATTATTCCTTTCATAAATTAAAATGAGATTATTTTCTTCTAAGTTCACAGGTTTTCAATGAACCCCAATTCCTCTGACAGTTAGAAATCTTTTCCTAGTCTCTAGCTTAAATTCTTTGATGGCCAGATTGCATTAATTTGTTCTCATGCGAGCATTGTTCTTTAGTTTCAATAGTGTTCTTTCATCCCTAATGTTTATTTTAGCCTTTTGAAGCACTCATATAGTACAGTTCTTTCAGACTTTCCTTCAAGATTTTAATCAGGAATGCCCTTGTACTGTACTTTGGTTTGGAGAAGTACTCTGTCCTCTCCACAACCAAGGGGGAAAAAAATAAACCACCTTATTTTTCAGCTGGAATGTTTCATTAACAAACTTTGTTCAGTGGTTGCAGAAACATTGATGCTGCTGCAGAAAAGCCAATGTTGCAAGAATGAGCTGTTGAGACCAGGAGGAGGGCAGGATCTCTGCTTTGGGCAGCAGGGCTGGCTTATGCTGCTTTAGGAGTTTGCTGACCTCTCTGTCTCCAACCATATACAGGCTGTCAACGTCCCTCATTGCTCAAGGATTTCTTTTCTGTGCCTGCTCGAGGTTTAGCTTTCACGTATTCTTAGTCCCATTGGCCCCTTTGCCTATATCGTCATATTTATCACTATCCTTTCAAGGCATGGTATTAGAAATTAATTTTGCTTTCAGGCCAAACTAACTCTCCTTCCCACATCACCACATCAATAGCGGCACCACTTTTCTCCTCATACTCTTGACATATAAACAGTCAAGAGACTCCTCTTGTCTATTTTAGTATTTTCAAAGCCAATCTCAGATGCTTTTTGGCACTTTTCACTATTGCTGTTTGTCCATTAGCCATTCCTTTTGTATTTTCGCTTACTTCCCATGTCCTTTATGAGGTGAAATCACCAATAGTTCTGCAACCTATTGCTCCCAACTTTTACATGTGATTTAGGGACACAACTTCCATCTACTGTCTGGACACAACTTCCATTTACTTTCTGTGCCTTTATTTAAAGAAAATCCACATTTCTCCACTTCTTAGGTTAGCTGAACCTAACTATTTCTTTCTGTTTTCCAAAGTTGACCTCAAAAGCAGCAGAAGGACAGTAAGAAAACAGGTACTCCTAGAATTTTGGGGTCACGATTATTTTAAAGCCAGGATTTCTGAGATTCTCAGGCAGTTTTTAAATCCATCAACACCCCAATGAATTCTACTTACAATAGGAAGTTGTTCAACTACAGGTGCAGATTAATTGCCTATTTTATGTAATCTAAAGGCTAAAAAGATCCAGATCTATTCCTTTTTTGTTTTCCATTTTTCCTGTCTTCCATCTTAAACAAATCTATTAAGATGTAATTGATTAAAAGGAATAGCTAAGGAAAGCTTTATTTATATATCTTTTTTTTACTGATCATGTTAATTAACAAAAAACTGTTTTCCATATCCCTAATGACACAGTTGAGAATATAGAAAACAGAAGCTACATTTAAAGCAACTAGCTTGGACTTTGTGAGTAGCACAGCGGAAGAAGTGTATGCCCCAGAAAAGGAACATTCATCCTGCTTCTGAATAGCTTTGCAGTCTGCATCAAGCTCGTGTCACAGTTTTTGAGCTAGCAATGTCTGCAGACTACATGTACCTTCAGTCTTACATTGTACAGTGGAGCTGTACAAACCTCTCCATGAAACTCATTTGTATTTCCTAATTTATGCCATTTTAGCTGTACTTTAATACGTATTTGAAAGGCTTTTTACTGTGTATAGGACAGCATAACCTTCAGTTTCCTTCTTTTCTATTTAGCATTTTATTCTACTAACTAAAGTTGATCAAGATGGAAAACAAGGTTAATACTGGATAATAATATGTTGGCATATAGAAGCTCCAAAACCAGCATTTAGCCTGTTTCCAAACTGTGATGGAAATATTTGTTGGTCAAAAATGTATGTTACTCCATGCATGACTGGTGTAAAAATCACAGCTGTGTGTGTCAATGTGAACAGGTAGGAGTTGTGCAAGGATTTTTAATTACTTTCAACCGATTCCCTTTGCAGAAAATGGCAACATTGGACCTATATAATTTAAACAATATACAATCTCTGTTTTGCAGATTCAAATAGTATCTGTTGGTTTTCTGTTGAGAAGCACATTCCACTCACTGTGTATAGGCACTGACCTTTATTTTAACGCAGTTATGCTTTTCCCACACAACTATTCAACACTGGATTCTTTTCTCTAAAAATGGCTGATATGGCATGAGAGACCAGTCCTAGAATATGTGAGGATACCCAAGGAGCATGGAAAAGTCACGCAATTGAAAACTGCAAAATTCCCTTTTTCATTGGTGCTTTCAATCTAGAAGACAAGACGAGATGTGCTGCCAAAAATATGGCATGAAATATTCAGCTCTATTTTGATCTCTCTTTTTTCTCTGTGTCTTGTTTTGCTAAAGATGATTTAAAACTCTGCTTGCTGAATCCAAAAAACAAACAGCTCATGCTTATGACAGGCTGCCAAGAATGCAGGACCCTGCCCTTTGCTTAGCTCACAAGAAAGAAAAATCTCTTACAAGGATAGTGCCAGGCAGTATGCTGCATTAAATCTCATCGTCAGAAAATAACATTGGCAGCATAATCAGCTGCAAAAGGACTGCATGCAGAGCAGTAATTTGCAAAGAGCCCAGCCTATCAGTTAGCCTTTCAAAGCGACTTTGTGGTGACAAGCATCTGGTAAATCAACCTGGAAAGAATCCATATTCTCCAGATAGCATCACAGTTTTATTTTGTGGGCCTGGGCTGAGGCAGTATGAGGAACATAGATGACAAAAACATTAGGACAGATGATTTGTAATCATCATCACTGTCGCTGTCATTCGTGTTGACTTTTTTTTTTCCTTTATATTTATACTGGCTGTGAAATAATTGCAACACTGATGTGTTATCAAAGAATATCTGGCAATATATTTAATGAACATTTCTTTATCTTCTTAGTATTCTACTGCCAGGAAAAAAAAAAAAAGGAAGAGAAAGAAAATGAGAGCAATTTCTTTGCTCTGTTAAGATTTCTCCCTTTCTGTGTATACCATTAAATCCAGATTTACAGACACATAGTCTTGCAGACCATAAAATAATCTGAAGGACTCTCTTCACACACACCTTGAAATGGACTAAATGATGTTATAAAAGAATCCCTTAAGGGCAGCTCAGAGTGCATCACATTTTACACATCAGTTGGAAAAAACCCCCAGCTTGTATTTCCAGCAAAACATTTTGATTTGCTTCATGGTGTGGTATGCAAGGATTGGATTACAGTCAACACGATTTTTTTTCACCCTGTAGATCCAGCAGTGAACATAGAAGTGAAATCAGATATAAAGCCATTACAAATTTGCAATGAATAAGGTTAAAATAGTAGTCTTGTCCCCATTAATGTCAATGCCAGTTTGCTCATTGGTCTGCGAGGTAGACAAGTTTTCATTTTTTGAATATGTACCAGAGTCATTCTGTCTTCTAGAGAAATTGTACAGGCTACAAAACTAACTGCTTAGGTCATAGTAATTTTCAATAGCAACAGAAGAAACCCCAATATTTTGTGCTTTATAGTATTACAGTCTCAATATTCTTCTATGTCTAAATGACTTTAAATCTGTTTTATTTTCATTATGCACTCCTTTATTACACAGGATCAATATTTTTGTAGATGTAGATCTGCACTATAGCTCCTTCTTTAAAGTCCTGGCTTCTAAGAATGTGAAGTGAATAACTGAAGTGACATTCATTTTACAATGTTCACTTCCAGGACTCACATTTGTGAAGAATGCCTGGGACACAGCTACATGGAACAGAGGACTAAAATAGAGTTTGATGAGGCTCAGGAATCATGGATATCTATAAATTAAACTTCTTCCAAAGTGCTGGGAAATAGCTTGAAAACAGACAGTATAAATGTTATACCTCTCTGGAGATCAACACAACTATGCCACTAAATAAAGCAATAGTTTTGAAATTTCATTTGCATCACCTCTCAGTGTTGGTACTTCTATCTGAGCATTTCCATGGGTCTGACTCTGCTCTCAGCCCAAACATCTGAGATACCATTATGGCAATTATCAAGTCCTGGATGAAACAAACTGTGGAAGAGAAGTAGGAATTGACTGTAAATCAAATTTAATATAAGATCTTCAAATCCTCAAGGGCTGGACAGCAGTGTTGCAAGAATATTTTTAAGGGCAAATAAATAGTGACCTTTGAAAGCAAATTCAAGGGTATTAAGCTAGGCATTTTTCTTGAAAGCATTTCAGTACACTGGAAAGAATGAAGTTACTTCTCACTCATGTGGCTTTTCTTTTGGAGGTTTGTTTACCCACCTGATGGAGATAGAAGCATTTGAGTCACCACATTCTTTTCTAATTCTTTTATACCTGTCCTTGACAGAAGATGCATATTCTGTCACGCACCTTAAATCAGGCCTTCATTGTTTCCTGAAGTTAGGGCACAGCTGGAAGCTTGACAGCATTTTATACGTGTTTTGGCTTCATTTTATGTAAGACTAGATTAACGCAAAGCCAAATTATCTCTGAAGTCTAATTACAAAGTTCCTGAGACTGAAAGTTTACAGTATCGATTCATTTCTGGAGTCCTCACCTTTTGAGAAGCTTAGAGAGCTGCTCCTGACAAGGTGTCAAAAACTCTGCTACCGTTCATGACATCTGGTACTGAAAACATTTCGCAAAGGCATACATGTTACAGCTACACAGGTAACCACAGATTCTCTGTCTCCGTGTTCTCTGTCACTGATGCCAACAGCCTCTGACTGATTGAAGTCTTTGCTACCGACTTCCCTTCCACTTCATGATGGAGTGGACACGTGCTCCATCGGACAGACAAAGGACCCAGAGAACGGTGAAGATGGAAATGATCTGCAGTGTCACACAGTGCTTCTCCACTCCCATCACCAGCAGCAGCTCTTCCCTGTGCACGCACGGATCTGCAGAGCCAGATTTGTAGCCTCGGCTCTATTACTAGCTGGTCCTGTCCTCTCATCCTCTTGATCCATCCAGTTACACGTACAACTTCATAGTCTAATTGTCTAGTTCTTCCTTCCCGTGCTTCCTGAGTTCTGTGGGCCAAAAGAGTACCGGTTGTTCACTAGGCCCAGGGAAAAAAAATGCATATTTAGGAAAACTGCCTAGCAACTGCTTTCTTTAGTGCAAGGAGAGAGGCCATTTGCATAAGAAAACCTTCCATCTGGAAGCCTGCAAAGACTCTGCTGGGAGCTGATTCTGAGACTAGACATCAAAGGAGAATTCCCGTTAAGGACTGCTCCCTCTGGGTGGCCTCTCTGTGCTGTCCCCACCATCAGTGGGGGCAGTGGCGCGGCCGCACAGAGCGCACCAGGGCTCTGCAGCAGCCAGGAGATGCCACTCCAGTTTCTGACTGTGCTCCCAGAGATCTTTCACTGATTTTGTTCCCACATCATCTTTTCCTCACACTGTGCACATCACACATCAGAAAGTCAACAGTTTCAGCTGCTAACCTTTGGGGTTCTGCAAATTGCTTTGCAGATTGCCTGCCAAAAGTGGCAATCTGTAGCACTGCAGTACAGTATCTCCAGATATTTACACGTGGCTCCTCCCCATAATTATTAAAAGGCATTATTAATCTGCGCAAAGACCTGGCCCAGGAAGAAAAACTATAGAAATTATTTCATCATTTCTCTTGCTGTTCTGTGCCTAGAAAAAGTTGCCCGTAAACCTTTCACTTTCCAAAGCCCTGGGCAAAACATTGGCTTTAGTAAAGTTAATGGAAATAGCCTCCACCAATATTCCAAGTACAATCCAGCAAATTGTGAACAGGGATGGGATTGAGGACATGGCTCTCTTATGTGCTAATCATCTAAACAACAGTTAAATCGTTTCAGCACCTGCAAAAAATAGCTTTGTACAGCTCTGCTGCTACTTAATGGAATGAGGCGATTACGATCAGAGTTCTGCAAAGCTCTCCAAATTGCAGTTCCTAAGGCTAATTTCAATGTGTGAATCATTGCTTTCCTGCAATTTATATCCATATGTGTGGTTATTTTTGAGAATGATTCAGTTTTGTATGTATAATTTTAAAAGGACTTTTAAAGTTAATGAACATCTGTGCTAAGAGCCCCTCAACAGAAAAGCTTGTGTCAGCCACTGGTGACGATGACTGTGTAAACTTCCTGTTATCCTATATGCGTGCATGTGGATCCTATGGCTCTTACCAACTGCATACTGCAGGAGTAACCCAGCTGAAAAGCACTCCATTAAAATGCTTTAACAATAGGGTGGGAAACCCAAAACTTCCATCCGTTTGAAAACTGTAATATCTGTTTTATAATCACAATAGAACAAAATATTAAATTCTCAAAGCTTTTAACAGAAGCAAACAGAGGGAAAATTTCCATTTGAAAATTTCCAAACAGTTTAATAATTTGATTGACATATATTCAACACTTCTAGCTATAGTGCAATTCAGTGTGATTTCTGCATTACGTATGTTTCTAGGTACTGCCTCCTGGCTTGAACTTTTTTCTCAAGATGAACTTATTTCTTGACATGCTGCATGAGAACCACATTGATATAAATCTGGTGGTGGTGAATTTACAAAGGAAAAATTAGGCACTGAAATTCAATGGCTAATCAAGTAACTGGTCACAGCAACAAGGTTACTTTGCTTTAGTCTGTCTTTTAATCAGCTTAATTTTTCAACATAGTTATGGGCTTTTGTTTCTGCCCTCTCTACATCCTTTGATCTCACAGACAGAAGGAGAATGTACTCCAGGAGCCATGAAGCTGTCTTCCCATTTGCACATTTAATGTGAAAGGGGGCTTAAATCTGGCAAAGTGACACAACCTCCCAGTTAAAAATCTTGTTTTCTGTATTACCAACCTGTCACTAACCCTGCAAGACAGTGTTCAGTAAGAACTGACTGTGAAATGCAGCATACTACACATGTTGGACATCTGATGTTCCTTCTCCTAACACTAATAAGGAAAACTTTCTTGGACTCCCCTCTTAGGATCTGTGTCGGTGAAAACAGATGGGAACAGAACTGTAAGTAGGACCAATGGCCCTGATGTGAAGAGGATGAGAAAGTTTTTCTTAGGAAATGACTACGTCTACATTAGTACTAAAAAATGATGGAACTTGTTCTTGCATTAGACAAAGCTGAAATTGGGTTTTCTGTGAAGAACTGAGGAAGTTAAACAGCTGTAATTCCAGACAAAACCAGGAGTTCAAACAGTAGCTGCACAAGAAAAACTGAGGACAGAGAATGCCTCCTGCACAGCACAGAATATACTTTGGCACGGGCAAGTAGCAACAGGAATCAAGCCATGGTGCTCATCCCTTGTCATCAGGATAATGCCATATCCTGGTGCATACCAGTTTCTAAATGCTGACACTGCACTGAGTTTTAGGAAGCCCTCTAAAATAATTAGGCTAATTCTGCTTGTGATTATGTTACTTTAAGTTCAGAACTACTGCACTGACTTCAATGCAGCTAGTTTGGATTTACATCTCTCAAGCTGGCCTATTATTTCCTGTATTGTTTCCAGTGGCATGAAATCATCTGTGCACGTCCTCCAGGGCTGCTGGAACCCTCTGTCCTCCCCAGCACTACACATGATGCAATGAGCCTCTGACGGAGGAGGAAAGCCGAGAAGTCCATGTAGGGAAGCACATAATTTCCTTTTGAGCAATGGATGCAAAAATAGCAGCTAATAAAAAGCCTTCAAACTGTGCCTTCAAACTGTGACAATTTAATACACACACCTACGAGAATGCCTTGACAAGCTGCTTGACTTCCCAGTAACTCTTTCTTGTTTTCTTTAGTGCAGCCTCCTCGAAACTCCCACACACAGGTATTCATCTCTGTAGTGACAGCTGAGACCTGCAGGTGTTTGCTGCTATTGCCCTTTCAGAATAGACAGACACTTGTTCCTCACTGTAAACACTTGTATCATGGTGTTTGCCTGGCTAGTTACAGCCCAAATAATGATAAACCAGCTGTTTCTTTTTTTAGCCCCTTGCTGTCATGAATTAATTCTCTTTGCAAATAGGCATTAGGTACTGGAAACAGCTTAAGCGAGATCACTTTCTGGTGATTATTTTACTAGCTTTATCTTTTTAGAAAATATTTCATATAGATGTCACCAGAAAAGTATATCATGCAGTTGCCAGAAATACAGCACTCTACAGCACTAGGTTCACACATGAAGGGAGGGTATGGCTAGTGGGCAAGATGATTTTTCACTCCTTTAACACTAATGTTATTTCACTGTTCTTTCAAACTGCTACTTTGGCCTTGCTAAGGAACAGCAAAAATCAGAATCAGAACTGTTTTTTGAGGACTGTAACACTCACAAGTGTCAAAATAGTTTCTCAAAAGGGTTGTTCACCTTTTCTATGTAGCAAGAAGGTTCAAAATGTATGTATTTTTAAAATGGGTCTGGAATGGCAAATTGTGTAACCATTAGTTTTTTCTGGACGTCTGACCGGGAGGCTAAAGAGTGTAATAACTTCTCTTGTCTTAACTGAAAGTGCATCAGAAGTCTAGGTTTTTAAAAAAAGACAAACATCCCAAAATACTCACTTAATGTTAGCATTAAATAGAAATTATCAAGAAAACTTTAGGTAACAAAACTACAAAAATCTAGGAAACTTCCTTACAAACCTTTCTCACTCCATCAGCTGTTTATTTTTTGGTACCCTGATTATGTTTCTTTAGTTCTTTACTCACCACCAAATTAGACAAGACCTGAATTTTAATTGAAACAAAACAAAACAAAACAAAACAACCCAGCCCCTCAAGATGCCAAAAATTAAAAGAGAAACGAGTCTTTCTCGACTACTGGAGGTACAAAATGTGCCAGTATGAATTGCAAAGTCATTCACTGAGGGACTGAAACCAAAAATTCAGGGGAAAAAAAAAAAAGGGATGTTCTTCATTTGGAAGGAGTGGAAGATGAGAGTGGCCTGGGGCAATGCTTGACAATACAGTTAACATGTGCCAATGGCACAGGCTATGTGAGTCTAAGATGCACCATGCAGCACGTTTTCATTAGAGGCTGGGAGGTACCTCTGATCCAAGAACAGGAAAAATCTGATTTGGAAAATACCGCTCACAGTTCTAGCAATATCTCTACCAGAAAGAGACACAGAACTGCTATTTTACGCGCTGAAAGTCATGGGAGAAGGCTACTGTAAGGAGAAAAAAATGAAGGAAGTTTTTTTCCTGACAGTGGACCTTTAACACTCTTAAACCGTCTGGCAGGGGACAGGACTACTTTCTCTAAATACAATTGAGATTTAAAGGCTGAGAAGGGAGTAGAATAATGTGATCAAGTAGGTGTCTAGTGGTCATGAGTTAATTCAGGTTGCTGGATTTTAAAAAACAAAAATTGCTGCTGTTAGGACAGAGAAACTGTGGTGCAGCCTTCTGAGGAAAGCACTGGCAGCATAGGATTCTACTTATTTTCAGCAGCCACTTTGAGAGAAGGGGCTGAGTGACAGGACAGGAGTGATTCAGTATCGCTGTTGGTTTGGGCTGGGTCAGGCAGCCACCAGGGTTGGTGCAGCCTTCTGGTGTGTTCTGTCGGTGTCCCCAGAGGCTGGGTTCACCGCAGACGGGGTTAGGGTCCCCTGGCCAGAGGCCACGCCGTCCTTCTCAGCAACCACCCTGCACCCACAAGCCGGAGGGGGCAGAGGGAGGTTCCCTTGCCCAGAGCAATCAGACACAGAGGCACGCAGTGACCATCTGCCTGGGCTCGGGACAAGAGACCCAGAGCTCAGCAGGACACCAGACTTTATTCTGAGGGTATCGACCAATCTGAGGATGGCACAGGGAAGGGTCAGGGAGGGACAAGGGTCAGGGACCAATTGGGAAGGAGGAAGGCAGGAGAGAGGGAGATATGATATGCCTTTATGGACTGAGGGACAGGAGTCAGAACTCAGCCCTTTCCTGGGGCAGTCCACCCTGGACCCCACTCCAGGGGGTTTCAGTCCCTGGGATTCCACAACTTCTGTAGGGGGGACGGAAGCCTTTGGGCTTGACCCACCGCTACAATTCAGGAGTTAGAAATCCAGGCCTCAGAAACACAAGATTGCTCCTATCCAATTCGGTGGTATACCTGAGAGATATTTGAGAACCAGCCTTGTCAGCATTTTGCAAACTGCACCTCATAAACTTATTCAACTAAAGTCTTTCTTCAGGATTTGCCTTTTCGTTTACCCTCTTGTGGTATGATTTGACTCTGGATCATCCTTGGCTCCCACACTGTTCTAAGGCACGGAGGACATGCAACATGGCCAAATGTGCTTTGAGGGGCACCACAAATGCAAGTTATGCCACGGGCTGGTGCAGCTGGCTTGGGCCCACATAGCTTTCTACAGTTTGCCAGCTCAGAAGCTGATTTTCACAGAAAAGTTTGATAGAGATGGCTGTCACATCTTGCTGTGTGTCAGGTGTGACTGACTTCCTAAGTTCTCTCAGAAATTTTTGCCAAGCATAGTTTTACTTTAGGGGCTTAGGATGCTGTTGACATCGTCTCTTTTTCCCTGGAAGACTGGAATTTTCATGGGGTTTGGTGTCTTGTACAGAAGGGTCTAAAGTACCAGTGAGTGTTGGTGTTCTCCGCATAGCGCGATGAGGTCTCAGGTTCTTGTTGCTCCTACCCTTAACACCAATCATGTGGCTTCTTCAAGAGTGAAAGTCTTAGGCTCTGTAACCTGTGTCTCCTTCCAATCTGACATGCTATGCACTCTTTAAATAGCAAAACATGGTACAAAATGTGGAAAATACTTTGAAGAGGAACGGAGTCACTAAAATTTATATTGAAACACATCCTCTTAGTTTTCTGCCCCATCAGCGCCGGAAGTGAAGGAAACTAATTTGTGAACCTCTCTGTAGTAGTTTTAGGGCAAATAAGGCCTAAAGGAAGATGGAAGCTTCACTAGGCCCAGTCTTTTCACAGAGTTTTGAGTGGTTTGTACAAGCTGAGAAAAGGAGTCCATATTTTCTCCACTGTTCTTGTGGTGTTGCATAAAGGCAAGTAGGTTATACAATAGCTAAATAGGGATTACACAACTGAGCTCCATAAATCTAAATAAGAAACAGAATCTCTACCCTGCACTGGACAAACATAAAAATGGGGAAGGGTGATATTCTGGTCCTAATGAAGTTAATGGCAAAGCTCTTGCTTAGTCTGGTGAGATCACAGTTTCACCCAAAACTTTGGCTCAAGACTGTAGTTGGCTGTCCAGGCTGGATATTCAAAGCATATTCCTGTTAAGTTTTTCCAAGTGCTGGGGTAAGATGACTTCTTCAACTTTTTTGCAAGCTCTGTGCTTATGATTAAGAAATGCTGAAATTATTTTAAGACCAAGTACTAAGCAATCACTTGCAAACCTAAACTGGAAGCCTAAAAAGGCCCTGATATTACCTCTGAGTGCAAGGACAAGTAAGAACCAAGCAGTTCTTCCCAGGCTTCAGTGTCAACACTTAAAAGCACTGGAAGCTACTTTAGAGCACTACCTGGGAATCTGAGGGCAAGATAGGAAGCCCTGACCTGCGGGGGTTGGAAACCAAAGAACAAAACCCAGATATCAACAAAACAAATAGAAGCCCCTAATAAACTTGAGACCTAAGCTCTGCAAGTAAATAACTTTGTGAAAGGATCGTTTGTGCTACAAGGATTGTAGCACAGCAGCATTGCTGGAACTCTTTGGCTCGCAGAGCAAACCAATTACTTGACAGTTGTTTTACTTTGGCCTGGGGTGGACAGCAGTTCTGGGTCAGAAAAGCTATTGCAGTTTTTTCATGTCCCCAGGCTAATCTGGCCTGACTATCGAAAACTATTGCTGTTACATTGGATGTTAGCATGTACATCAGGGCTTCCCCCACCTACAAGATTCCTGCTTGATGACAAAGAAAAAAAAAAGACAGGGGGAGAAAAAGGAAAGCTTGTGCAATCAGGGCCTCACATCACATGCATTCCCAGCCCAAGGGTTAGTTCTCTCCCCCTCCTCCCTAAAGCATCTCCTAACAGCTGAGCTGATTCAATGCAGAATGTCATTAACAATCTAACAGTGCACAATGACTTGGGATCATCCTTATATTACAGAAGCAAGCTATAAATAATCATCTTGGGCAAATCTAACATCATGACTGGGTGGCAGGATCCAAAAAAAACCAATTCCAATGTATTAAAACCCACAAATGACAAACCATTTCTTGAAGAACTTTTTGGAATTGTGTAAATCTCTCCAACAAGCGTCAGATAAAGCTGTCAGAGTTGGGGATGAATTGCTTCTCTGTGTGTGATTAAGCAGGAGTACTTAAAAGACTTAGCCTGCTATAAGCAGTTAGGTATGGTAGGTCAGGGCCATTCCAGCGTTATCACTAACTCAGGCCTGCCAAGGATGCAATTCTCCAGGCAACCATCTGGGAATTCATCATTGCCTTGACTTTTTCATTACCATCTTCTGACCAGCCCACATATGTCCCAAAAAGGGCAGGCCAAAACCTCACATGCTCAACTGTAACTTCCAAATTTTATCAACTGTGAAATATGCTGGCACGGCAGGCTGTGGCTCTGTCCCTCCCCTGCTCTAGTAAAAAGCCTGCTGGAACATGAAGGTCCAGAGAAAAGATCTTTCTTGTTTTTCTTGCTGTGTAGAAGCAACTACCCAACCTGAAGTTGCATATCCATCCATCATTCTGCAAGCTTACGCCACCAGTTTGGATGGGGCCATGCTATTTTACATCATCCCCTCTGACACTGGTTTACCTCTTTCTCCCTTCATTCGCATTTGAGTCTTTCACTAACACCTCTCTACAATTACCTTTCCTACCTTATTTGTTCCCTCTCTCACATCAGTGATTGTACCCTCTTCACACTCTTCTCTTTTGTTACACCCTGGACCATGCAGAACCCTTCCTTGACATCAAAAATAAGTGATGATAAGGGAGAGAAGAAGGAAAGAAGAGAGTGATTCCATATGAGAGACATTAGGAAATGCAATGTACCCCTTAAATGAGATCCTTTGATAGGTAACCAAAGACTAACCAGGTTACCCAAAACTTCCTGAACTCCTGCTTTTTCCAGGTCATGGTTGTTGTTCTAAATTTGGGTTTTAGTGGGTACACGCTTTGCTTAGTAGTCATGTACAAGGCTTGAGGATTGAACGCAGAGGTATACGAGCAGGTAGGATGATGCCAGAGTCCGTACACCATCACGTGCTTGAGCCAGGCCTCAGCTGTCTCCAGGAAGGCCACATGACTACTGAGCTTCTACCCCCTTTTGCAGGTAGTTTTTATGCAACAGGGGGAGTTACTATTTTTTTTCCAAAAATAAGCACAGCATATGTTCAAAAATGCTGCCTCTGACTCTAAGAACCTTTGCAAACATGTACTGTTCAGCATATATATTTATTCTGAAGTACGACGACAAACATAGTAAACACTGAAGTACAGAACAGAGACATGACTTCAGTCCCAACAAGTGTGGCAAAAGCTCAATATGCAAAATCAGATGCAAAATAAAGAACCTTAGCCTTTGCTCACTTGGTGTCCTTTAAAACACAGAGGAAATGATTACCATCCTGTGTCTTTTTTCAGGCTCTGAAGTGCAGTCATGCTTGTTTTACATGGATCAAATAATTCAAAGAAGAGGAATCTGGATAATTTGTTTACTAAGTACTAGGTTTGTCTTTGAAAGGAAAGAAAATCAACAGGAAAGGCTGTCACTTATGAGCTTTTAACTGAATCAGCATTCAGCAATAATTTTTAAAAGTGTAGCTTCCTCTACCCTGTCCAGCCTCAGTCAGATGTAGAGACAACCTCTTTCTAGGCATCCCACCAACACTGATGGAAAGTTGACACTGTCCTATATTGGCACAATCCAAACTGAGTGGCTAAGAAAGGAATAAGTGCAGGAGAAATCGTGGGGTGCCGTGGATGCCTCTGTGGTGTACGGACGGTTTGGACAGAGCTCTCTGGAGTCCAGTCTCAGAGCATGCAGGTTTATTGTGAAAGAGAGTGCGGGGAGGGGAGCCTGCCACGGAGCCACCAGGTGCAGCCCCAAGGCAGGTCAGGGAGAGAGGGAGAGAGGTACAGAGCGGAAGTACAGAAGGGACAATGTGTCCCTTACAATCCCGTAAAACACGTTCCCTGCTGAATATTCTAATTTCCACTAACCAATCTAGGACAAGATACAAATTCTACATCATTTACATATAGCCTATGAGAGTCCTTGTATTACCATACGATGTTACATATTAAACTCCTAAAAACTGTTATTTCAGCTTCCTGCTGAATTGATTAAATCTTTGGAATTTCTGGATCCACCCTGGAGAAGGGTATTGTCTATTCCAGACTGACCATTGTTTAATCAAAAGGCTGATAAGCCTTGCCCTCCAGTTATTTCAGTGACTGAGGTTTTTGGTATCTCAAAGCTTGTCTTCATTTCAATCTCTCCTAAGGTTTCAATATTCTCAGCATCTTTTACCACATAAGGCCTTCCTATTTCTTCTTCCCCAGCAAATAAGGAATAATGAAGAAGGAATGAGGAATTCACTGGCAACAAGTAATCTGAGAGGCAGATACAAAACATGTGCTTAAAGATGATGAGTTTATTTTACAGGATACACTCTAGGGTTTGTAGATTATCAGCTTGGTCACGGATTGCCTTCACCAAGCCACAGACACCTGACAGGTTCAGTTCCAATCATGAAATTACAAATGCAGTAGCAAACAGCAAATGGTGTCAACTACACGGCTTACCACATAGCACAATGTCAACAACTGTGATTAATGCACACAGTTTGTTTATCCCAGAAATGTCAGAAGGTCTTTGCAAAATTCAGATATCACTTTATGTCAACCAAGCTGAGGGAAAACAACCAGAATGAAAAAGAGAAACAGACTACTCTTACCCTCTGCAAAACAGCTGTTCAACATTAAAAAGCAGGACTAAAGCCCTGGCTCAAGGCAGGAAAAGCTTTCAGGTGCTGAGTATATAACAACTTCCTACCTAGTCTCTTCTTGAGTAAAATAACTAGTCACTGCAGCTGGCCAGTACTTACTTTTCCTCTAGTTAACTGAAGCACTACACAACTACTCCCCAAAGTTACAATTTCCATGTGTCTTAGAAGAATTTAAGAACATATTTTAATAGCTTCAAAGTGTTGGGCCAAATTTGATTACCCACTCTTCCTTTTCATCTGCAACTTCTTCTTCACTAAAGCCAAGCAAATATGCAAAATTTTTGCCCAGACAAAAAGACCTTTCTGTGATTTGGAATCTAAAGCCAACATACATAAACAGCAAATCATGACAATCTACTCTGATTAACTCTTCAAATTTACCAAAACCTTTTAACTCAGAACCAGGTTCTCCATATGCCAGGCTCTGAATTACCTGACAGACAGATGGTTGAGTGTAAAAGCAGAATCAGTCACACCAATGTGGTAAGAAGACTCAATAAGACCTAGCTTATTATCAATTACAGCAGTTCACTTACCCGATAGTAGTCCGTGCTGTACACATCTCTAGACATCCCAAAATCCCCAATCTTCACCAGTAGGTTTTCACCAACCAGACAATTCCGGGTAGCAAGATCCCGATGCACGAAATGCTGTGACGCCAGGTAAACCATACCAGAAGCAATCTGCTGGGCAATGTGAAGCATCTGGGACTGGGTCAGCTCAGCAGGACGGTTCCCTTCTGCCATCAGTCCTGCATCTGGTCCATGTGCCCTGCACCAAAACATAAGCTGATAAACTGACAGGACACTTTCAAGATGGAGAGGTGAAAGGCATCAGTGAGCCTCAGCCCTCACAACTCCATCAAAAGGGCTATAAATTCCTTGGTGAAATAGGGAAAATTTGTATCTTGCCTTTTTTCTTTTACTGTTTTCCTTCATTGTGTGAAAGATAGGTGGTGAGAAGAGCATTACACAACGCAATATATATTACCCAAGGAAATAAGGCATATGTGTTCACAATAATACCCATCTGTCAGAAACCACCACCTTGCTCCTGTTCCATTCTAGTAATCTTTTCTGGAGAAAGACTAACAACAAACCTATCTGGTAACTGAGGGAAAAGCTTATCACTCTGTAAGAGTGAAAAACAATTGAGAGAAAGGCAATGAAGTGGCATGCATAGCATCAACTTTCCTGTGACTGGCATTCCTTCTCCATGTCTGCAGGGAGACAGGCCATTGATCCTTCCATCTTTTCTTAAACAAGAAAGACCTAACTTCCTTCTCCATCTGAGAAACAAGGGCAGCAATTTGAGATAAATACTTCTAATTTCCTATCCAAATGCACAGCAGGAAAGAATTTTTGCTTATTTCATCACCAACGGTGAGTCCTGCCTGAGATAGGAATTCTTGACAATAGGGAGAGGACACAAAACACACACTATTTGGAAAAACAAAACACCTTCAGAAATACCGGTTTTTCAAGATCTAGCAAGTCCCAAAGACGCAACAATCAACTGATTAACAAGAATACATTCATGCACTTCAGCAAAACCAGAGATATTTTTCATTAGGAGAGCCCAGTGAAGTACTGGGACACATGCTTTTCACACATCTTAATTATGTGAGCTCTGGTATGCATGTACATCCTAGTATCTTGAAGATACAGATATAAACATTCATATGAACAATGTTTTACAAGAACTACTAGCTAATCCTTATCCAATCAATGAGGTTGTATGGCAATCACTCCTCATTTGATCCAGCTCATAATGTCCTGAATATCCTTTTCCATCCATTCAATTTTTCTGAGTTTTCAGAAGCCTTTTTTTTTCCATTCCTGAAAACCATTCTTTCAAAGAGACCACCTCTCCTCTTCCCTCCTCAACAGAGGTGAGGCCTTAATTTGTCTCTAGGGTAAGGGCACAGGAGTTTGGAAAAGAGTTGCAAATTAATCAAAATCTGTGAGATCAAATCTGACACTACCAATTAGAAATATGATATTAAAATTGCCCCGAGGGAAGAATTTCTTGAGCAAAGTGACAGATGTGAGAAAGAAACGAAGGAGGGTGTGTAGCATTGATGGGACTGCATCTGGTACCATGCAAAGCATCTCTCTGCCACAGGGTATGTACAGGCAGGAATTCATCTGGTCTGGGTTGATGGGGAATAAATGGGAGGATATGAAATCTCCAACTAAAACTCACAAGCAAATTCCTATTGAAAAATACCGTACCTTAATCACGCATGGATTTTTTTAATAACTGTTCTCAGACATGAACCTTTGAGCCGCTAAATTAGAGAACTTTTCATCTTTTGCTAGAGTCCCTGAGGATGTGGTCTGTATCTAATGGGATTTGTAGATTATTCCTAACATTCCATCCACTTTGCTTGTCCTCTTGGTGCTGGCCATAAATGAGGTGTTCTTCAGTGTCTGCAACAGCCGGGAACATGGACAGATCCCTCTGTAGTCACATCAGACTCCATTAGTCAGAACAAGCCGGCGTGAGTCTGAGGCTTTAGTCCTTGATCTAAACAGCCTCTGTCTGCGTGCTGGCAGCCAGGCTCATTTGGGTTAAACTTTCAGATCAGTTTTTCCCCAACAGCCTTTGGTGGCGCTGCAGGGTAAGAAATATGGAATTCTTACAGCCCACTTTGCTGCGAACCTCTGGTCTGCAGCACAAGCTGCAGAAAATGTGAGAGGAATGACAAATTGGAGCTTAGGCTTAACAGCTTGTCCCAGCATAATCATTTTATGTTCTAAAAACAAGGGCTGCTTTTTTCTTTTTAAAGTGAAGGTCTAAAGTAGGAAATATACTGTCTGCTAAACTACTTTTCTGTAAAATAATTCAAAATCAGAGTTGCAAGGTAAGAAAGGGCCAATCAAAAACAATCAAGGCATAAGTATTTCTTATG
This sequence comes from Origma solitaria, assembly GCA_013397895.1. Lineage (NCBI taxonomy): Eukaryota > Metazoa > Chordata > Aves > Passeriformes > Acanthizidae > Origma > Origma solitaria. The sequence goes on along the minus strand of VZRL01004547.1, from coordinate 327,344 downwards.
GAATAAGAAATTCTTTCTCATCAGCTGAGAATCTGCTTTTTATAATGGATATTCAGTGTTCTGAAAATGTACTAGGATGGCATCTAGGGAAACTGCAGTTCTTTCCTGATTCACAGGCAAATTTATATGCCCTGAATTCTTAAATGTACTTAAATCCTTTGCCAGAGAGACAATCAGTCTGGGAAAAGCCGTAGTGTTTGCTCTGCATCCCCAGTTCAGATCCCAGTTTCTCTGTCAAACCTCTCAGCCCTGCCCATAAAGGACGATGCTAGTTGATGCCATTTGTTTTTATGGTGTGGCAATTTTTTCAACAGACAGTAGAAACGCAGCAAACTCATTTCACAAATGCTCTCAAAAAAAGCATAAATGATGGCATTAGCAATCATGGTCACTTCAGTCATATAGAAAATATGAACCCGTTTAATGGGACATCAGTGCTGATTGTTTTACAGCTGAAATGGTGGTATTCCTAGCCACTTTTAGCAGGAAAGACCTCTATATGTTGAAATACCTTTGTGATATCTTTTGATAAAATTGCACAGGAGACATTGAAAGAATAGTCTCTTATATTTTTCATTTAGGAGCAAACATTTATTTTTATGTCAACAAGTGCAGGCTAGTAGAAATGGCACATACATGAGGCCTCTGTTCATAACTTCCTGGTTCATGAGTTACCTGTTATTGTGAACCTTAGGTATCATCTATTTATATATAACTGCTTTACTGCCAAATTCAAATTTCCTATGCATATTCCTCAACAGCTTTATGAAATAAAGCCCTTATCCAGACCCCAAGATGTAGGATTTTCCAATTCACAGAAGTTTCCATGGTTCACAGTTTTCTGGCTGCAGATTTATGCCAGTCTTTCCAAAACACTGAGAGGAGGGAAGAGAAAAGGGGTTAGACGTCAGAAGCTCTTTGATGCCTACAGATAGCAATAGGTGTTGAGTGGGATCTTCCAAGTGCTACCAGAAAGCCTGTAAGAAAATGATTCCTACTGTAGGATTTATAACCAAGCATTTCAGAATACAGTGAAATACATTGGAAACAGTATTTCTTTGGTTCCCATTTGTTTGGTACAGAGCTTGATTTAATGGTACTTCTAAACAGTCAGAGAAACACAGCCCCCACAAAAGACGAGAGTTGCACAATTTGTTTTCCTAGGTGTCAGCATTTTCCAGTGGTAGCAGTTAATTTGACATTAAGTACCCGTAACACCTACCTTCTCTGCCCAGTTTTGGCTCAGCAGCACAATGTATGTTCATGGATTTACCTGAGGAATTTGTTAAGATCTCCATGCTTCATATACTCAAAGACCATGATGAGTGGATCACCCTCAACACAGACACCATAGAATTTGACAATGTGCTCGTGTTGCAGGTTAGTCAGCAGTTCTGCCTCACGGTGGAAGTCCTTGCGGGCATTGTCACTGGCATCCTTCAGTGTCTGGTGGAGAAAATGAAAATGTAAAGAAAGACAGATGTTCACAGAAGGTAGGGAACATGTGGGACAGCCATGTAAGGGTAAGATAAGGACACAGTACAACATAGAGGATGGAGGAAGTACTTTCTTAATAACTCTTTTAGAAATGCAGATGTGATCCTGAAGTGCAATTAAATAATGGCAATACATTTTTCATTCTCCTGCCACATGTTATCCCAAACAACCACTTTTCTTGTAAGAGAATGTATGAATACTCATGCTCTCACTGTCACAAGTGTTTTCCAAACACAAAACAAATAAACTGATGTCATCCAAAAATATAATAGTACACAGCTGGTTTGTATCCTTTAGCATTTAACTCAGGCAACTCCTAGTATCCTGTTGGTATTTACCTTTCTTTTTAAGTTCTTTAGAATAAAACTACTCATTTAAAATATGTGGTGGTAATGGAGATGCACTCTTTATGTATCACTGGTGTTAGCCCTTGTGGTGTGCTATATATTAGGTAGATTTACATAAGGATATGTTCCTGGACCAGAACTTACAACCCACGACTTCAGCCAGCAACTCCTTTGAAATTTTGTAAATCTACTCACATGCCTAAGATCAGGCATATGTATAAGTAAAGGGAGGACAAATCCTAAAGTGTTAGACAAGGAGGAAAGCAGATGCAGAGAGAAATTCTGGGCTGTCAATTTTTTTCACCCCCTTTTATTTATATAGCTTGCATATTTTAATTTTGAAGGAAATATATCAACACTAGATCAAATAGGAGGCTTAAGTGTTGTATAATGAAATAATACTAATTTAATTGTCAACATAGGCAGTTTCAGATTTCTCCTTACCAACTAGACTTCATGAGCAAGAAAATGCTTTCATGGACCAAAAAAAAAAAAAGCAAGTTCTGACACCAATTAAATGAGGAATAATTATAATTGACAATAAACCACTGACTCTATATTCAAGAGGTACAGTGGTTGCACTGTATTAATTCAAGCAATGTTTTTAAAACCACAAGAAAAAGATGGCAAGTTACCAACCTTCACAAATTATTCTTCATAGAAACTGCTGTCTAGGCTCTGTACCTCTGGATTTTAACAATACATAGGCTTAATACAATGGACGATAAGACACTAAAGTCGTGGTAATGTTTTAACTAAAGATGCCCTTTTCCAGGCCACCTAGTCACTTTATTTTCTATCCTGAATTAATATACAGAGCATGGGATCAACCACACTAATCAGAAAAGAAACAGAACAAGTTGATACTGTGCAATCATTCTGCCAACAAACTGAGATTTTAGCTGCAGTAGTCATGGTTTCTTCATGTTGTTGTCTTCAACAGAGACAATTCTGTCCACTTTTCTGGTATTATATGTATGCATGTATGAAGAAGAGATAGAAGATGTCTGCTGGAAAAAACACGGGCTTTATTGTGGCACCGCAATCCTGGGTCTTGAAAAAGGAACAACTACCATAATAAAATTCAGATGGGGGGACAAGGAGTAGGGCTGAATGGATTTCTGTCTTCCAGCTTCAGGGGCATTTTCCTGTGGATTTCAGGCTCTGTGGATCCTACAGGCAAAAGAAATCATTCATGCCTTAGATGCCCCTTCCCTGAGGAATGCACTTTAGGATCTTACATGCCTTCAGGCCCAGAACCCTTTTTTCCATAAGCTTTACCAATAATGATGCAACAGGGATATTGCATCAAGGCTTCACTAGCAACAATATGTTAGTTTTCACAGCTGTATCATGGATATCAAATTTGCTCTCCACTATGGCCCACACACAATCACATCTGAACTGAGTGAGGACTGGAATTGAAGTGTTTTCCAATACTTCCAGGATCTGGAATGATGCTTTAACATGATACAGGCATCAACCCACAGTCCAGTGTATGCTATGTATACTGAAATCAGTGGTAATAATTCTGTTGTCACTTGAGTTTCCTCTGGTGGTTTCATATATTAAGTGATTGGACTGTAATTCTTCTCAACAACAGAATTAGAAAAACAATTTTTATAAAACCCATTTTTAAATAATAGCAATCTGGAAAAAACCTGACAGGGAGAAGCAGAGGCTGATCCTCTTTTCAGCAGGCTCTTTCCCTGGAAAGACAGTAAAAATGCTGACAGCTCTGTCCTGTGAGGATGGCATATTGTATATTTGAGAAGACGCTTTTTATCTCACAGAAACAGCAAAATTATCATATGACAGAGCAGTTGCTATGGCAATTCCACATTTTCTGTCAAACAGCAAAGTGCAGAAAGGTCTAAAACTCAGGTGAAACTCAGGCAGGGTTTCTACTACCATGGGGTGACTAGAATTTCTGTCACCCATCATTGCAAAATCTCCTTTTCATTATTTCATGCAGTGCACAGAATAGACGCAATGCATGAGAGAAAGCTGGAACAGTCAGGCAAGGAGGAGACTGGAAGGTGAAAAAATTAATAAGTATGTAGGATTTACATAGAAATGACATTGACTAATGCATTTAGCTTGTTCTCAGTGCAAGAAATAAAAGAAAAAAAACCAAAATAAAACCCTAAGAGCACAAAAAGAGAAAAGACATATTAATTATTATTATCATTACTGACAAGTATGCCAAAGCTCTACATAAAAAACACTCTCACCCATCGACAGGACGTTTTCCCAAGTAGGATCTGAGATTCAAGCACATGTACTTTCCAGCCACTCAGGCCCACAGTTAAGGAGCAGGGAGAAGCTTCCTTGGGAAACAGAGGGACCTCTGGCTCTTACAGGAGCTCCACATCTGCCAAGTTCATCCTTGTGACAGTCAGACCACCGCCCTACACTTACTCTCCCCAACAGAGTCCCTGTCCAGGTATCAGCTCAGCGTGTGCTCTGCCCCGGGCTCTGCAGGGAGTGTGACCTGCCGCCCCGACACCACAGCGCTGTGCTCACAGGCAAGTCACAGCAACAGCAGGAGCACGTGGCTGTCACCAACAGCAGCAGGACTTGGTAGGCAAACCTTCAAGACAGCTACATGACTACTACTGCCACTTTCCACTGCTTCAGCCTTCCCCTACGGAATCATTGCTACTGCTTCCCGTCTGACTGGTATGTTTCCTCAGAAAATGAAAGGGTGGTTTCGGACCTTTGCAGAACTGAAGATCTGAGGAATTGGAAACCTTTGGTGCTCCTGTGCAGGTGCCATGGTAATGTTCTTGATCTCACACACAAAGCAGTCTACTAGCTGAGCAAAACCTCCCAGGGGAGCCAGTGGAAGCTGCTGACCTGTGCCTTGTCAGCCTCACCTCTCACTCTGGACAGGTTAAACTAGTGCGAGACTGTGCCTGGGGATCCAATCCTATGACGAGACAGTACTGAGCTGGGCCTGAACAAACACAGCATAATGGGCCCTCAAGAAAACAGCAATTTTTCCTTCCTCCACCGTCTATTCTCTAAAAGTGCCTGCAGCTAATGGTGTGCTGATACGATGTGCTATAGAGGGAATGCCAGTACAATGCCCAGGCTCACAGGTTTTGTCCTAAGGAAAGTATTTCCAAACACTCAGTGTTGCCCCCAAAAAAGCCTGAACTAATCAAAACCAATTTAAACAAATTGCCTTTCTTCTCTTTAAAAGAGCGAAAGCTCAAGCTCTTTGGTATTTTATGCTAAGCCTGATATTTTTTATCTTCCCAGATTTTTCTGGGCCTCTTAGCTCCTAAATAATTTGTTGCAGCAATGTCAGCATTTTGGATACCAGCTGGCTGAGTCGAAGGGAACATGTTGAGTTATAGAAGGAGGGATGCTCAGGGCCAGGCACAAGCCATACAGTTTTCCAGCAACTGGCAGGCACAGGGAGCTGACAGGGACCACTAGCCAACCTGACTCACATTGTGCAGGAGAGGCTGTGTGTCCTTCCTGCTGGAATGTCCCTGGCACCATCTTACCCCTCAGCAACTACCTATTTCCACAGGGCTCACCAAATCTATCTTGCAGTGATGGGTGTGTTCTAGTTTTGCCCAGTGAGCTGAAGCTCTTTAAAGCAGTTTTTATGTGTCAGAAACAGCTGCTCATTGCTGCTGGCATCCAGGTCTGCTTCTCCTAATATGAAAACTAAGACAGTGCCAAATCCTGTGCTCAGGAATGGGTCCAGACGCAGTCCTACACTGCAGTGCAGGACAGCTCTCTGCACTCCAGTGGGGGCCCCGTCCCTGACTTCCACTGTGACTGAAGGATACCTGCTCTCTGTGGTTGGTGCCACAGTGAAAGAGAGAAACGTCAGGCAATTAACCCTTCAGTTACATAGACATCAATTCAGAGGCTCAGTTCACAAAAAAATTTACTCTTTGACAATAGCCAGAGTCACACCTTTAAGAGCCAAAGACAGAAATATAAAATGGGCATAACCTGTTCCCAGAGGTAATTCCTCCCATAGCTGCCTGCAAGACAATCATTAAGGACATTACAAAGAGAGAATCTGGTAAAAAAAGAAAAGTGTAGTGTGATGATTTTTCCAGAAAACTGACAGATTTGTCATCTAAATCTATGGAGACATATGTACCTTTAAAAGCTGAATGCTCTTCCATTTGATTTACACTGAGAATGAGCAACAGAGAGAAAGTGCAGTGCAGCATTTAACAGCAGAGTGCTAGGCTCCATTTGGTCAGGACTTTCAAAAGGAGCAAGTGAATGGAAATACTTTTATTTTGCTATCAAGTAGTTCCCTAAAGTGATAGAGGAAAGGCAATTTCCACTAGAGCTTCACCAAAATACAATAGAAAATTCATTCAGATCTAGTTTTGTCACCTTCTATCTCTTGCTTTCTCCTGTCTGTGCTATATTCCTTCAGGGCTTAATTTTTTTCTCACGTCAACATGACTGAACTACTCCCAAGTATTGAAAAGCTTATAACCTTGGCAAACCCAAAAACCTGCTCTTTTTGATGGAGTAATCTACAAGTATCCTCCTTTCATGGTCTTATAATGTCAAATCCAAAACTCTACTTCTTGTTACCAAATTCAAAAGGATGGTCTACCTAATTTCTTTTACTCTATGGTTTCATCCAAAATGTACACATGGTTGCCTAATTGTGACCTGTCACATAAAGTTATTTTCTGATCACTAGGCATAGCCCAAATTCTAAACATCTATTCCCCCTGTATTTAATGAGATATTTCAAATGCTGGACACCTTGTTTAGTTTTTGGCAGCACACTACAGATGGAGATTAAGAGATTGTTTCCAGGGAAACTTCACAAACTCTGAGAGTGTAGTTTCACCAATACTGTTTTCTAGCTACATCCATAGCTCAGGTCAACAGCTAACCTCAGCTCTTGAATTTTGCGGGATGAAAAGGGCTTCGTGCCGTGAAGCAGGCTTGGTCTCTAAGCTGTATTAATGACAACTACCCACAGAGAATTTCAGTTGCTGGCTGAAAGAATGGCACCGTCCTGAAACAGAAAGATGTTCTTTGCCTAGCAATTATACACATAACCTATTCACTTAGCTAGTAATAGATTATTTTTTAGACACACATACATGTCACATGCATTTTTAATGACCCAGACATTTTTTTCACTAATTGTACTTCAGACAGATCATAAAAGATTTTGCCCCATTGTGACACAATCTGTTTCCTCCCTTTTCCTTATGAGATTCAGTTCTCATTTTATAATCCACAGCAAGATCAAATACCACATTCTCTTAACACTCCATTAGCCTTGTGAACTCTTCCACATGTATCAGAACAGTTACACTGGCTTATGGAATAGACAAACATGATCATTTACAAATAAAACAGCATTAGTTACAAGCATAAATTAATAATGGTAACCCCAGACTCTTTTACCTTCACTGCCACCAAGATCTTGCCCTGCTCAGGACACAGGTTATAGCATTCTGCTAGAAAGACTTTTCCAAAGGCTCCTTCTCCCAGTTCCCTTTTAAGAACGATATTGTGGCGCTTGATGTGATGCACAACTGTGAAAAGAAGACAAAATGGAGGTCAGAAAGGAGCAGCAAGTCCAGGATGGGATGGAGTCCACGCTTACAGCCACATGGAGATAGGCTTGCCTGTAAAGTAGGGTGCATACTGGGGAAGGGATTGAAGAGCCCACGTGTCATTTTTTACTGCTTTGTGCAAAAAGACTGAGTTATATAGTTATATTTGGAGGGTACTGCATTTGCTGGAGAAGAAGACATAGAATTAAGAGTCACCTGGGAGAAGGCCATTTATCATCATGTTAGGATGACTGCTGCAGAGCAGATGTAAGAGCCAATGCTACTTTTAAAAAAAATTGTGACAGTGAATCACAAAACAAACCAAACCTTTCTCACACCTCTTCTACTTTTGTACTTCTAACAATGGCAGAACTCTCTTGTCCAAATCCAAAAAGTTTTAAAATTTATCTAAACCAAGAAAACCAAATGTGTCCTCTTTCAACTAATGCAACTTAACACTCTGGTTTACTTACCACTTGTTCAACTGTTTTTCCACTTTGTGCTACTCTATAGCTACAATAAGATAAGAAATTTTGTTCTCACAAACATGATTTGCAGTATTGATCTGAAGTAAAAGAAATAAAAGATGGACAAAGGTTTTAGCCCACGTAGTGGACAAAACCCTAGTTCAGTTGCTGTCCAGAATCAATTGATTCAAACACTGAAGTCCATGAACATTTTTTAAACTTATTTTACATTCTCCTTTCAGCAAAAATTTCCATTAAAATCTTTAATATTTAAAATTCTGTACTAAATTTTGTAGAACACTTTATCAATTTGCAATGTTCAAGCTAAATAAAGCACTTCTAAGGGCAGTTTAGCTGCCAATAAGGTGGACAGCTTGTGTTGCTGAAATTGTACAATCCAGACAGCATCTGCTGATGATTTTAATCTCAGTGCATTTAGCTGTCTTTGCAAACACTGAAATGTAACCCTGCCTGGAAGAAGCCTGTTTGCAACTTAAATTCTAAACACAATGAATTAAATAGCAGTGCACAGGCATCAGGCTGGCTTCTGCAAGGGTGAAAATCTCACCTTGGCTGCAGGGACTGGGGCTGAACCCTGCCAAAAATTTAGGATCTATCCAGATGCAGACCAGCTCCTGCCTCCATAGCTGGCCACATGCCTATTCTAATCCAGGAGACCACGTGCACAAAAAACACCTTGCCGCCATGAGTAAAGGATGGAAAACTGAGTGCTGATGATAACATCAGTAGGGAGAAATTGCACAGCCTGTCCCTATTCCTATCACCAGCATTTGGAGAAAAGGACCACAGTCTACAAGACAAGAATATGCGTCCCCCACACCCTAAGCCTATAGTAACCTAACCTGACTGCACTGCATGCAAGTATACTTCATATCCATGTGCGTGGACAGGAGGGAAACCTGGTGCTGGAACAAGCTCAGAGAGCGAGAGATCCATCACGCATCTGCCATCATGAGGTGGGCAGCACACCTGAGGAGTACATAGACCTCCATCAGATGCAGCTGGCCCCTGCCAGAAGGCTCCTGGCCACTGTGCAAGCACGTGTGCAAGCACCATGTGCTGTACATAGAGTGGGGAAGGCTTTGCTGCTTTCCCCACAGCTGGTAGCTGCAGCAGGGATATTGGCAGCCTCCTTTTCCAATGCCAAGTGTTCCAGGAGGGGCCACACAACCCATTAGTAGTGAGACGCACATGAAATGAGACAGCATGGTACCTACATTTCTTACCCTTGTCTCATATTGGTCTAGCATAAGATTAAGTTTTGTCACGGTGATGCTTTGTTTGGCCAGCTACCCGAGCAGGTCCCCTGCAGTCAGCAGGAATTTGCTTTTTATTTCATTTCCTCCTCAGCACTGGCTTTGCAAGTAAAACTCAAAATGCAGTCAGCACAAGGTAGGCCTGAACCAAAACACACCTTCTCCCCATGGACAGAAGCTAACCAGCACCCCTTGTCTTTGCTCATACTAGTCACAAGGCAGGCCAGCAGAGTGGAAGGACTGCTGCCCTGACATGCTACCTGAGCTCTGGAGTGTGCCACATGTCATCACCTGAGCTTTAAAAATGCTTGATAATAAAAGAGTGCTATCCCCTAGAAAAGCTGCCATCCAACACTGCCTCTTGGGGGATTCTCTTTCCCTCTGCTTCACTAGTATTGCCAGGAGGATACTAGGCAATACTACTGAAGCAGAGGGAAAGAGAATGCTTCTCTTCCTTTCCCAGAGGGAAAAGTTCAGCTCCATGTACCAGTGTCACCACCTTAAAAAGTACACAAATCCCATAGAAAGGAAGTTGGCTGAGAACCTGTCCTACTGGCATCAGTAGAAAAGCTCCAGCAAAGGCAGTTTTTCATTTGGTTCTGTCCACAGCTGCCAAAGACTCGGTGATGAAGACAGTCAGAATTTTGAGCCCATCATACTGCTAATGTTGGCCCTAGCAGTGCAAAGGATTTTTTTTGTGAAGCTTCTGGAGGACTTTACAAACAATAGAGTAAGAATAAATAAGAAACATGTCCAATACCTCTCTGTAGTACGCTTACAGCTGCTGTTAAACACTCTTATATAAACCAAGCATTTGAATAAACAATCCATCCCATAAACCAAACTGTAAAAGCTGAAACATGGCAAGGCACGGAAGAGGTCTGCACAGAATGTATTTGCAACTTGTTGCGCTCTATCCATTTCTGTTACCTTTTTGAGCTGCAGTGAATTACTAAACAAATAAAAAGTGACAGTAAGTATGACTAAATGGGCTGAGATTAAATGCAAGAACAATGTAAGTAAATCAAACACATATGATGTGACGGATATATGAGCTAAGGAAAAAATCCGTTTAGCACACTCAGGGCCCCAGCCATAATGACACTGTCTTCAGTGGGAGGATACTCGAGCAGGAGATAAACTGGAAAATTCAGGTCAAAATCTGCTTTCAGTTACTATCAGGATGAAGCAAATTATCTCTGCTAAAGTCCAAGAGATTATCCTGGATTTACGTTGAAGAAACAAAGCAGAATTTGGCCGAAGAGGTGGCATAAACAAAGAAATCATCTTGTAACAATGTCTCACAGGGAAAGGTACACAAACATTCAAATGACAGTAATGTATTTTCCTCCTTTTGATTCTAAATGGCAATTGCATTTGACCTGCTATTGTACTTTTAAGAGCACATCAATTCTGGTTTAAAATCATGACTGATTACTGTAAAAAAATACATTCCCTTAAGCTAGAAGCTAAGTTGAGTTGAAACACTTCAGAGAGAAATGAAATATAAAATATGAAACAAGACAAAACAAATTAAAGAAGAGTAAATGCTGAAAAGAGGCATTAAAATAATGCCCACACAGTCACACCCTCAGAAGCAGGGGCCTCCCATCGATGACCTCAGGGAACCAGAGGGCAACAGAGAGCACAACAGCAGAAAAAGTCTCTCTTCTCATCTCATGGTCTCAGAGACATCTCACCAACAGAGTTGGACTTCCAGATATTTCACTCACTAGCAGACATCATGTCACACTGGAAATGATGCAATACATATCTGCAGGCATGGCACTGCCCTCCCCAGGTAACCTACCTTTGGTGGTGAGGCTGAACAGAGAGGGTCACACCACGTTCTGGAATGGGTTCCAGCAGAACAGGCAACTTGGGATCACCTCACCACATTGAATTCCCTGAGCTGGATGCAAGGGAATCCAGCCATGGACAGCAGGATAAATTATTACTTTTTTTTTGCCCATAATTAAAAAATGAAGAGTGACCGAGTGAAAGTGTTTCCCCTCGGTCACAAACAATAAGTCTTAACACTTTACCACCACGTGTGACCATTACACCATCTAAGCTGACCTTCTAAACTGCATGGAGCATAATATTGAGCTAAATGACTTGTATGCAGCAAAAGACTGCCAACCAGAAAGAGACTGTGCCAGTCTTGATTTGAAAGTCTGAACTATCCACTTGCTTTCATGTGTGTAATCATTTTGTTGCTAATAAAAATGCCTGCCTTTGTCTCTTAATCATTAACTTGCCTGGCTTGCATCTCTCTCCTTTGGGTTTAGGGGACTTTCTCCGATGGTTTGAGCAGTCTTTTAGGGTTTGGTATTAAACACGTTGTAATCAACACCCTTATTGCTGTTTTTGTTTAGGCAAAGAGACAGAAGCTCCTGCTCCCAGGAAAATACTTTCTCCAATTCACCAGCCATTTTCATGACTTTTCTCTGGACAATTTTCCTACATCTTTCTGAAAGAAGTTGTTTCCAGTTGTTTTTTCCAGCTAAAAGCCACCTTCCACAAGGTTGTGATAAAAATTTAGAACCAGCTCCCTAAATCTCTGCACATCCATAGATTACACCAGTCCTTTTAAGGCTGGTTTTCCTATAGAGCACAAAAATTACATTATGTATTATGCATGTGAGTCTCTTATCTTGAAGACCTCACCCTATTGCAATATCAGAAATGCTCTAGGCTTCAAATGCTTTCCCATCTGCCTCCTGAGAACAGCGAGCAGTTTCATGGAGTGGCTGAAACATGGACTCACTGATGGACACTAAAAGCCGCAGCTGACAGACTCCATCATCACTGCTCACTGAACTACCCAACACTGTAAGATCTTTTCGTGTTGCATGCCCACTTAAATCATCTGCTGAGTCTGCTTCTGACTTTTTTGCTGGCGGTACACATGTGGGACAGTCCTGATGCAATTTGTTGTGACAGGATTCTTGAGAAGAGAATGAGGACCTTCAGGATGCCAAGAAATCAGGCAAGGTGATATTATAAACATACTCACAGGTGCATAAGAAAAAGGCAGTCATAGAAAAGACTCAACTTGTGATGTAACATGAAGTGCTACAGAAAGACATGTTGCAAATTTCTTCATTCCTTTTACCACTATTTCTATTGCAATTGTTGACACTGAACTATTGCAAAGACCTTGCTAGAAAAAGACAAGTGATTGTTTAGATAGTGTATCAAATTTATACAGCATTTGCCATAGCCATAATAGGAGTAGTGGAATTTCTGCTGGAATCCTATAGCAGAAGGATACAAATTCACTACAAAGAGCAAGCAGCAAGTCTAGACTGATGGCCATTGGATTTTGCAATAGCAGCATGTCTACGGTTTCTACAAGCTATTGCCAGAATAGAAATTTTGACATATTGAGATACCTACTCCCTAATATGCCAATAAAAGACAAGAATGCCTTTTTGATTGTTTGTTTTTTGTTTGTTTTTAACCATTTAACATGTCAGCCTTGCCTGGGTGCCGAAATAGGTCAGCTCAGTGATATATTTCTGATTATTTGACCTATTTATCCAATACAACATTCATTACTTATTATTCTATATAAATTTTTGTGTAGTGTTATTGTTGTTTAATTTTTACCATATAGCAGCAACAATTGCCCATGTAAGGCTTGTGCCCAGCTGTTGTAGGTGCAAACAAACAAGGTTTTTACATATATATATATATATACACACAGACACATATATTTTTTATTTATATATATGTGTGTATATAACTCTGTGTGTGTGTATATATATATATACACATATATAATAGTCCACAGCAGAGAATCAACTGAAACCTCTTCGACAGAAGTAAAATAAGCTGACAGAAAATCTCTCAGTACTTCAGGTACCCTGCTCGGAATGAAAGGTGCTGGCAGGTACAGGGTATAGAAAACTGAGCAGGGAGGATTCACAGAAGAACAAGGCCAGAAAGGTGCTTAGGCCTTGTCATATTAACTGTGCAAGTACAGCTTCTGAAACACTTTGAGTCTTGTTTCGTGTCTTTGAAAAAAAAAAAATACCAGTTTAATTCAAGAGTTGTAAAACAGCTATCCTTGGGTGATTTGTCTGGTTTCTCACAGACATCAGATCCTAAACGGGCCTCAAGGAGACATTTAAATGGCCAAGCTGAATAGGAAGTGATCTTCCTGGAAGAACTGGAAGCATTTATGAAAGGCAAACAAGTGACTGTCACAGGAATGGCATAATTCCCAGTCACTTACTTCCTACTTGTCTGGAGCTACATCTGGTAAATCAAATAAATCTGTGATTGCTGGAGCTTAACCTTTCAGTTGCTTTGTTTACAATTTCAATCATCACAGGATCTGCATTTAAAACCCATTATTTCTATTTTCCTGGGTCAGAATTTGGTTTCCTTTTGTAACACAGTGCTGCAGCTCTTTGGAGGGTGCGCAGCTCTCTCCCACCTGCCCAAAGCAGCAGGGGGACCACAGGTCTTGTCCACCATAAATTTATTTTGCTGTAGCTGGCATGGCTCTTCTCTGTCTGAAACTCAAGTGTTTGCTTTCTTTTGGAGTTGCTATTTGATTCCTGGTGAGGCATTTTAATTTACTGGTTTTTTTACAGTAATTGATTTTAGTTGGCCAAGATCCCCACAGATTGGCTACAGATAGCCATGATGCCATACTTAATTAGATCCTTATACTCGAAAAAGCATTACTTAAGAATAAATTCTAGTAAAAATGCTATCATTGTTTTAAATGTATGAGTCTTATGAACTGAATTCACCCTCTGGGGGAAAAAAAAAAAGAAGTCAACAGTTTATTCACAAATGAACTTGGCATTCCATATTAAAATTAAGATGCACAACACCTTCAAGCCCTAGCAACCTAAAACTGATATTTTACATGCTAAAACAAAACAATTGGGATATATCTGAATAGCTGAATGCTAAATTTGGCACTCTATTTTCAGAAGAAGTAGCATATATTAATCACCCTGCATGTCTCTTGCTATGATGCTTCCAGCCTACTAAAGGCCTTTCAGCACAGTACGGTAAATCAGCTTTAAGCAGAAAATTGTGCTGGAATTTTGACCAAGCACTGTCTTTGCAGATATGTACACACTTAATTTATAAATGCCAATGTCAATGTACTTCTTCCAAAAGGTTAATGATCATACAACTTAGAGGCTATTGTGTGAAAGTTGCTGTACAAAACCTGTTGGTGTTGTTTAATGGTGGCAAATCTTGTCTCTCTTCCACGTTTAATTGGAGACAATGATTTCACCATGAGCATTGCTCTCTGTGTTCAGACCTGGAAATCCTTTCCCTCCATAGTGTGCTAATCTTTAGAAATCTTCTGTACTACAGAAATAGAAGTACTTGGCAAAGGATGGGGAATACCATGTAGCATATCTCATATAATAGACACTTGCAGAGGGGGGAGGGCTAATAAATATACTGTCTTCTAAACATTAACTCTTTTCTATCTCTGTTTTCAGATATAGACATAGTCTGAAAAGCATCCCAGGGTGCCAGTCTGAGAAGGACCTGAGAGAAACTTACATCCAGAGTCTGAGCCATATTTGAGTGTGGTGTAAATGGGTACAAAGGTGAAATTCAAAGGAGACTGCACCATTTTTGATGTACATTTCTCTGCTTTGCTTCTTTTCTTCTCATTTTAAAAGCAAAAGGAAATCATTTGTAGCCCTACATGAGTGAGTACAGAAGCATTTTACTGGTGGCCTTTCAAAAGGAAATATGAAAAGTAAACAGAGCTTTCAAAGCTGGTGAAGGAATAAACCATATGCTTGGCTCACAGTCGAAATTCTACCCCCTTATTTAAAAGTTAAGCACATACTCAATCTTTACCTTTTGCTGAACTATACTTCTGAAAGATAGCACAGCATCTTATCAGCCATGTTAAGTGGATATGTTTGCCCTGTTGCAGCTAATTTAGCATAGAAAGAAAAAGGAACATTACAGAAGACATTATAGAAGCATGACACAACCCAATCTTATAGATCACTTTTGAGCATATTATTTACTCTTTTCCTATTTTTTTTTCCCAGTTCCTTTCACAGTTCTGCCAGGCTGCAATGCACTGTGTGGCTTTCTGTGAGGAAAGCTGAATCATATGCATTTTTATCTTATGCTTTGTTTTCTTTGAGCCAATCAAGAAAAATGTGTCCCCTAAGCAGAAGGCTCAGTCTCTGCCTGCTTCCTTAACTGCACACAGTTAAAGCTTTGCAGCTACATGGTTATTTGCTCTTATGATTCTGTGCATACCTCCTTCTTTCCTGGGTTTTGCCATAAGTGGCCTTTAAACACAAATGAAAGTTAAGGGTTTAGTCATTTCTGAAGAGGACTCCCAAATGACACATAAAGGCACTTGACACTGCAAACAAACAAAATTTTAAAATCATCCTCACCCTGCATTATTTACTGAAAACCAAACTCACCAAGAAGAAGAAAAAACAAGTCTCGAGTCTTCCTACACACTGACATGGAAAGAATACCAGCTTGCCCTCAGTCTTATGGGGACACAGAAGAGGTTATCACCAACCATTATACTGCCCCAGCCCCACGTGACGGGAAAGAAGAACAAAGCATCACGAAAACCTGGACAAACCTGGACAAACCTGGACAAGCAGCTATTCCCTTTTGCAGACTTGCTGTCCTTCAGCATTTCTGCCTTCTTCCATGGCGAGGCACTTGCACTGCTTTTGTTTCATTGCCAGCCTGGCACACCTTTTTGTTAGGACATGCCATAGACAGAGACTTATGTCCCCATAGGGCATTTTCCCCTTGGCTCTGTTACTGTTTCAGAATTCCAGTGCTTATGATGTAATTGGCAGCGTATGCATGCAAGGCACACCCAGAAAATTCATCTTTACCACTGGGCTGTGACAGATACCCCTAGAGCAGCCACAATGCAGTCAAAAGATTATTACATTGTACTGCCTCCAAACAAAAAGACCTGCAAGATTTCACTTTTAGGTCAACCAAATGGAGTCACAAAGAGCTTGCAAGACTGAACATGCTAACGGTTTTTCAGGATCAGAGCCTAAACAATTGCAAAGAAAAGATGATTTTTCCTTTATCTTCCCAACACAAATGTGCTGGGAAAAAATATCTTTCTCTGTTTCCACACAAACATAGCACATGCTTAATTTTTCAAGCTTGAAAAGATCTTATTGCTTATTGCAGACCACACATCACCTCCTCTGCTGACCTGGCGCCTCTGTCCTGCATCATTCCAAGGACTAATATAATAAAGTGTATGTTTATACAAAAAAAATTAGTCCATGTGTAAAGGCAATGAGGTTTCTACAGTTTGGGTGACTTATCATCCTTCAAGGCCTGACAATGTCCCCAAATCCTAGGGAAGGATGCAAATTAGACGGTACCATACTCCTTGCATTGAGCTTTGCTTAAGGAAACAGTGCTACTTCTACTTGGAAATTATCTGTAAACTACACTAAACTATAGCCCAGCCATATTTGCAGCAAGATGGGTGCCTATTCTAATTGTCCTAATAGAAAACCCAGCCTGCCCCACCATAAAGTGAGAAAAGAAAACTGTGGCTTGTCAGTGGGAAGAGGAGGACCTTCCCAGGTAATTTCTCTTGCAAAAAAAAAGTCACACATTTTCTCTTGTCCTCTCTTAGATCTGCATGTTATTTTTGTGTAACATGAAAACTGACAAGCCTAGCTAACAGATGCGGCAAAGAACATATGAAATCTCCCTTCACTCAGTTGAGCTCTGCATTGTGTTAACTGTCCGCTGAAATTATGTTTCTCTACATTTCAGATAAATAAGGAGGAATTCTATGTCTTTGCTAAAACAAATTTGGTGAGGAAGCAGAAGTCTCCATTATGTCCAGCTCCTTGGGGCTGATCTGCAAAACATACAGCCCAGGGCCACTTGCCCTTCAGTGGATCAGAGGCAATGCCTTGCCCTGTGTGCCCCCATGGCTACGGACAGCCAGGCACCAGTGACTCGGTCGGCACGCAGTTGCTCTGTCAGATGGAGGTATGATTAAAGTAGCATCACCAAGAGCCTCGGTTCCACTGCAGACAACAAACCCACAGGTCTCTTTCTCAGCAAGGTTTCCTGCAGACTCTGTTTAAATAAGGCCTTTGTAAATTCTCACGAACGCATATAAATCCCTCCCACATATGAATAAAATTTTATTTTAGAGAAACAGAATGAACACAGATACGTTAATCAAAAAGTTAACTATACAGTATGTCAGCAGCTAATGAAAAACAAAGACCTGTACTCCTTTAGGGTAACAGCCTCCCACAGGGGCTGGTGTAATAATGAACTCTCAGAGCCCCAGCACCAACAGTGACAAAACACCCCCCACCAAACGGATCTTTTAAAGCTGTGGCCCATGACGAGGTTGAGGACAAATTCAGTCTTTGCCAATATGCTTTTCCTACCTAAAAGCATCTTGGTTTTGACTAATAATAGTGTGCTGAGCCAACCAGCTGTCACTAAGGAACAGGAGCTGCCCAAATGAAGCAAAATGCATAGAAGTTTACTGCTGATTTATCACACAATAATGAACCCAGTTAACAGTCTTTTGAGGCATGGAACTGAAAGACAGAAAGAGAGAGAGAGAGAGAAAAAAAAGAAAAGGAGGAAGAAAGCTTTGAACATTTTGTTCCAGTCAGTTTCCAAGAATGAGGAAAACACGAGGCGTGATTCAAAGGATGCCCTCCCACAGTCACGCTGTTGCTGGAGAAGAGGCCACTGGTCAGACACCCGAGACATACATTTCCCAAAGCACACAGACCCAGTCTTTGCTGAAACATGAACTCTCACAGATGGCAGAACACATACATAGCAGGGCAAACAAGAAGAACAGCAGAAATGGCTGAATGAACTTTATTCAGGATCTGACATACAATGTCAGCATAATGAATGTGACCTAAAGAAGATTGTTACACTCATAACCAGACTGAGTTGGCAGCTTTGACCAATTAGTACCAGTTCATTTTATGTTGATAGCTAGTATACACATGATATTCTGTAAAAGCTTAATAGAAGTCACCATAAATCATAGTCTTTTTATCCCCTGTGCTCTTTATATTTGGAAAGTATTTTCAGTTGAATCTTCTTTAATACTAGTTGTAGACTGAAATTAATGCAAATATAATTCTAGCAGTCTCTGCAAGACACCAAAAATGCATGGACCAGAAAAGTTCTTTTCTCACCCAACATCTATATAACTACTGCTCTTAAAAACACAAAACTCTTCTGTTCCAACTACTGTACACCATGATATTTACAGCCACTTTAGTCTGCACGCAGCTAAGATAGGCAAAATGTAGGCGTTTTCTCCCCTTCTTCCTGAAGTTCAAGTTCTCTCCCAGAGCAGCAAATACCAGTTGCCTACATACTCACCTGCTTGGGAAACATTTAAGCAGCTGTGACCCACACGAACAGCTGCTACATTTGTTGCACTGTAATAACATAGGACCCCAAGTGCTTGTCAGTAAAGGAAACAGTAAAAATTGCCACGATTTTTACTGTTACCAGTGAAAATGTTGAATTCTTGTCTCAAGCTGCTCGAACTGACAGTTGCAGCTAAGGAAAGGGGTGTTGTCCTCTGATATGCCCCCAGTCCACACCTAGCTAAAACCCTGAGGTGCTGTTAAGCCAAGATGTCACCAGGGTACCTTAACAGACCTCTGTACAGGCAGTGTTTATTAACTGCTGCCTCCTGCCAAACCACCACCAGCAGGAGGACTGCTACAGACTTGCTTTTAGGAGGGTCTTGTCTGAAGTCAGTTGTCAGGTTGGACTTTTAGTCATCCAACATCCACAAAATGGCCCTTAGACAATTTCCAGGGTTCTATGTTTCTAGCTGGTCCTTCAGAATTTTAACGAGGAGGAAGGGTCAGAAGCTAACACAATTATTTATAAACCAACGTCAAGATTTGTTGAGCAGTTTTTTCTGGTGTTTTCCCATGTACAACTCTCAACTAACTTATAGACTGGTGCATTGCTTTCAACATTGCTTGCCATATTTATTCTTCTCGTAACATTTTCTTCAGTAAGAGAATAATAATTCAGTCACGTTTCAAGATTATAACAGGCTCTAACTGCAAAAATAACCATTACTGACTTGCATTTTTCCTTACAGAAAGACTACAGAGAGACAACATTGTTTGCTTCTGAAACCTAGATACACGCACACACACAGACACACACACACACACTCAGATGAAAAGGTATTTATCATCAGTATTTTGGCAAACAACTCTTACGAGGCTTCTGCCGAGTGAATCCCTTTATGACTGTTCTCCCCACCTGGAAAATAAGGCCAGAAATGCATACCTAGCTATTTCATAGTAGTGGTGGGGATTTTAAAAATATTAGTTACTTGCTACTTGAACAGCGTCACAAAGCCACAAAGTGTAAGTTACGGATTCATCAAGGTTCTTATTTATTATATTTTGGAAACAACGGCATAAACTCCTCGCTGCCATCACTTTCTTAATTTCAAAATCTTAAGCAGAGACTCTTCAGATATGAACTTGTCTGCAAGAAATAGTTTCTTGTAATTTAACTGATTCTGGCCTCCTTAAAGTGCTCTCAAAAATAAAATAAATTGGAAAGAATACATTCAGAAAAAGAGATTTAAAACCACTGTTTCTCTTGCATTGTATGCAGTGTTCTCTTGTATACCATGAAAGCAATCCTCACTCACAAAATGTGAGCTGGGAAAACAAGTAGATTCTTCCAGATTAACTGTCACAAAGAGAAACTGCTGAAGAAAGCAATTAAGAAACTCACAGAACCTCCTAATTTAAGACACATTAAAAACAAAAAAAAAAGAAAAAAACCGTTGCCATGAACAAAGGAAAATATGGTGTCTGCTGCTAGCTGTGTCCTAATTCTTTGCTTGTTCCAGTCTGTATGTTGTTAGTTTATGGTATTTTATGTATTATCCTGCATGAAAACAAACAGACCCTCAGGGATTAGTATACCACAACCAGCACTTCAAAACTACTAGCAGTAGCTCTCTTTCCACACCTTCATAGATGTAAACAAATAAAGATTTCTGAACAGGAGCTACTAATATCATTTGCCTTCATATTGAGCCAAGTAGGCTTTTGAAATGCCAGTTGTTGTGGAAACTGGGGAAAATGGTAAATTGCATACTAATGAGGTCTATTCTAGCTTAGCATTGGAACAACATCATTAGCAAAAATCTCTTCTCAAGACTATTTTAAAAGGTATTTTTCCCCATAATTAACCAAGTTGAAAGCTTGACAGTAGCTAGGAGCAAGCAGTTTGAAAAACTTGCATTATCATTGCTACTGTCCAAAAAGAACTGTGCTTTCACATATAGACCCTGCTGGAAGTCCTAGTTAAGGACAGCTATGACAAATCCTGCTCCAGTACAGCGTTTTTAGTTCCAAGTCCAGTTCTGCAGGATTCAGATATAACCTTCCCAAACCAGTGACAGACTTGTCACTGACGTTGAGGAGAACCTGAAACCAACAGTCTCACAGAAAAGAGGGACATCTTACCACAGAAATACCTCAGAAAGTGGATGGTTGTGAGTTTGAATGAAAAGACAGTGCACACATAGAAAATGTGCTACATGCTGCAGTTCTGCACCCAGTAATTAATATCTGCAGATATGTAGGAGAGGAGGATGATCCACACTGTGGAGTTTATTGAGAAGGAACACAGGGGAGAGATAAAATATGGGCAGGGTACAGCATGAACTCTAAAAAATAGAAAGAAAAGGAAGATGACTAAACTGCATCAGTTCAAATGAAGGGGGATCTCCAGACCTCAGCTGACTAGTAGTGCTAACAGATTTCCCCCTGTTTTCTCAGTTAAGCATTTTAGATCCTGTTAATTCATGTTTCTTCATTCTAAACATCGATTTGCAGCTGCTCAGGAAGATAAACATCTGTCCTGCAAAGACTTCCCTTAAAATTTTAAATAAATGCTATGCCTAGTACAGAAAGAATTTGTCTATATCCAAACCAACACAAGCCACTTATTTCTGCACAGTGGTTTTGTTTTTTCTGTTACACTAGAGAAACATTTTTGGGATAGCTTAATAAAAAAAGACAGAAACTTTTGCTAGCTTCTATATCAC
Organism: Origma solitaria; assembly: GCA_013397895.1. Classification (NCBI taxonomy): domain Eukaryota; kingdom Metazoa; phylum Chordata; class Aves; order Passeriformes; family Acanthizidae; genus Origma; species Origma solitaria. The sequence goes on along the minus strand of VZRL01004547.1, from coordinate 306,071 downwards.
TACTTCTTAGTGACTCAACTTTATTTTAATGCCACATATTGCACAGCTACCAGCCTGTTGGAAATATTTCTGCATTCTACTTGCTTAGTTTTCCTACAGTTTCAGAAGCTTGTGATCTCATATGGAAGTGTGCAAATGTAGTTCCCTCTTCCTCCCCAGCTACAGCATGACAATGCATGCCAGAACGTAAGCTCTGGCACAGACTTCGGAGATGGATGTGGAAAGGTTACACAATTTTGCAATAAATTCATTATGATCAAGCAGCACCAGTTAAAGCAATCACTCTCCTGGCCAAAGAAATAAATGAGGAAAAGAAAAACAAAAAACCCAAGTCTTCACTTTTCTGATGTCCTGTTGCATCAAAGCACAGGTTGCAACAAGCTGAGAAAGTGTAATGTGCTTCAACGTCTTTTTCAGTTGCTATGGTACAGTTTCTTATGGAAAATTCCTTGTTCTGCGTGATGTTTTTCCTGCCTCATTTGGGATGGCAGAACCGTTCCTTGTGTCACCTGAGAAACCGGGCTGTCAGTTTCCACCTATTGGTGAGAAAGAAACTCATCAGCAGCAGAACTCAATGGAAAATTCCTTGGTCAGAAGTTTCTGCGCTGGAGGCCAACATGACAGTGGGGAGCAAGGACGGACAGGTCAGGGGATGAGGGTGCCGCACAGGAGATCTGGCTTCCACCTCAGGGTCGGACACAGATTTCCTGTGTAATCTGGGGCAAAGGATTCAATCACTGGGACTCCCTGCTCATACAGGCAGGACAACCGAGCATCCTTTCCCCGTTCATCACCGTGTGTTATGCCCCAGGTCTGTAACCTGCCCACAGGACAACCAAGCAGCTCCAGGTTACAGGAGAGGGGCCATAGCCCAAAAGCTCTTCAGGAAAAGGTTATGTGCACCTGCAGAATCCCCAGTGCTTTGCACAGTGAGGTCTTGTTTGGACCATGGGGCTCTAAAGTAATGCATGGAAGTAATACTAAGTAATTTAATTGTTCTCTGTTTTTAAGAAAAAATATCAACATAGACAAGGAGGTAAAACTCCAGCTTTACTGTACAGCCAAATAGAAAAAACATTAGGCTTTTGGAGGAGATCTGCAGTTTATTGTCTGCATAGATAATACTGAAAATTGCCAGAAATACAGTATGAAAATGGTATTATAGCATCACAGTAGTGATACAAAGAAATCAGGGATCAGGCCTTTTCACAAGGGAATTTCTTTATGGACTATTGCTGTTGGAAACAATCTGATTTTAATGTGACATTTTTCCTGCTGGAATGTTCACCCCTCCAATCAAAAAGTAATTAGATTCTACCACTTTTGATTCATGACAAAACAAAGCATGATTAAAAAGAAAAACGAAAAAAACCATTAATATTTTAATGCAGTTGGATACCTGCAGAACTTCAGAATGTTGAAATTTCCATGGACTCTCTATGGTGGTGAGAAGAGCTTTTGACCTCTCTGAGGAAATGGGTTTTGAAAATTATAAATGCATAAGTGTTTGAAAAGAGATTCCTTTAGTAATGTCTGTCATGAGAATGAAGAGCATTCAAAATATGACAATGCAAGTGCATTCCACAGGACAAATTTTCTGATGGTGCCAATATTTAAAGCTCCATTGACTTCAGTGGAGTTTCACCTTTTAATCCAAGCAGGTTTGGACTTGTTGGATATCACTTGCAGTAACATACAACCCTTTTTGTCTTTTAGAGTCCCTTACCAGGTAAGTTCAACAAGAAAATTAATGAAAGCAGGTGTAGGAATGAAAGAAAGTGCACTAATATTAATTAAACATGAGTCAGGACATTCAAAATTTTGATTCCAATAGCATAAATTTCAGTATAAAGCTAGTCAAAAGTTTCACTGAAAAATATTAATGATGTAAAATATAGTTTCAAATATTCGGCAGCAAAAAAATACTGATTTTCAGTAACTTTTTTGCTTCCTAAAACAAATAATCAAATTTAACATTCCAAAGTGGGAAAATCCTTCCCCTCCCCTCAGACAAGCACAAAAAACCCCACTCTTACCCATATTTCTGAAATATTTTCCCAAATTGAAATATTTTCAAAAAAAGTGTTTCATTTAAAAATACCAATTTATTTAAATTTTATTGAAGATGCACTTTTTTTTTCCATTTCAACATTTCAAGTTGAAACTTGAGACAAAATTGAACCAAGTGCCCTCTGCATTCTCATATATTTTAAAGCAGCAAGTGATTTTGAAATGTTGAAATCTCCCATGGGAGGAAAATTCTATTTTTGAACAGCTTTACTTCTGTGCATTTAAAAGCTCAGCTACGCTGGAGGGGGAGGAGCTATACTGAAGATGAAATACTTCAGTAAAGGCTGCATTATTCTGGCTGTACACGGTGGTTGGTGAAGGCAGCAGTACCTTCCCAACTCACTCTACATTACGAGGGAGGAATCACTCTTCCAAGGCTGCCACCAGATGAGGAACTGGTTGCTAGTCTCATACAGAAACCTGCGCAGGATCCCTGCACATCAGCTCATTGCTCCACTGATTATTTTCCTCATTCTACCAATTCTGACTCCCAGGAAAGTTATCCAATAAAATTCACATGCAAGCCAAAAAGATGCTAACAGTGGAAGTTGAAACTCAGTTTTAAGCACAGTGAGGTTGTAAGCTAGGTCAAATGGACTTTGAACCAAAATCCAAGATTTGAATACAACTCACTTTTGACAGACTTTACATTCTGATCTGAATTCTGTGAGTTAAAAGCTCTTGCTCTGAAAACCTCTCCCAGACTGAACAAAATGAAAAAAATGAAAGTGGGATTCTGTATTTTAATTCATATGTTACTGCAAAGACTTGTCTACGTACCAATCCTTTGGAACAGCAAAAATTTTGCATGCAACTGTAATTTTGTGTTAGAACCCAGCATTTAGATTATGATGGGCCATGTCATCTTCCATAAGGATAGTGTTGTTATATCAATATTTCTAATGCAAAGAAAATCTGAAGAATGGATCCTCTGCTTTTCAGCAGCCAATGTAAATTGATACCTCTTAAATACCCAGACCCTCTGATAATCATAAGCACGGGTGTTAAATTTCCCTTCTCCCAGCATCCTAATAATCTTCCTCCTTGTATCTCCAGCAGCACAAGTAGCAGTGGGGATCTGCAGGTGTGGGGCACAGACTGATACAGAAATTTAAAAATTACCTAAAAGAGGTTTTTGGTCTTCATCTTGTACTCTATTGATCCTTTCACACTCCCCAAAGATCCAAGACATTTTATAATTATGACCATAATGAAATGCCATCAGGGATTCAAGATTTCCTTCCTGCACATCTAGAGAAGCAATAAACACCAGCTTAAAATCTCTAAAACTTTGTGGCTCAACAAATAGTTAAAGCCACAGTTGCAAGGCCCTGCCACATCCACCTCCAGTTCTCTTCACTGGTGCTACAGAGGTGTATGGATAAAACTCACTTCTCAACCTGACCAGCCCAGTTGGCTGTCAGGATGAAACACAGGAAAATGGGAAAACTTGATGAATACATTGGCCTAGTAAAACGCCTTTTGTCTTGCTTACCTTTTATTTCCTTTTCCCGCCGCCTTCTATCCTTCCCTCTCTTTGTTTGGAAGATGGAAATCTATACACTTCTCTGTCTCCCAGAGTGCCACTTCTTACTGGAGGCCTCTCTGGTTATTGCTCGTGTGCGTGCAAGTCACAGGCTTTTGTATTTTCCATTCCCTATTGTCTGAACATGATTTATATCTGCTTCGTCTTTGTGATGTTGGTTCAGTTTTGTCCAGTCTAATTAGTTTTCTCAGTAATTGTTTCCCTCAGCTTATATTTATGACACCAGGGTCACCCTTGACATGCTTGCTGGCTTAAACAGCACTTAAAGATTAGAATTTTTCTCCATGTTTACAACATGGGCATTATTCCCTGTAGCAAAGCCTAAGGACATACATTGTGTTCTGCCCATACAGAGCAGCTGCCTGTTAAAGGTAACAAGCAAAACATTAAAGAGTGCACACTGACTTCCTTTGTTCCATAATCTTGCTATAAAATGTAGTAATATACTTCATATTTTTTGCATTCTTGTATGGGGTGCATTTCTTAAGTCTTCACATTATTTTTCCCTGACGCTTTGCGCCATCATCTCTCATTGGGTTGAAGAGGAAGGGAGAAGAAACTATTGTGTTCTGTGAATCAAGCTATCAAACTTTTGTAGAGCAGACTGAGTGAGTACTAGCTGCTCAAAAGCGTGATTTTACTTACAGTCATCCCACAGTCTGCACAACTTAACAACACACACAAAAAACCTCAATAATTCAAGTGTATCAGAATGCAGAAATGCTTAGCTTGCACAGTATTAAATGGCTCATTAATTCACTTAAAAGCTAATTCCAAATACAAGGAAAACAGTAGTAGCTGGGTTTGGTTTGAATATGTTCAAATAGGCTTTGATCTATGGCCTTCTTCGCTTGGTTACCCAGGGAGATAATATGCCATGAAAAACTCCAAGTCCAGTTCAGCACTGACACGGCCCTTCCAAATTTCAACCAGAAAGAAGAGTAGGGAGTAATGAGCAGCTTGTGACCATGGAGGGTTTATATCCTAGCTTGTGGACTAGTATTCTTTTTTCTTATTACAAGAGCGTCAAGATCTAGGAAAGATTTAAATCCAAGACTGATATCTTCCCTGAGACCACATTTCCATTTAAATAATTGTTCTTCTTTCTTAAAAATGAAAACTTGTCTCTTGAGATGCTTTAACTAATGAAAAGTTAAAAGTGGATTTTAACATGTATGATTGTGTATAGTATACTCCTAGAGAAATGCCACAGAAAGCATAACAAAATGTTTCTTAAAAGCTTTTACAGACATCTAGATGGGACGGATGACTGGTCTGATCAGGCCAAGAGCTCACTGTGGGTGGGCACAGTCCTTTCTATGTGATGAAAAATAACTACCGCACACTCAGGCAGAAACGCCATCCCAAGACTAGACAAAAAAAAATCAAGCATTTTGTCTGTACACTTTCTCTCCATTATTATGAAAAACACACTATGCTTTTCTGTGTTTTTCCCATAGAAAGTGCTCTATATATTTCTGTATACATATTCTGTCAATAAACAGAAGATGCAAAGTTGAGATAACAAAGCCATCTTCTACAGGAGCAGCAGCAGTGAAAACCTGTGTGCCTTTTTCTGTCTTGAAAACACCCTAACTTGCAGTCAAAAAAAATCCCCTACTAGTCCAAAATAAATCTCTTACCAGTTTGTTTAATGTTGCCATTTACCACAGCCCTGTTTCAGATGTTGAGGCCAATCTCAAAACACACAGAGATCAAAAGGCAGGACTCATGTTGGTTAAAACAGCAAATCAGTTCTGGGTTGGGCCTCTAGAGGAAAGCTATCTCTGCAAAGTTGAATCTTCTCGTCTTCCTCATTCAGTCAAAAGTTGGACTTGATGACCTTGGAGATTTTTTCCCAATCTTAATTGTTCTATGATTTCTGAAAGATATACTTCATTTTGCATTGTGTTTATTCCTCTGTGTGGTACAATTTCAGGGTTCTCTAAAATGCAGCCATTTAAAAAGGCAAAAAATTGTAACTATGAAGTTCAAAAATACATTGTGGTCAGTGTGGAAACCATTCTCTGCAAAGAAATGTGCTCCATCAGAATGCATAATACAAAAGCCTTTAGCAAGTTGGGAAATTGTCATCTTCCTCTTCAAGTAAAAAAACTTGAGACAAAAAGGAAATATGTCCTCCAAGAAGTTCTCTGTGAATTTGAGTCTTTAAGTGTGTGCTCCTATACCACATCCTCAGCATGAGAACTGTGATTTACTGAGTCTGACATTACACCTCACTGAAAACATGCACCTGATATCTCCTCTCAGGGTTAGGCACAAGACTGAAAAGCCCTTTCCTGAAAGGCTGAGCTGGGCACAGAGCTCTTGGGCTTTGTGTCTGATGCCAGCTAGGGCTTTGGCAGTCTTTGGCAGCTGAAAGAGTCCAGCCCACGAATTCACCCTGCCTAATAGTGGCCCCAGAACTGATGTGACTTAAAGTCGCAAGCAGCTCACAGCTGCAGTCAGCCAGGGGCTGCAGAAGTTGAGAGACCACAGCCTTGCCTCTGCCTGTCCTGTTACAGACAGGGTGTCCTTCTCCAGGCACTTTGTGAATGCTGCAGGGGTTCAGAGCCCTCAGGGAAGAACCAAAGGCTCAGCCCTCTGATCGCACTGAGTGAAGGACATTAATGCATCTCTGCTGCTGCTAACACTGTTTCACGTCATTACCTGCCAGGACAGATGAGCATCAGCTCTCTGCTGCAATAGCTGGGGGTGAGCTGTGAGCCTTTTAGCTGCCTCTGATCCCTTTTCTCCTCTGCTCTCCTAGTCCTGAGCATTTACTTCTGTGGCTATAGGAGGATACAAACTGTTGCTGTTAATGTCAGGGAAGCTGCTACATACAATTGAGGGAGTATCTGCTCATTTTTTAGACAGGGTTAGTATTAACTAAAGGACATCAATGTGTCACTGAGCATAAGCCAATCTTCAGATGTTAGAAGACCCAAAAGAAATACACACCTTAAAGTTTATTTGATACTTATTTGAAGAAAGGTTCCTAATAGGCACTGCCATTTTAAGGTACTAAAGAGGTGTTATTGCGATCCACTGTAGCCATTTGTCCATTCCTGAACTAAGAAGTGTGCAAAATAAAGTGGGAATTTACCATCAACATAGGTCGGAAAGGCATTGCTGGACAATGATAACACAAATAATTTCATTCTCACCTGATTATACAGCACCTTCACACACCTGCCATTGCACAAGTAAACTTCATGGACCAAAGCATCACAGACCCATTGGAACACCACACTTTGTAACAAGGTACTTCCGCTTCTAAATCAGAGGATGGAGAATTAGCCTATAAGCTTTTCTCTTGCTCTTTACCACTCAAGAAGGAGCTTTTCAAGCTTTCTTACATAGGGCAGGTCAACGCATTTCTGTCTGCATTCAATCCCATTGCTATTTCAGTCTCAATAGCCTCCTGAGTGGAGTCTGCAAATAGTGCAAAACAGTTGCTTTTCTTCTGATGAGAATGAAACAGGGACATGTCCTGCTGCAAAGTGGTTGGAACAAATCAGACATGTATTGATTTCATTCTCAGCCAAAAGCTGAGACTGTTTCTTTCTTGTTTCTTTTCCATTTGTTCCTCCCTTTTTCTGTTCCTACTTCGTGTGGGACATGTTCCACTTGATGGGTATTGTTTTCAGCTATTTCTTGGGTTTTTTTTCTTAAGGCAGACACAGGCCTTCCAAGCTGTGGGCAGCAAAAAACCAAAAACCAAAAAACAAAACAAAACAAAACAAAACAAAACAAAAAAAACAAACCAAAAAAGCCAAACAAAAAACAAAACAACAACAACAACAACAAAACACTCCCCCAAAAAAAAAAAAAAAAAAAAAAAAAAAAAAAAAAAAAAAAAAAAAAAAAAAAAAAAAAAAAAAAAAAAAAAAAAAAAAAAAACCCCCCCCCAAAAAAAAAAAAAAAAAAAAAAAAGAGAAGAAAAGCACATCCTAAGAAACCAAATCTAAAGAAATCCTCAGCAATATTCAGAAATAAGAGTTGCTGTGTGGGAATGGCTTTACTTCAGAAAGTTTCTAACAGACTGTAGCTGAAGGAAGTATTCATAATGGCAGTTGAAAATTCTGTCAAATCTGTCATTCCTTCGAAATTATATGAACTGGAGATTGTTTGAAGTTAGATTTAGCTTCTCACTATCCAACCTTGTGAATAAATAATCACATGATAAAGACAACCACCCCATTTTACATTCCTTCTTTCCAGTTGTGTGGGAAACAAACCAAGGTGGGAGGATGAAAGAAGGGAAGGAAGCTCTGAAAACAGCTTTGCTTCCCATCTTCTTAACTCTGATTCCAACTGTCCAATACAACTCAGAGCTGCTCTTGCTGCCTTTTCCTGCACCCTGTGCAACTATTGACTTTCAACAGTTTTTAACAACCAGTTTTCAAAGGTATTTAGGAAGCTAAAGGTGAAGCAATCATTTACTGGAATTTCCTGAAGTACTGAGCTGACTAAACCTCTGAATTCTATTCACCAGACTTTACACTTTGAAGCTGCTTAGGACTCTTTAGAAAACCAGTTACTTAGTTTTATTTAGTACCTGAATGCTATTTCAGTGGACTAGCTGACATCTGAGAATGGAATTTAGATTCCCCAACTGCAGAAACTAAAAAAAATTTCCTAGAGAATTAGTTATATAGAGATATGCCTCAATTAAGAGAAACAGGGAATAATTGATATGCATAGACCACATATTTCTTATAAAAGCAAACAACACCCCCATGCAATATGTTTCCCATTTAATTGTTAAATTGCCCCCCAAAACTAACAGGCAGGTTGCTGGCCAGAGGTACAGCAAAACTTTTAATCTGGAGAACTTTTAAGAATTTCAGGCCTTGTTGCAGGGTTTTGACTTAGCTTATTTGACACACATTTTCCCCTTCAGGACTTTTGTACTTCAGTCATGGTGAATCCCTCTCAATCTGCAAATAATGGTCTTTAATTATGATGGGAATGGATGGACTAGAGATAAGAGCAAGCCAGTGCTCTCCTCGTGATTCAGTCCACATTCTGACCTTTGAAGATCAACAACCCATCCTTTGTGGAATATCCTGCTCAATATCGCAGGGTGAGAAAGCCACTACAACACTCACCGCCAAGTATGACTGAGCTTGAGGACTGCCTGTCTCTCCTTGTGTCCCTCAGACATTGTCCCACTAAACAGAAGTCCCTTCAGCATCTTTAACCACGAAAGCAGATGGTAATGAAAGGTGCTCTCACTTCTGTCCAACCAGGAGAAAACTAGCTTAAGGGCAAGTGAGAAGGGGAGGGCTCTAAAAAACTATCATAAAATACATTCCAACTGTTGAGGTTTTATACTTGTTGATTTATGACAGAAGCATGTTCCTGGAATCATCTACTCACATAATCCTAGCTTCTATGTGACTCAAAAAAATCTGAGCTTTGGTATTTTATTATACAGAATACATGTCTAAATTAAAATAGGCATATTAACTAAACCCCTTCCACTGAGAAAAAAATAGTCTTATCATTTTTCCCCAACTGATGCTGTAGAACATGAGAAGCCTGTTTAGAAGTTTAATTAATAAGCTAATGATGGCAAAAAATATTTGAAGAACATTACAGAGTACTTAAAAATATTATCAACTGTGTTACTTTTATCTCTGACAACATTTGAAATGTCTCTTAGATTCGACTTGTTGCTGGTCTGCCCTACGCTTGTAAAACCCAAACAGATACGTCTGAGACATTGAAGAACTTCCCCAGCAAAAACCTGTAAAACTCAAACATAATGTACTCAAACCTTATGAACCTCAGTGGCATTTTTGCTGGGAAAAGTTCCTTGAGACAGATGATAATCAAGCTGCACAGGCTGCAGAACAAAAAAGTTTTTTGGGAGATTAGTCACCCAAGAGCAGCTGAAAGCTCGAGCTTCCTGCATCCCAGCCCTCATATCATCCCTCCAGTATCATGCAGTGGGGAAAGCACTCCCAGGCAGAATCTTGTAGCCAGAGTACAAATGATGTAGGAAAGGGAGGGACAACACAGAGCAGGTGAACTCTTGCTGGGTATGGGTTGTTGTGCAAGTCAATACACCCCATTCACATACAGAAACATGAGGGGCATGCACACACTCAGAGTTCTGATGGCTTCAAACATAACAGGCCCTCCAGGGCCTCTCTGCCTGTGGCAGATCTGTAGACTTGCAAAGCCAACCACATGGTCCTGCAGGACACAAACTGCAAAACTTCTCTCAAATGTCAGCCTTAAAGCACTGACAGCCTTAATTCCTCAGAGACAGCTGGTGGCGAGACCAGTGAAGATGTTACACACAGCTCAAAAACAGCATGGCTCATCACACTGCAACTGCAATAAATATTACTCTGTCTTAGCCAATGCATATGTACTGTGGGCATCTGTATTCCCGAAAATTTTCTCCCAAAATTTATCTTTAGTTGAGTTTGTGCTCAGGGCTAACTGCATTTTTACGCAATCATGCTTCTGAATAATGATGCAACTTGCTTGGTGGTAAATTCAAGAAAATAGAAGAAGGGTTTATGAAATAATTTTGTCTACAAAGTTATTTTTTTATAATTCTCTTGTACTTTAGTATCTCTCAGACTTAAAATTTCTCATTTTATTCTTATTTCCCTGGCATGTATATTTCTCACTTAGCCAAAACTTTCACTGACACAAAGAAATAAATCCAAGGCCAAATCCTACTCCTATGCATAGGTTTATGATAGGGAGGTTTCCAGAATGGATTACCCTTTTTTCCCCTTTTCAGCTTAAATATAAGTACTACCCATGCAGGTTTCTGTACATAAAATCAACACCCATAGAACCTAGTTTTCAGAGTCTGAATGGCATGATTTAATCATTAAAATATACGTGATGCTATTTGTCATATACATGGGATTTAGATAGGTGTTTTGATGACAAAACATTATATGTATTTCTGGTACAGGTGTATTATCAAATGACAAACTGAATGTAGCAATGCCACAGAAATTACACTTTCTCTAAAAGTACCATGTTGGGTTTGTTCACCTTGACTAACGCTCTAATTGCAGAGAATGTTTGAACATATGTTTGATTTCACTTATCTTTCATAAAGTGTATTCTTTGACTGAAGCCCATAGTTGGCTTTGATATAGACATTGCACTTCAATGCTCTGCTGAGGAAGAACGGTGCTCTTATCTGAAACTTACCTGGCAAATTTAAACAAGAAGGTGCATGCTTTACCTTAATTTTGACACTGGACACTTCTTTGAGAGTGCATGTTTCATACTGTCTTGCCTTGAAATGCATACTCTAGATCTTCTTCGCACAGGTGTCCTTATAAAATCTGCTATTTACCCTGAAGTATGGTTCATGCGCTATTATTTCCAGGTGGTAAAACACTAGAGTTATTCACGAAACAGACATCAGAGTCAAAGCCGTTCTTTCTTGCAGTTGCATTTACAGCGTTTGGACCTCAGTGCAAATATTTTACTGAAAATCTGGGTCACAGAAAAACATTCTGTGTGATGAAATGCAAATATTTTGCAGAAAGCTGATATCTTACTTTTTTAAATTAGATGTAAATGGACTTCAAGGATAGATCAAGACTACAACAAAAGTATCATCCTGGGGAAAAAAATGATTCTGTGGGTTCACCTCAATATTAATTGAGGAAATTTATAAGCCTTTATTTCAAATTCTGTATTTTTGATGAGGCAGAATCCCACACTTTTCAATTTGAAGTCTTCTGCCTTTGGGAGAATTTCTTCCAACTGATTGGAAAACGAAAAAATGCCGGTCTACTGAGTGTCAGAATGAGCAGCAGGAGTAAAAGTATCTAATTTCCCATAAATGTATTTATTCCCTGTTATATTTTATTAGTTGGGCAAAGGAAATAAGTGACCACATTCTTGGGAAAAGTATTTGAGTCTCAGAATGCTATGGGAGAGGAATCTCTTGCCCAGTTAAAAAAAGGCCAAATGCAGCTAATGGAAATACACTTCATACAGCTGTCATTTCTGACATGCCTATGACTTGATGAACAACTGTAAAAGCACATTTTAAATGGTGACTGCAATCATGAATTAAAATATGCAATCAAACTACAAAACTATTTAGTCAAGATAATAAAATATGCCTTCATATATCTTTATATCCTTAGTCAGCCAATAAAATACCTCCAGAGTAAAGCAAACAGTAGGATCCAGACAAGAAGTAATTATAATTTTTATATGCCTCCTTGTAATCTCAACCTCATCCATGTTCAGCTTTCAGCACATAAAGTTTTTTCAGTTTTTAGCATCTGAAGAACCCAAAGTGAGTGTCCTGTGTAAACCTCACAATCCCAACTAGCAATGAATGTCAGGAATGACAAGTTCATCTTGGACAGAGTGGTTTTTTCTCCCAGTCCGGATTTCACTAAGATTCATCAGTTTTTCTCCTCTGCACTCCAGCTGCTGAGGTCATAGTGTCTTTTATAGGAAAATGAGCTGCTTATAAATTTTCAGCTCTGCAAGCTTTGGGAGTTGATGGAAAATCCCCAGCCTTAGGGCTTAGCTGGCTAAGAAAACACTACAGCAGCCCTTTTTCTGTAGTCACTCAAACACAAAAGCCTTTCAAAAGAGATGAAAATGCTCACAGACTGTTTGTCTTGGGTGATCCCTCTGTGCACAGGGAGTGACTCGATTAATTTTTCACCTTATAATGTCTGTCAAAAATTACCCCTATTCCTCAGGACTGTAGGAAAGTGAAGGGTGACACAATCTGGAACAAAACCAAATGGAGACTACCTGCTGCAGGCACTTTGCTCTTTGTGCATTGCTATTTTCTAAAGGTTGCAGGATGAGCAGCACCTAGAAACAGACAAATCTGCTGCTCTGGGTCAGAGACCTGTCAGATCCCTGCAGCACAGAGACTCTCATGGCGAATTTTATTTTTGCCAGCAGCTTTCATTTCACCAGTGTCATGTCCCCACTTGGCAGTGAGAGTTTGTGCACCCAGAGAAAAAATGCAAGCGCTGGGGTCAGGCTTTGCTGTGGGATTCCTGGGACAAGGATGCCTGAGAAATACAGACCAGGCAGTCATAATTCCTCCTTCTGATGCACCTACTCAGGAAATATGGACGATTACTTCTTTATTGATATTGAATGACCCATTGATATTGATCCAAGGGTTGGGAAGTAGGCTGTCAACATACTACAAAATTAAGAGAGGCTAGATTGTCTTCTGACTTGTTCAAATGCTCCCAACTCATCAAACTGAATTTTAAAACAATGAAATGAATAAAACAAAAAACAATAAATAAACAAAGGATTAAAAAATCCAGATTTTTTCCTTCTGTTTCCTCAGGCTTATGGGGTCTGTTTCATATTCTGAAACTTTTATTGACATTTTTTCCCTTCTAAAATGAAATCTGACATCATCACCAGACTCCATGACCTATGGCTTTAAAGACAGAAGCTGTACTACAGGAGTCATGATAAAATGATAAGAATAACTGTCCTATTTCTTTTCTCCCTTAAAAGTCATTCAAGAAGGTGGTTGACTGAAGCAGAGAATTGCTGCAACTTTCCTGACTTATGGGGACACCCAAAATCTGGCTATGCATATGTAAAAAAGAAATACACAGTTAAAGAACAAGGAAAAGAAAAAGATAAAGATTGAGATCACCTTTAACTAATTGATGTAGCAATCCCAAAAATGAAAATGAAAATCCCTAAGCATAAATTGAAAAGTTCAGTGTTCAGAAGGGGATAAAAGAGGGGTGCTCTCAGAACTTCTGCCTTTAAAATTAGCATTGCACAAGCAATTAGCAATTTACTCTGGAACTGGAGCTCTAGGCTAAATTCATTTTTTCAGATCAGCAAAACAAATAAAAATTAATTCAGAAAAATTATTTCTGCCAACTTGTAATCAGCTTCAGACTGTCCCTAATAGAGGCCAACTGGAAGAAAAATAACTATTATCTAAATTGCATATTCAGACTCCTACACTTGAAAGAACAGAATCTGAAAATGTAGAAATATAGATGAAATATTAAGACTATCTCAAGAATATAACCAGATTTCCCATATGAAAGTCAAAATCCACACCACATCATCTGAAATGCAATGGTTATTTACATGGCCAGTCATTGAAAACAGCTTGCCACTAAACCATCCACTGACTGATCAATAAGCCTGCCCAGTACAGTACGCTCTTTTCCAACACTGAAATCAATGAAATTGACAAAATGGAGTGAGTTGCAAGTACAGATTAACTGGGAAGTGCCAACTGATGTCAGTGCAGCTATTTCTCCACTGTAGGGGGCCTGAAACCTCGAGCTTGCAAACCTCTTCTAAAAAGGGCAAAGCTCCAACCTTTCAGTAGCACCAAAACAACCACAGTGACTTCCTGGGGGCAGGGGTGGGAGCTACTGGGGTAAGGTTTAGAGAACAGTTTGATTCTCAAAATCCCAAAACCACCTGCAAGAAATTTCTTATCCAAGTTCTGCCCTGAGAATCAAAACCTGGGCACTTCCACTGACATTTTATGACCTCTCCTCAGGTTTGGATTTCCACGTTTTTAACAACACAGAAAAGTTATTTACTGACTACATTTTCAGCATTAATCATGGAACTCTAATAGCCATGGACTGATATATTCCAAGTGCTGGGCTGCAAGCTAAGTGATGAAGAAAGTCCATAGTTGTTCCTTGAGAAAATGGATTTGTTTCTTCCACCCTGTTTCAACAGGTCTGGTAGGCTCAATTGATAACTATAGCAACTACAATTTCTGTGCAGAAGATGTAGAAGACTAATTTTTGAAATACCATAATTTTATCAAAAATATCAAATATCTTAGGGTCTGTGATGGATCATAACATTAGTCAAGCTAATCTAGTAAAGGTTTGGGTCTATGCCCACAAAATATTATACTGTCCAGCTGATTTCAGGGGACAAAAATCTTGCAAGTTTTGCCATCCACACAAGGTTTATAGACCTGGTTGTGTTGCTTCACTGCAAAGTTATGGCTCCATTTTCAACAGCAACAAATGAACCTTGTTGGCAATTCCGAGACAAGAGGTTTGCAGGTGGACACTAACAGAGCACCTGGTTTATAGTGCTTTAACTGAAAAGACCATTGCAGCTTATCCAGGCTTCTGGCTCTCTCTCACCCATCTGAAATCAGTGTTGTAACTGTTAGACAAGAACTGACAAATGAGAAATACCTTCTGCTTTCATGTGAAAAGGAACCAAGGAGTTTGGTAGCTGTCTGAAACATGTCTGTGCACCTCAGACTGTATCCTTTCAAAGTGAAAATATCCAAGATATTGGAGTGGCAGATGAACCCACCATCCAGCAGCAACCCACAGTACATGGCAGGGGAAGGGAAAGCCAGGAGTAATGGGGCAGCATGTCAGACAGACATGTGCTGAAGGAGCTTGTAAGGAATACTGGTAGTTAAGTGGGAAATATCAGCCAATCCCAACTGGAAGATGTAATCTTCCACTCTTACTCAATTAAAGGTGGAGACGAGTGCTGTGCTGAAATCACAGAAATGCAGTCCTTCTGAGTGGTGACTGGAGTTGATGGGTCTTTGGTTTTCACCAGTGCGCTTTTCCCACCCTGAAGGCTGAATCTTAAGCGGAGGAAAGTGCTGTAACTGTTAGCCTGAGACAGACTCCTGAGAAGTCATCAATCTTCTTATTTAGTTATTCAGTAGAGAAAGGACTAAATTACAGACACAGTGGTGGAATTTCAAATAAAACTGAGGGTAATCAGCTTTTAAACACATACACCTCTAATACTTTGCAATGAAGCTTGATACACTGTATTCAGAAATGGTTTTCTATAGATAAGTCAAAATACAGCCTAAGGAGAAAATTAAAAAAACAACTCCACTTGCTACTTGCAGCAAAAGTATTCCTTCCAATTCTGTAAAAACTGAAATACAATGTATGTACAGTTTTGCCTAGCTTGATGTCTCCCCTCCTTCCACAGACTAACAAATGCTAAACACAGAAGTACGTTTTCCAGCATTATTGTCAGTCATTGTTGTGTTTAATGCTGATGCACAATGGAACTTAGACCAGATAGGAAATCAACATAAATGTTAACTATCTTGCTGGAGATGAGAAACCAGATGACATCTGGAGCTGGCATTATTCTAAACAGGAACAAGGTGCAAAAGCTACTTAGGTTAGAGGTTTATAAACACCAGATATACACATTAGGAGGAGGCTGACAGGTCAAGAAAGGAGATGCACAGCTCTGTAATAATAAACAAGTGAGAAAGATGGAAAGAGCATATGTGAAATTATATCTGTGAAGCCCATTTTTGTCCAAGACAATTTCAATTACACTTTTTATTGGAAAGATGCTCAGTGCCGTAGAAGAATATGCCTTGGTTTATACACTGCCATAGTTTACCTGATTCTCTCTGCTAAAGCAAAAACACCACCACCCCCACCCCTACCACCACCCCCCAAAACACAAACACTGAGACCACAGTGGCAGTGAGGCTGAATGCAGAGCATCAGCCCCACAAACCTCCCCAGAGCACCACAGCAAAGTCCTGGAACATATCCTGCAAGCATTTATACACCAACTGAACTTCATGTACTGTGATTAATTTCCCTGACACCATGTGGGTTTCATTGCAGTACATAAAACCAAACACAGACTTACGTATTTTTAGGATTGGGACATACTTAACACAAGTCAGCCGTGATTTAATATGTCTGTACTTAATGTGCAGCTTACTAAATGCAAGAGAATTCTGTATTTTGGTACAGTTTGGGTTTTTCCCCAGAACAGCATGTATGTTGTTTCAACATTAATGCTGAAGTTAGAAACTCTGCAGTTACTGACATTTATTTAAAAAATTATAAAATTGTCTAATGCAGATGGGAACAGAGGGACAGTAGCCTCATATTTAAAAGCATAGCCTTTTATATAACATTAGGGAGCACTAGTGGGAATGTTGCCCATATATGATTCTCTAGTGGCTTCCATTTTTCACAAGAATTAATGTTGCAATCAGAATGCATCTGTATAACATTTTTCTTGCTCTGATCAAGTATCACCAATTCAGTGATTTCCTTTTGAACCCACTGCATATACTGGGTCAGAGAATTCAGATTATTATCATTATTATCTGCTGGTAGAAGAGATAATGCAGTATTTCTAGTCACAAAATAGCTCTACACAAAAAAGCTATAGTAATAGTGAACATCAGAGATGTACAACATAAAGGCAGAAAAAGACATTGTGTTGCAGGAACATCCTTCTGGACCGTTCTTAGTGCAACAATCTGGATCTAAATAAGCATTAATAGTCACAAGATAAGTGGGTATTTCAACATCAGTCTTTGTTTTCAAGTGTTAGAAGTTATGCATTTGTGTCATACATGCATGCCCTCGTGCATAGGTCAAGAAGGATTTCTGAAACAGCATTTAAGCTTTGCAAAGTTGGAGACAAAGGCTTCCAACCTTGCCACTAAGCCCCTATGCTACAGTTTGTGATAGGAAGTGATATCTTTCAGGGTAGGATACAGACAGGATGTAGCGTCCTTTAGCTGCAAGCATGGTGCTAACTAATTATACTGGGAATCTCCAGAGTGACTTCCCAGGGAAACAGTTCAGACTTCCAGTGACACTCCAGAACAACTTTCTCTGAAACACTTAGAGAACTTAGTGTCCTGGAAAGAAATAGTAAGCTGTGCGGTTACTATTTATCATAATATCCTTTAGGTATTTTTTCAGTTATGTGTATTAATGCTTATCACTGGATCAAAAATCAACATTTCACATGTTCAATTCTGAAATTGTTGGTAGGTTTGGAAAGTAGCATCTGAAGTAAGTGATACTCTTAACTCCTCATAGTTAAATATGTTTAGCTCTTCATATTTTTTCACATTCCACTTGTTACTAACTGAACATTAAAGAATTTGTATGTGAATGTATCGTCCATCATGCAAGCTTCTGCTCTTCTGCTCTACCTTTAATTATTCAAAATAATTTCTGTCTGTAGAGGTTGAATTATACAATAAAATTACAAGAATTGAAGTTTTAAACCTGATCATTATTACCATTTCACAAATACTCAGATTTGAAAGTTAGGTTATGTTAATTGCCAATATGATCAATTTGGAAGCAGTGCATATGTAACAATACTGACTTTTGCTTCTGATCCAAGTTTTGTTTTCTCCCAAGAATACATTCTGTGCACAGGACTGGCCAAAGACCACTGAAATCAATGGAATGGCTACCAGTGACTTTGATGAAATATGGATTGGGCTTTGAGCATAACACTGCTGACTTCATTGACTCATCACAAGGGCTGAATTTGGCTTAGGCAGAGGTAAAGCGGTTCATCCCATTTACCTTTAATAAATAGCACACATTTTAACCCCACCATTCCGCTCCCAGGAATTTAGAGTATTTTGTTATACTAGTTCTTTTAAGGAGCCACAACACTTGCACAGATAAAATGAATGATTGAAACACATACAGTTGTTCGTACTTACAGGTATCTGGCTTGAGCTGACTGTTGGTAATTCCAAAATACTGTGGATTTTCAATGACAGGAATCTTTGTCATCCCAATGATGACTGCATCAGGACCCCCCTCAGAAGAAGATGGGGTGTTACTGCCATTTGAGATGTGGTGGAGGGGACTGGCTGAATCGTCGTCATTGCTGATAACTGAAGAAGGACCTAGAGTAAGAAACAAAGATTTTCTTGTAACTTGTATGGTACCCTTCCGTCAGATGAGTAATATATCTTTTTTCTTTTTTTTTTTTGACCAGTTGTCCTCCATTTCCATAGCCAACAGCTCTCTTTGTGTGCCTTGTTGTCCTTACCTCAGAAATTTTATATGCCTGGGTGCAGATGGAGAACAGTGGGGTTTTTTCCGTTAAGAACCAGAATTGAAATAAATTTTTTTACTGGTACATCACCTAGACTAAATACGCCAGGGTCCAGCACAGTTTGTCACTGCGAAAGATCTCAGAATTTGCTGAACTCATTCTGTCATTCTCAGAAATAAGCTATGGAATATACACATTAACTTTTTTACATTATGCCCTACATGAATCACACAGCAGTAACAGCATAAATCCAAGGAATACCTGCCCCACCTGGCATTATAACAAGACAAAAGGCACAGAGCAGATGGGCTGATCCTGATGTGGGAACATGGTAATTTCTGAAAGAAACATGGTTCAGGGCCAAAATCCAGGGGACAATTTGCATAGTCACAGAGGTGCAGAGAAGGTTCTGGGAAGAGTAGTGGAATAAAACCCAGGCTTGCTGCAGAGGGGCTCATCCTGCCCAGGGGGACATCCCACTGGCTCCCCAATCCATACCTCCATCTAGTCACCTTCCAGAAAAAGGTCTATTGTGAACAGTAATTCAGTGACAGGTTTTGTTTTGTTTTCACACTATGCTTGGTATTTTTAATGAAAGTGGCATAAAACCTTGTAAATGGCTTAAAGAAAAATATCCTGCTTAGCACAGAGTCCCACTTCTGTGAACTGCAGGAGCCTTTGAACTAACAGCAAAATCAGCACAGATGACATTTGAACTCTTGACATCTAACCCTGCTACTTAAATTCCCCATCACTACTTTCAGTTTATATCCAGTATTCATAGAAAACCAGAAGCACTATTTAGCAGCAAAGACATTTTGCCTAACATCCTGACTGAAGAGTCATGAGAGATCACAGACACCATATTCCACTTCATTCTCCATCTGCATTAACTAAGGTTTTTGGGATGACATTCACATCTTTTAATTGTAACAATCAAAAGACGATGCTAGAAACAGATGGAAAAAAACTCGCTCTGGAAGTGCCTGTCCTGAAATAGCATCTTTAGACTAACAGCTGCATATAGCCTGTGGGCAGAAGTGAAAGGTTGAGGAAATGTCCTCTCAAAGAAGGGGGCAGCAGAGAAGACCTTGAGGACAGTAAAGAGCTGTCTTTACTCCATGCTACCTGTCACTCCATTGCAACCTGCTGGAGTCCCAGGCTGGACAGAAGGAGCACTGCAGAGGTAAGACAGAGCTGAATAACCTGCCACGTAGATGGCATGTGTGTCTGCAGGAGAGATAAGGAATGCAGAAGAGAGAGTGGGAGTGGGGACCAACAGGAGGTTCTGCATGCACATTACTGAGGACATGAGAGAAGACAAGAAGGATCCACTGCAGCAGACACGCAGTTGAAGAATGAGATTAAAAAAAGGACAGTCCCAAGTACAGCAAAAAAAGGGCAGCTTTAAAGAAACTCCTACTTTTCTGTGGCTCGCTGTATCATTAACAAGGCTACTTTATCATTACATGGAATGGCTCACAGCAATAAAATGTAAATATTCTGGCATGTGGCTATTCAACCCTATATTTTGAGACAAAAGCATATTCACACCCCTGTCCTGCTTTTCTTTCTCCTCAGTTGGTCTAATGGTGCATGAGAGAAATGTTCTCATGGCATGAAAAAGTACTTCCTCCCTAGCCTGAAACACTAGAAGTAATTTTTCAAATACCTGGCACTTCACTGGAAAGTCACTGTTAACAAATGCAAGTAAAGCCTAGATCTCTGCAATTTATCAAGTGAAATACTCATACCAAGGCTGGTTTTGTCATTATGGATCACCCAGATCCCCACATGATTGACTCTGCTGGGAAAGATGCCAGGATTAAGAGTTTTTAGTGAAGATTTCTCTAATAAAGTGCAGAGCCTAACAAATTGTGGGCATGGGTCACTTAGATGGCACAGAAGATACTTAAGTTTCAACACATTTTTAAGATGCGTGAGAATTTTTTGCACAACCATTACAGTGCAACCCATTTAAAACTGCATTCAGTTTTTGGCAGATACCATCCTTACATCTTGAAACTTTCTGAGTCTCAACTTGTTGCTCCAAAAAAGCAGGCTGGCTTGAGAAAACAAAAACCTTTTACACTAATGCAGCTTTAGTGTGAGGATCAAATCCCTTCTCTCACAGCAAACAGGCAAATTCTCTCAACTCTGAAACTTAATAGAGGCATGTCTTTATATCCTTTTCAGTCCTGCTGTTCTCTGCTGCGCAGGAGGCCACTCTTTTGTCATTGTTTGCTTCCACCATACCTGCAGTGATGGCAAGGAAAAGTGACCATTACAGATTTCTTACACGTTAAAGTGGGACAATGACTAGGAACTCAGTCTATTCATTGAATAATTTCTGCAGTGCTTCAAGATTCAATTTTGTGTAGTGAACTACTATTTTCAACCAGTATAAACTGCAAAGTGCTGCAGGTGAAAAGCAGACAACTTGTGTTCTGTAAATCTACTCATTTAGGCTAACTGGTAAAAGCTAGTCTTCTGTGCAGTATGAAGCAGGGTCCAAGCATATTCAGCTCTCTGATGTAGGTGAGGAAAACCTGGAAAATGAGGTGACTTTCAGACCAATCCTTGGCAGTACAAAACAGGTCAAGAAAAATTCAGCCCTAGGAACTTCGTTGCTTTATCAGTGATCCCTCTCACTTATTAGCAATTAAACATCTCATGCAATGGTCTTTGTGAATAGTTTTTGCATTCAAAAATCCCATTTCCTGTCTATTTCTTCTCTAATTAAGGCAATTAGAACTCATCAGATGGAAATTTTTGTGTATCAGAGGCAGCTGAGCTCACATCCTTTCACACTTCCCCTTTGCTGGGACCTTTTTGTCAATGCGAGAAAACTTGTACATAGATTATTTCCACATTTTTTTATTTGCTAGACTATGTACTCATCAGACAGTTACATTTCATTTTTTGAATGCACTAAGCCACATTACAGTTGCAGACCAGCCCTGCAGCTGGCTATGATAGTCAAGTAATGTAAAACCATTTCTGGGATGCAAGATGAGACTATCACCTGTGCTGACAAGAAGTGAGAGCTGCCCTTTTCCAAATGGGCTCTGCTTTCAAAATGAGGAGTAATTTCTTGGAGCACCTTGGAGTGTGGCTTCATCCACATGAAATGTGGTCACTGAATTACTTGTCAAAGGCAGAACAAGTATGGTAATTATGCTCAGTCACCTATTATCGCCTCTGTCTTTTATAAAATCTGCTCTTTGTTTTACACCTGAAATCTGAAATTTTTAGACAAAATGTAATAGACTGGAGTGAAAATCATGGGTTATCAGTAGTCATTAGCTATTGCCAAGAGCAGATTCACAGCTGGGTTAAACTTTTAAGAAAATTCCAGGGACTTTCTTCACCTTCCAGTGTGCAGCCCAGAAGCTTCCCTTGATTTCAATTTTAGACAATTTTTCTCTAGAAGATATAAATTGGAGCCAGACAAGAAATGGTGGCCTGCTTTGGGGAAGATGTGGGCTATACACCACAGGGATGAATTTCACCTCTATTTGATGTCAAGCTAAAGACTTGTCCATTTGACATCACCTAGGCACAAGAAAAATTCTTTTGTGTACAAAAAACCCAGCGGCTCTCTAAAAGAGTTGTGACATGTAAGACAGTCAATTACATTTGAAACTGATGAGTAATAATTAAACAAAATGCCTCCAACAACTAGGTGCGAAATTATCCTTGGCACATAATATGTGTACAGGCAGAAACAGCAAATCTCTTCTACTGCACATCCCAAGGAGAACTGAGCTATCTCTTCAACAGTGTATGTCTACATATGTCCTAGACCTTGGTGGTGCCAAAAAATGTGAGTTTCCTTACGTTAAGAAATAAAATTAATTATCTTATTTTCAAGGTGTGCTGCTATTTTTGAACAGGCAAAGGAAAGTCATGATTATTATATACAGCCTTTCATTGCAGGAAAAGCTAAGAAAATTTGGATTGTGCAGCCTGCAAAAGAGAAGGCTTCAGGGTGACTTAATTGCATCCTTCTAGGACTTGAAGGGAGCCTACAAGAAAGAGGCAGCAAAAGTATTTACAAGAGTACATAGTGATAGGACAAGGGGCAACGGCTTCAAACTGAAAGACAATAGGATTAAATTAGATATTAGGAAGAAATTCTTTACTGTGAGGCACTGGAACAGATTTCCCAGAGAAGCTGTGGATGCCCCATCCCTGGCCATGTTCAAGACCAGGCTGGACGGAGTTCTGAACAGCCTGGTCTAGTGAAAGGTGTCCCTGCCCATGGTAAGGGGGTGTTGGAACTAGGTGACCTTTAAGATCCCTTACAACCCAAGCCATTCTATGAGTGTATTCCATGGTTCATTATACTCCTACCACTGTCAGAGTTAATGCAGTTTTAGCATGCATACTACCAAGACCTATCGACACTGCTGTTAGTTGGGGCTACATTTGCACAACAATTCTGTGCAACACACATCACTCCAATTATCGCTGAAGTCACTACTAATGGCTCAGGCACACTGGAAGACAATAGGGCTAATAAATACCACAAAAAACCCCTGATTTTAGCTATGTTGTTGAAATTGTGCATTTCCAAGGATGCATCTACTTAATCAAGTGTTAGGAAGCAGCTCAAGTAAAAAGCAGTGCTCATAGAGATGATTTTGTGCTGTGATGCCTTAATAAACATTGTTCCTTCCATGAAAAATCAGTTGACTGCTAGGGTGGTTTCTCAGTGGACCCTGCACGAGCACTGGCTCTTAGCTCCCCTGGGAACAAGGACCAGTCTGTGCCAAGACATGGCAACAGCACATCATCAAGTTCAAAGCAGGACAGTGAATGTGTATCACATCAGTCATCATCGCCTCTTCTAAATTCCAAGTCCATGCTGAATCTTCTCTCTTTTCACTATTGGGAGGGGTGTATTTTTTCACTAGTTAAATACACTGTTCTGAAAAGCTGTTACACAAGGCTTCTGGTCCCGTGAGAGTCCCATATTTGCTGTAGATTTTTAGATATTATCTTCTGCATGATTAAAATGTATTATGCTTCAGCAAGAACAGATATCCAATTTTTCATATTAACAAGGTAAGATCCAACTTTCTGACCAGAACAGACACCTTTTTAGCTTTACTTTAAAAACTGTGATCTTATCTTTCACTCCCTCTGGAGGACGACTAATCAATCATAGCTTGGCACACATTTTTTCTGACTGAGGTGCTAAGTTTTACTTCAAATATTCCTTTGCATTCCCAAGTTCAGCAGCTGTATTCAACTGTGTTACCAAATCATGTTCGTATAATTCTATTAGAATGGAGAAGAAAGATAGCACAACAGAAAGCAATGAAGTTATAGAAACACTGTTTTATAGTATTGGTCTCTTAAAATGCAGTATGTTAAATATAGGGAATTGAATTAAAAGGTGTAAATAGAACACAAGAAAAAAACCAAAAATCAACCAACCAACCAACCAACCAAAAGACAACTGAACAAACTTCCAAAGAGAAGCAAGTTCAGACTCGTTTTGCTTGGTGGAGCTCTTCAAAGTCAAGTCAGATTGTTCTGCAAATCTAGAGTGGACTCATTAACACTATGGTCTTTGCTTTGCAGCTGCCAATGCTTGTAATGAGGGTAAGCTCAAGGCAAGGCACTCCCATTTTCTTGCTCCATGTATTGTGGAGCAATAGCACATCTTGCCTCTACCTACCTTCCAACTGACCTTTCCTGTCTCATATCCTCATCCCTGCCAGCTACACAGACAACAGCCATTAGTCTTTGTGTAGTCATCTCTACAGTCACTGTCATATTCAGTTGCAAAATGGATATTAGGGGGTTAATCCTCCTTTGTTTGTGGTGGAAAACACCCCATAAGATCACCCTAAAGACCATTAAACCCAAGTCCATCCTGCTAAAGCATATTGCTCCTCACAGAGCAAAGAGTGCATGTCCTTCTACCCCGGAACAGCACACTGAGCCAAAAACCACACTGCTACACATTAAGTCTGTGACTCAGAAAACTGATACTTGCCAGGCTTTGGTGTTTAGGGGATAAATAATTTCACATCTTCTGACAGGTATCATCAATCTGTTTAACTGATTTACACCCACCAGTGCTTGTTTAAGCTTGTACCCTGTTGCTTCTTGACATATGAGATGAGAAAAACCTTTTGACGCTGCCCAAGAAGTTCAGTTCTCATCAAAGATGATGCTCCCAGGACGTTAGGAGAACCCAAACAGAGAGCTGGAGAACATCCTCCCATCCAGCAGACAAATACCTCTGTTCCCCTTCATCATGTACTTCTAACATTCTCTGAATAACAGAAGTAAGTAGGCTCCTTGAGGGCCTCTCAAAGGAGAACTGAAAATCAGGCTTTAAACTCAAGAAGCATGCCTTAGGAGTCTGTTCACTTACAACTATTGCAGAACAAAGTGAAGACATTAGTTTGAAATCATGATGAAACCACACCAATTAAATGTACTGTTTTATTTGGGTGATCAAGGATAAAAGGTAGTTTGCCTTTGTTTTCATGTGAAAAATCAATGTTTAGTTTTTTCTCATTTGTTGCAGCTTCACAAGAAGACTAAATTGTTTGGTTGTCATTGTTTCACTTTCATAGAGAATAAATGATCTACAGTGCTGGATTATTTTTGTTCCCACACGGAATAATTTAAGTAATGCATACCTTTGAGTCTAATGCAGTAACAGGTATATCATTTGACTGTACAGTACCAAATTTACAGTGTTGCTGGGTGTCAAGATGCCTGTTCCCTAAAACACATGTTCATCTTACAGGACAACTTATTTCAAATGCCTAGCTCCTCTAGAGAGGAACAAACACACAATCTGGGTAATTTCCACCGACATGACTACGCACAGATTTTAGCCACTCAATATTTCATCAGGGCTTTTTGTTGTGGCTTTGAATCTAAGAACCACAGCTGCATATTTGTTTGCTTGGGTTTCATGCTGGTGCGTGACTGTGAAAGAATCCCAGTCAGTTCCTTTCAGCTGCCTTTCTCCTCACAACCTCCTCTATACTTCCCTGTATGCGCGCATTCCTGGATCCTTTCACACACAAGTCTAGAGCAATTGTTTCTGCAAGGGAGGACTCCCTAGGATAGCCTAGGGGACCCCTTCATAGTGCAAGTCACTCCTGAAAGTCATGCAACCTATAGGGCACAGGGATAAAGACACCGGGTGTCTTGGTCTGGGGCAGACTGGCAAGATAGCTCACCCAAGAAACCTCCTTTGCAGCATTGCAAAGCCCTGGAGGAAAGAGAATGAGGTCTCTAATACATACTGAATTTGCTAGTGTTATCTGGATAGGATGAAAGGTGCCCAACCCCTCTGCCCTGGCTTTACTCGAGGGCCAGCTCTCCCCAGGGACACCTGCAGCAAAATCTCAGCAAAACCTCAGCCTGCATCACAAAGGTTGCCGATTTCTTTTTCCCTTTCAGCCAGAATGGAAGGCATTTGTGTAACAGATCTAACCACTGCAATCTGGCATGCATTGTCATATTCATATGTACCATAACCAACAAATCCTCATAGATCATCCACGATGAGGTATGCGCTACTATTATTTCCAATTTGGATACAACAGGAAGAGCACTCTGGCACTGAATTACCCAGGACTGCAGGTGGCATCTCTGTCAAAGTCATGACCAGAACCTGGGAAGAACTGGCGGCCCCAGCTGTTGAACCATGGAGCCCTTTGGGACTCACAGCCCTCCTTCAGATCCAGGATGAATGGTGGCTATACAGCTGCCTACTGCTGCGTGGACACATTTGTATATCTGCAGCTCAGATGATGTGCCCTGTCATGAAGAATGAGGAATTCATGGCCTCTCATTATTGGTAGTCAAATGAAACACAGACCTAAGAACAAATTCTAGCTAGGAAGTGGCATATTAATCAATATGAATCCATCAGCCAGGGAATTAAAGATACAAGGCAGCAGAAAATGTGAAAGAATGTAAGGAAAAATGATTTATCTTTTGTTAATATAGATCATCAGGACTATTCATTATAGTCACCTGCAGGTTTGGATATCTTGGAAATATGGGTAAAATTATAATCCTTCAAAAATACTACAGTGAAAATCACCACAATAGTAAAAAAGATCAGCTGGAATGTACTTGCTGGCATCAAGGAAAAAAATAATTCACCTGAAATTAAATCCTTGATGGCTTTTATTTCACTTAAGAACTATTTCATTAACAACTGCTTCATCCAAACTTCTCATAAATAATCTAAGTGTTAGCATTCCCATTCGTAGGATTGGGGATGAGGCTGTCTGTTCTCTAGAAGACAAATACAAAGTGTACATAAGCAATAAAATTGTCCCCATCTTGCTCTGGCTGGCTATCTTTACCTGAGAGAACAACAAAGCTATTTGGAGTAGTTAACTTGAATAATTTTCCAAATTCTGTTCATTTCAACACAGTTGGATGATAAGGCAGATATGCTAGATTGTGGAGAAAAGTTCCCTGATTTTAAACTTGTATTTGACTGTGTGGTTTTTTTTCTTCTTCAAGGAAAAAAAGAGCATTACTAATGACACTATTTAATTTTTTTTTAAGCCTCAGTGATTATGTCTTTGAAGCACAGATATTGTATCTACAGGCCTCTTCCATTCAAGCATATCAGATGAAAATATAATATGGAAAAAACTAGAAATACGCAAAGATCCAATGAAAAATGGAAGAACTAGGATTTCTTTTATCCCTAACCAAGGTCTGAGGAGGTACACAAGGATAGCCTTCCAATGCATGAGTACAATTTTTATTGCATGCCTTTGCTGAACAGGAACAAAAAGTTCCATGACAAAAGTGCATGAAGAAAGACTAAGGTAAAAACTTTGGAACAGGTCCTCAGGCACTGGAATTGCTCATAGAAGACTCAGAAATCTCTGCTTCTGGAGTTCTTGAAGCAACATGAGGAAAAATGTCTCTTGGAAAAGATACAGTATAGTTGATACAGATTTACGATAGGGAAGAATCTCCCAGGTGTTTCATCCCTAGCCTTCCATAAGGACAAAAAGGTAGACCTTGAATGATCTTACAGGGAACACCTTAGGTCTTCAAATGTTGATTTACGTCTATTCAGAATAGAAGGAAGCCCAGAGCTCAACAAATATACATCATATCTCAATGAAATACATATATTTCAGTACATTAGCAGGTCACTTTTCCAGCCTGCAGAATAAAGATGATTTTAGTTGGCCAAGAAGAACATCAGTGCTCTAACTATACAGTGGGTTTTTCTACTAGAACACGCATTATTTAATAGCATTCTTTATGTACCATTTATTTCAGTGGGATATTTCTCTTTATTGTTTTTGAACAACTTTCTTTAGTGGAAGTGTTAATTACATGATGCAGTAACACAAAGTCTTGCATAATTTTTTACTTTCTGTCAGTGCAAGATTATTACAGGCCCCCCGAATTTTCATGGGTTATAAAGTCAACACTACAGTGAAATATCCCTCTGAAGTTGTTCTCAACAAGCATTCCAGCATAACAGCTTCCAAATGATTTTTGATTTACAATAACATTAGCTAACCTTAAACCTGGCAATCTAGAAAGAAGTAAAACTAAATCAGCCCAAACATCACGCTCAAACTGTAAACAACATCTGCAGAAATTTGGTCTTGCTGTTTACTAAGCTCTCACTGAGATAAGCTAGAGCTGTTTTGAGCTCTCACTGATGTGGACTGCCTCCCCTTCATCTCCAAACACTTCCCATCCTGGAAAACAGGTTTTAAAAATGAAATAAAAAGGCCTACCTACATGTGAAGAGGAGGGCAAGAGAAGGTAATGAACTAATGAACTCTACTGTCTATTCCTTGTCAAGTAGTTTGCTCTCTCCTTAGGTGAACAGGCTTTGGGCACTGATGGCCCCAATATTGCATGTATTGCAAAGGCAGTAACTGGCCTTTGGAAGAGGGCTGCTGGAAGGGCAGAGGACATTCATTGGTGCAGAAGACAGGTTGTCCAAAACTAGCCTTCAGTGATCACAAAGAAAGAGAGAGGTAACTTTCCCTCCTGAACTTTAACGCCTAACATTTTATTTCAATTTTTATTAGATTACTTAGCAACAATGAAACTGATTCCTTTAGTGTCTGTACAACAGCAGCCATTTCAGTGGTTTTCTCTGCAGAACCTGTCTATAAAACAGTCAGCAACTATACATACCCCAGGGCTTTAAACAGATCACAGGCCATGCTCAGAAAACCTTGCTGGCCACCAAGAGTCTGGCAAGAATCTTCTTCTGTGAAGATTTTTGGTACTTGCAGCCATGTGTCATGAAAAATACATGTGGTATCCAGGTGAAGTGTTTGGAGCAGTCTTACCAGCAGACCCACTGTCACACTTGGTTGTACTGTGCACCTCTAAGAAATCATAAGGAAAAGAAAAGTAATCCTTTTCCATTGTTATAAACTTCTGGATTATACTAGATTAGATCTTTTGGGATACTGTTTAAGGACCAGTTCACCTTTGGAGATGGTAGGAAGTTGAACAGGCTCTTTGGAGGAATATCCTTGCCAAAACATCTTCAGATGAAAGATGCAAAATTGTCTTCCAACAACACCCTTCTTTCCACAAGCACAATTCCTAAGGCAGTGAAGTTTACATACTCAAAATCCTCTTTAAATGCAGATCTTAAAATTAATATAGTGGAGCAAATGACACTCATATATAAAAGGGAAATATGTCAAATTTCTGTCCCAGCAGCATCACTCACAAGCTATAGGATGAGCTGCACAAATTGACTGTCTTGCCTCTCTATGATAAACCTCTACTGCCATTTACAGACATCTCCTCCTCCCTGCTACATGATGCCTCAACTGCTGGAGATTCCTCCTGTCACCTCTCCTGCCAGCTTTCCTTGAAATTGCTGCTATGGAAAGCAGGAAAAAGCTGCATACTCAAACCTATTTGCAATGTACCAGCTAGATCAGCCATCTCAAAACTGGCCATGCAACAAACTCTGGCAGTTTTGTTGATTTGAAAATAGATGCATTAATTCTGAAATTGGTCAGGACACCACTATGGGGTTTTGCTGAAATACTGGAAGCATCACTAGTTGTTATTCTTCAGGGCTCTGAATGAAGCAACATTGCTCTTCATCCATAATATTTTTATAAATTACTTCTGCTTCTTCTACTAGTTCTGGATATTTTACCAATATCCCTTAGCAATTTTCTGATGGGTCTCCTCAGCTTATTTACTCACTTCTTCCTTTATAAAGAGTTTCACCTATCTCTTAAGTGATTCTCTCTTGACCACCTGGTTCATCTATCTACTCTTTTTCCAACAACAGTATGGTCTCCCGTTGTAATTTTTATGTTAGAATTAAATAACATTAGTATGCGTTAAATTCAAGTATTTTAGGATGACATTCATTTATTTTCAGACTAGTTTCCTCTTTTATAAAAAATTCAGTCATGGCTGTTTCTTAGCAACAGATTTATCAGAACAGATTTGCATGAAAATCAAATACTCTCAAAAAGGAACTGCTATAGCACAGCCTTATTCCTGACCACCACTAAAAGCAAATACTATAAAGCAGAAGAAAATGGTTTTGTAATTCTGCATGAAATTGAATGAACACATGTAGAATATTAGCACCAATTGAAGTAGATGACCTTATAAACTTTCCTAACTAATGTATCTCTGAACTGATCTGCAAAAATCTTCTTGCCTTCAGAGAAAAGGAAAAAACAAAACCAAAAGTGCAAATCATGCACAGCCACAATCTTCTGTTGCACTGGACTAGATTAAAAATTGGCATCTCCAATGGTCACACACAAACAGGTCTCAAAGAACCAAGCTGCAAAAACCAGACACTTCCCATGTGCATGAAAAATGCCCACGCTCAATTCAACCACAGCAGTACTAGATAACCAAGAATTAGACTTCAGTGCAGGAACATAA
Source organism: Origma solitaria (assembly GCA_013397895.1). NCBI lineage: Eukaryota > Metazoa > Chordata > Aves > Passeriformes > Acanthizidae > Origma > Origma solitaria. The sequence goes on along the minus strand of VZRL01004547.1, from coordinate 275,698 downwards.
TTAGTATTTCATTCTCTGGAGTCACCAGAGGTCTATACCATATCTATCTATCTATCTATCTATCTAATCTATTTATCTGTCTATCTATGTATCATCACATTTATGTGATAATTTCAGTAAACTCCAAGTTCTTAATTTTCAGTCTTTAGAAAGAATCCATTTTCCCCCAAAGATTTTTCTACACCTTACTTCTCTTTGGTATATTTTCTTTTTTTCTTTTTTTTTAAACCAATATAATATGCTACACTCCAACTAGCTAGCTCATCACAAAGGTTAAGAAAAGCAAACGTACAATAGGGTGAAAGAGTCAAACCAAACATGAAGCACAAAATCCTTTGAACAGATAAAGAGAAATGGCAATACCAAGAGTCTAATTCTCTTCCCCTTAATATCAACGAGGAGTAAGTTATTATATGGACAATGGTTTAAAATTCCAATGAATGACAGTGGAATTAGGACTGCTGTCTTTTTATTAAGAATGATGACAACCTTTTTGGCAAATGCAGTCTGCTGCTGCTGTTGCACTTAGTTGTGGCACTTAGTTATGTCACCGAAAGGTAGCATCTATAATATATGGCTGCACATGAATTATGTTAGGAATGGGTTAAAGTAATTCATCTGTATTATTCCCACAAGACAATGCCAAAAAGGTAATTGCCCATATTTGTACTACTACATGATAGAGAATGTCAGTTTCATGTCTTCCTAATGTTTAACTGAAAATCTATAATATCCATTTCTGTTTCTTCTGAGAAATTAATGTAGGACCAAAACCTGACATTCCAACTCTGGTCATGCTCAGACAAAACTCACACTGAAGTCAGTGGGAGTCTTGCCAGGGAGAGGATTAAAGACAGTGTGATTTGCTGCATGCTACCAGACATATAAAAGCTACAGAGCTAGATTTTCATTATGATGCTTCTGGGACTATTAAAATTAGCAAGGTATTGGTCTTTCACCTTTCAGTCAAGCAGTCACGTGTGCTTGCAGAGGAGAGATAGATGCAAGGCAAACAAGCCATCTTGCTGCAGGGTGCTTAATACTGGGCTGGAAGCCAGAAGAAGTGAATCCCTCCTGCAGAATATCCCTTCCCTTTTTCTCTGCAAGACCCAGTAAGAGGTAGGAAATAGCAAGGCAGCAAGCCTGGAATCCTAGCAAACAGCACAGGCTGGATGGAGTGCAGCAAGCTCATCATCACAAAAAAACATGGAAGCCATCCACAGTATCCATGCCATTCCAGCATGTGGAGCATGCCTGGGCACATGTCCCTTTGGGCCCTGTGCCACAGGTAAGACAGCTTTAAAGGTAGATGGCAGGGAGCAGTCAACAGCTTCACTGAGCTTCTGCCAGGGGTGGGAGGACCATGCCAGCAACCAGAGGAACCCGCTGTCCTCTAGGAAGGGCTCCTGGCTGTGCAGGGAGGGGATGCTACACTTTCTTGGGGCTTCTCAGGTTTTACGGGCCTCCACTTGGTCATATTACCTTAAATGGACACAGAAACTCTTTCAAAAAAAGGACATGGTTTGTCAGCTGAGCATTTGGGATGGTTTTGTCTGCCAGTAGTTTCCAGATGCACTAGAATTTGATTTGTTAAAACAGTAACAACTTATCTTAGTTTAACAACCAATTTCTTCATGTTTTCATGATGTGGCAGCAGCAGCCAAAAATGAAGATATGACAACCTGAAACAGCTAAGTTATCTAACCAGCCCACAAAAATTAAGTCCTGAGCTACTCACCTATTTAAATTTTTATGAGAAAACAACATGCCACTACAGACTCATTTTTTAAATGAACCTTCATTTTTAAGAGTAGGATTACAACAGATTTCTGACCTTTTGTCTCACTAGCAATGCCATCTGGCATCAATTTAGGTTTGCATTGCAAAGCAATTATTGCTAAAAAATTACCTAATATTCACACTTAGGGATATTTCTTAAAATTCTTAATGAAATAAATACATGGTGTTCTAGAGACCACTATCCCTTGCAAAATAAAGACCAATCAAGGTTCATTTACCAGCAGAGACACTGGAGTCCTGAATTTAAAATATGACAGACCTGTTGAATTAAACTTACTGATCTGGGTTCTAAAGCAAGTTTCCAAGCATTTAACACACATAAATTAATTCAATGCTAGTAGTAAAAAAATTAGTTACTTTATCAACCGTGTTAGTAACACATGACTAAAACTGCAATATATAGCACTATTTTACACCTACATAATCTCCTAAAAGATCATTTTGTAGGAAAAAGATGAAACTTTAGATAAATACAGATCTTACGTGAAATCTGGCTATTATGGATTAAACACCACAAACACCTTTCAGTTTTGGAATTAAAACTGCATTGCTTCAATTGGCTGGCATTTCCCTTTCATGTTAAATGTCTGGCAGGACCTAAATGGATGTTTACTCCTTCAAATGTTAACAGTGAATTTCAAGCCTTAAAATTTATGGTTCCCAAATAGTAGGAAGTAGTAGTACTTACGAATGACTATTTAAGTTAGTCCCTTAGCTGATGTGAATTGGTTAAAGGATCTGACTCATGCTTTTCTCAGTCCCTACTAATTTTGTGTACCTCATGGTTTTGCATGCCATGCAGATACACTCACTGCTGGACAGATAGATCTGACAGTGTTTTACAGCTACATGGTACAAACAGAAGTGACACGCAAGGAAAGACATGGGAGAATAAGGCTGCACAAGCTCCGTGCTTGCCACTGTGATGTGTAGGCAGCGATGACAAAATGTTTCAGGGATGCTAAAGAAAGCAGTTACACATTACTCAGGGACAATCAAATGTGGTACTCCAGCATGCCTTCCCAGGATCCTGAAACAAATAACACAGTTTGAGTAAGAGCAAGATGTGACTACAGGTAGGACCACACAAACATGCACTACTCTTCCCATCCATAACTGTGGTGATGACAAAAATCTCAGATGAATAAACATCTCTGCTTTGTTTTATAGTGGAATACGGTGCTGTGCTCTATCTGGGGTGAGAGGCAGGACTTCACTGTAACCAGACACAGACCCTTTGGCACAGACCCTTTACATCCTGTAACATGCAGGTGGAAAACCTTACGAATGCAGAGAGTTAAACTCACTTTTATACTCTGTATGAAACAAATAAATCTCATAGGGCCTGATTTATGGCACCTGAAGTGAGACCTGCATGTCTCCAAACAGGAAAAAAACAGTTTTTGGAACTTCAGCCCTGGGAGACAATCAAACTCTGCGATTTGGTTGATCACAGGGTAACTCAGTCGCTCTGCCATCAGTCTTCAGCCTCTCATCTTCCTCTGCCAAAGGCTGCCCTTTCCTGACACAAGTAGCTGTCCCCTGGCAATCACTGGTCAAACTGCTGTCACATGGGCCATCTACACATCACTAGGGCTTACAGCTACCCTCACCATGCTCAGACCAGAACCCAGGAGCAAAAAAAGGTTAGAGCCACGCAGTCAGGAATAACTGATTCCAGAGGCCATACCATCAACTGCCTAATGACAGATAACAACTTCACCTGGTCCCAGGGTAGCTGAGTTCAACAGCAACAGGGTTACATATACATTTGGATTCCAACAAAGTGTGAAGTTGCAGCAAGCAATGGAAACTTGGCTTCTTCATTAGAAAGAAAATGCAGTTATGATAAATCTTTGCCTTCCTCTTGGAAAGGCTTGTGGCTCTTCACACTTTTTTTGAGACATTGATGAAGTCTGATAAAGTGTGATTCTTTACCTGGAAAGAGATTATGCCAACTCCCAAGGGAAAAACAATGCCGACATATGGGAAAACGTAACTTGTTATACCACACAGAAAGTAGAAGGCTGGTCTTAGCATGTTCTGCTTTAAAAACAGTAACTCCAATGCCTGGAGAAAGGAAATGCTCAGGCAAATCACAGTCAACTTACCTGATTTTGATTCATACTGTCATATGCAAACAAATGCAGAGCTGATGATTTGTGTTGTATTTAAAAAACATTTAATGCATTTTAAAATTGTCCACCTAAGCAATTAATGAAAACACAGTTGTGTGCAGAAGCCTTTACAATACCCATCAGAGACGGAGATATCTATCAATGGGCTACTTGGCACCCAGAAGACAGACTTCACTAAGACAGGCAGTTACATTACAACATAACAGGTAGGACTTCAGATTGCCAAAAAATTACTTTTGGCTTATAGAAAACAAAACTGATAGAGAAAATGACTTCCTAGATCATCTAATCACCTGACATTAATGGAAAAGACAATGAGCAGGGCTTACCAGGAGGAAGCCGACACTGATATTCTTTCATACTTTCATATTTACAGCAACATACAGAGTTTTGACTCTGAATGAAAATGGGAGTATTATGTAAATGCTTTCTTCTACAAAGCATAGACTTATCAAGATTTCACATTTTGTTCTAGTTCTGACAGTTAATCTGTACAGGTACATACAGCCCTTGGATTTTTCCTAGGATTTTTAAGACATCTAATGTAAGTGAAGCAACTTTTTATGACTGTGTACCGATTACATAGAACAAAGTGTACCAGGAATCTCTGACACAGCTAGCCCTATTGACCTTCTCTCTGAGACATCTGGGTATAAAAAGTGTGAGCTAATTCATAAGCTCTGACCTCAGCATCATGCTAGGTCCCATAAGGAAGCATTAAAATTGCATGGTGCGCATCTGTAGAAAAAGAAAGTGAGATTCTGGTTTAGGCAGCAGTGTCTATGCTGGTATGTCTCCTGGAGTAAAGACATCATAAATACTCAGCATGGGCTGAGAAAAAAATGAAAGAAATGTTACCCAGCCCTCAGACAAAGGTTTATATAGAACTAACTGTTTTCTCGGATCTTGTTCCCTGAGGCAGGGATGACGCATCCATTCCTGAGGCATCATCTACTTCAATGCTGTAGTGAAATTTTGCTAAAACCCTTCAACGGGAAAACGTGTTGACTCTTCAGTGGAACACACTAATCATCAGGAAACTGCAGAACCAACTGCCCATCTGGAGGGTCACCACCTTCTGCTCTCTGGCTTCCAGTATCTAACAAGCTATAAGGGTTACTAAGGAAACGCGATCTGTGGTTGGGGTGGTGCATCCCTCCCTTCCCCAGGCCACACTATCATCGATATGTGGTTCCCAACACACACTCACATATTTTTGTTCTGCATATTAGCTATTTTAGGAAAGTGTCATGGCTAGAACAGCCAGTTAAATACTTTCCTCCTCCGGAACATATAAATAAAATGGAATTTCTATGTGGAAACAGTAAATGCAGGGATAAAAGACACTGCCGCATTCATATTCTAACTTACTCTAAGACACCATTTGGGATTTTACTGATTAAAGTCACCATGTATTAGAGAACTAGATCTGAAGTTTGCTACACTGACAACTGAAGACACAATAATGGCATCAGAAAATGGCATAATGTGAATAAAGTATGAATTTGAAAACTGCAGTAGAAAAGCAAATTGCATAAATAAAACAAACACGTAGTCTTTAAATAAAATTTTTAAATTACCAGAGCAAGTACTCCAATTCAAATAATTTTTCATTTGTCTTTCACATACACCTTTCTATTCTCTTTACTTACATTTATTTTAGTAAACTGCACAGTGTATTTGCTTTTCATAGGTAAAAACACATTGTCAAAAGTTGTTTCAGTATAATTGGCAGACAATACACACATATCATCAAACACTATTTTGTGATGTTTCACAACCTTCTCATGGAACTACAAAACAGAACTGATTATTATATGCTCTGTATTTTTGCTTTAGAGCCCAATTACTAATATAATTAAGGAAGAAACAACAATTACTCAAGCTGAAAAGTGATCTTTGAATTAATTTTAGTTTTAAAATAGTAACAGAATTATAAACTAACCAATGAAATTTACTTTTTGTTCTTGAAGTATTTTAATGATCACAGTAATTGGAAATTACAACATTTCAAGATACAAATTTTCAAATACATATTGTATCTTTTTCTCTCATTTAAAAGAACAAAATAAAGACTTCTATAACAATACTGTTATGTTTTAATTCATGCTTATTAAAAATAACCCCTTCTTTTCAGTTTTACACTAATTTGGATTATCAAGAATATTGAGACTTTCTTATAGTGTTGACATCCTAATTTCCCAGGCAGTGTAAATGGCTATTTTAATTTTTGCCTTTATTCTGCTTCATTTTTGATTCTTCTCCCTAGATAACAACTTCTTGATCTACTGGGTCTGAAAACCTTAAACTACAGTATTTCAATGGCAAGCTTGCTTCCACTCAAAAACCATCAAACACATCACAAGCTTAGCATGTTCCTCTATTTGACATTTTCAAGAATCTAAGATTTTTTATTGTTTGAATAATTTCTTTAAAATAAATGTATCTACCAACCTAATCAACACCAGAATTTACCTGTAACAGTTGTCTTACTGAAAGCTCCTCCTAGAAAAAGAACTGACCTTTATGTTGAGACTGTTTCTTCTAGATACTGAGGATACATCAAATTAGTTCCAAAATCATATTTTAAATGGATGATGTTACAAAAGCATATGTATAAAATATACTACGTAACATCACAATTGTTCAAATAGGTGAAAAATTTCGAAATTGCCTATGGGCATACAAAGCAGACTTGGTACAATACTCAGAGATCTGGTAAGATCCCAGAGAAGAAAAACATGACAAAACATTTCAGAAGCAAGAAAATGAACATGTAATATGCTGCAGTCCAAATACAGCAATCACATTAATGGTAAAATATGGCATGCCCTAGTAAAAAGCAAAAAAGAAAAAACTTAGATATAAACTGATACTATTTCAACCATTTCAACATTCTTGTGTATTCCATTTCATTAGGTCTGTCAAAAAAATCCAGATGGTCTGGGCCAACAAACAGAAGTCCCAAAAGCAAAACATACCCTTCAAATCACAGCACTGATGTTTCCTCAAAGTAGTTTGGAAAATCACCATAGCTTACTTGAGTATTTAACCAACCAACTTTTTTTGTGTTAAGTTCTGAATACATATAGCATGGCCTGACATGTAAAACTCGCTGTCTGACAGCCAACAGCTGAACGTGTAGTTATTTGACCTGAATACACACACATTTGATTGAATGTACATGTTAAACATACACACATTTAAATTAAATTAAGTTAAATAGAAATAAAACTACTGCAAACAGTTTGAGGGGTGCTTTATAAACAGAATAACCATTAAAGATTCTATGAAAATATAATTAAGGAGTTGAATCTCACTTTTTCTCAGAAAACAAAGACAACAATAGCACTTTTATAACAACAGATAATAGGCGATGAACTCAAAGATTTACACATTTTTCAAAGTACTGCACTATTACTAATAAAATATAAGATGTGATAAATTTACAGGTAGCGAAGAACACAATGATATGAAATTATAAAACTTTATTGGCCTGTTAAAAGTAAATTAATCTAATACATTTTTTATAGATTGTCCAAACTGTTATGGTAGCATTTGGGAATAAAAACAGTGGCTGTCTGTTACTTTCAAGAAATATGAAACAGTTTCAACAAGAAGAATTAGAGGGAAGAGGGGAAGAAGAGACTCACTGCAACTCGCTGGTGATGGATCACGGCAAGCAATGTTTTAACCACAGAATCAAAGAATGGGTCAGGTTGAAAGGGACCACAGTGGGTCCTCTGCTCCAACCTCCCAACCTCCAACCTCTGCTCAAGCAGGCTAATCCTAGAGCACATGGCACAGGATTGCATCCAGACAGTTCTTGAGTATCTCCAGTGAGGGAGACTCCACAACCTCTCAGGGTGACCTGTGCCAGTGCTTGGTCACCTCAACAGTAAGGAAGCTCTTCCTCATGTTCAGGTGGAACTTCCTGTACAATGCAACAATTTCTGTCCATTGTCTCTTGTCCCACTGCTCAGCTTCCATGATGTAATGCTAAGGCAGAAGGCAATTTTGTGCTATAATTTAGAATATTACTTTTTTCCATGTGTGAGAAAACTATTTTAGAAAAGAATGATAAAGTTCTATACTTTTATATCAATGGAATGACTCTTCCTATTTTTAAACTGAGCCTGAAATATCAAAAAAAGACCCAGGAACAGAGAGCTCTGAATGGCTATGAAAGGTATTTAAAATGTATTTGTCAAAGGCTCTGGTATTGGGTTTGTGCAGTGGTGTAGCAGCCCAATCCCGCTCACACAGCAGTAAAGCCAGTAATACCAATGAAATAGATGTGTTAAAAAAAGTCTCAGGAAAATATCAGGATTTCTTTCCTGTTTTGTGGACATGACTGACAAGGGAGCCCTACTCTGCTTACATCAAAGAAAAATCAAAGTCATCATAAGAAAGACATGACTTTACCCTTTACTTGCTTGAATATCAGATAGTTCCCCGAAATTTTATATGGTTGTTCTTGTCATTCCAGCTGAGGAACAAAGTAACAGTGAAAATATGCATGCAACGGAACAAGCTTCCTCCTATATTAAGACATAATCTGCTTAGTAACACTGCTGTGACTTGCTGCCTCTAGAGACTGTGGGGGAATGGCCCTCCTCAAAATGAAAGCAGTTTGGCTCTGTGCTGCCTGCAACTCTGCTCCAGGCCAGGACACGTGCTTACCCACCACACTCCTTGCAGCTGCAAAAATAGAGCTAGTTATGGAAGGCTGCTATTAAAATTAGAAGGGTATATCATGTCCATACCAAAACAACACACACTCTAATATGGGCTTCTTCAATCTATTGCTTATTTTTGGATGGAAGTAAGTCAACTAGGTAATCTTGAAGTTGATTAAAAGACAATACCATGTTCTGCAATTTCAGTCACATACATGCTTGTGGAACTGAATAGCTGTATTTATTTCCAATCACTGCATCACTTCTGTTTTTCAGTGCAGATTTAATTAGTATTGACAAAAGAAAAACAGAACAAATGGAAACCAGCTTCAAAAGTTTGGGGATACACATTCCTGTTGAAGTGGGCAATGAAATGGCCTGTGACATGTGAAATACACATCAACAGCATTCTCTGTCGCACCCTAAAATGCTGTATTCATACTTAATACTTCCAACTACCCACAAACTCTTGCCCTGGAGATCACTTGACAAAAACTCTGGCACAACATGGACCTACGTTATAATCTGGAATACTTTACACCAATACATAATGATGATAAAGTCCTTCAAAAGGGTATTCCAATACCCAGCACATTTGTGCCCTATAAAGAAGAGAGCTTACCACAACTCACAAAGGAGGACACTGAGCTCTCTGAAGAACAGAAAACAGAACCACTGAAAACTGGAAGAAAGAGAAGAAGCCAGACAGAATGATGGAGAAGAAGAAGAAAATATTAAAAACCTTTACATAATCTTTTGGGGTTTCCTTTTGAAATAAACATGACCAAAATACTTAGTTTCTCGGCCTACGAACAACACTCAAATTATTTCAAATAATAAAGTATTATTATTATTAATAATTATTAACTGCAAAAGGATGGCTGAATTAAAAAGAGTTCAGAAAGGACGGGGTTTTTTATCTGTATGACAATAGCTTCCAACTTTACAAACCATTTGCAAGCTTTTATGCATTTAAATAGATGCAAAGAAATGGTCTTCATGGTGATGATTAATTCTCAACTTAACATGGATGGCTGGGTAAAGGGATAGACAAACTTTGTATGAAGGCTATCGCATAAAGAGCCACTTTGAAGTATACCAGTCATTTCTACATGGAAAAATTCCATGTTTTATAGTTTTTGAAAAAACATGCTTAAGAATTGGCTTTCTTAGGAAAAATTTGATTTTTAATGCTTCTGCTGACAGTCAAAAAAGAAAAAGGAATTCCCATAAGAACTATTTGAAGCAAAATTGTTTTCAGCTAGCTGTCCACAGGTTTTCTTGGCACTGCAGGCTGTTGCCAAGGATCTTGATCTTGCTCCCATTGAAATGCATGTTTTTCTTCACTGCTGCCTGGGAAAGATCCAGCTGGTAGACAAAAGCAGTAGAAAGGATGAAGACTGCCTTTCACAGGTTAGGGTACTCAGGAGTATGAGTCTATTGCCTTATAGCAGCCCCAGTGTGCCCTGCCTGTGAACTTCCATGACTCCCATAAAAAAAGAGATGGTCCCTAAACATCTTCCTTCAGGAACAGACTTTGCAACTGCTCCCACCTCGCCTTTCATGACAGGCAGTTGCAGCAAGCAGAGCTCTGCCTGGGAACAATGCACTTCTTTGCAACATAGACCTGGCCACTGGTCAAACTTCCACCAAATTCAACAGAAATGGGTTTATTTAACAGACTGGATGACATGACTTGCCTCACGCTAAAACACCCCCAGCAGTGCTTCCTCTCCAGGTCCCCAAAGACTCTGCCCATCAAACTGCTCAGCAGTTTATCTCAGTTTTTCTATGAGTATATAAAATCTCTATTTAAAATAAATTCTAGTACAAATAAACCCCTTCTAGCAGAACATTAGAAATACACTTTTATTTTAGTTTCATGTCTGGCACAGTGAAAAAAAATAGCAATTCTGCCTTTAGACATTTCATTGCCTTTTTTATTGCTCAGTGAAACAATATGAAAGCTTTTTAATGTCAAATCCTGGATGTTCATCAACTTTTACCATGTTAATGGTTCCTGTATGATTCTTAGTTTCAGTCTCACTTTATTTTAAGGAGGTCAAGAATTTGTAATTAAGTGAACCCTTTGTAAACCAACACCATTTGGGCAGATCAGAATCTCTACAGTTACAAGCAATGTCACTTACAATCAAGCTGAAAGACAGAAGCTAGTGGGTATCATAATTTCCATGTTAAAAGTTTAGCTCCCTTAGCTTTAAGAGGCTCTGTCCACATACTGAAAAGAAACCATTTTAGGAACATGTAGTCTTTTTCCATCAAGCATTAAACATCTGTGCTAAGACATTATTAGTAACAAATCACGTGCTGTAATCCATAGCGTTCTGCGAATATCTGCATCAAATAATAATGCACTGAGTGGCTAACATAATGTAGTACAAAATATGTAAGAAGGATATTCTACAATACAGATATAAAAATATATATATATTTCAGTGGTGCATAGATCAGTTGTTCTTTATTAAAGTTACCTCCATGATTACATAAAATCCAAAATACTGTGTCAGTACATTCTGAGACATTTGAAGGTCAAACCTACCCCTATCCGATAAAGATGAACTGCAAAGTGCTACAAAATAAATTACAAAAAAAAATATGTAAAATCCCCAATCAATAACTGTGCATATTTATGCATATAAATATTATTAATCAGAAAGAGCTACCTTTTAAAATTAAATATTTCAAAAGTCAACTGCCAAATTCCAGCTTTTCAAGTTTGCTTTTTCCCTGCCAAAAAGAAAAGGGTTCAGATTCTCACCTCATTTATTTGGCAATAAATTGTGAACATGTAACTGAAATATGCTGACTTTGTCCCAGCAAAACTTCAAACTGGAGTTTGGGCTACTGGGTCAAGCTCTGCTCATGATCCAACATGTGTTTGATGTATGTCCACTGACTTTAGTTCAGATATTGCTGCTAGATGATTCTCTCCTGTTTTAGAATCAGCTCAGTGATGTCAGATATTATCTCAACAGGAGGACAGATGCATGAATAAGGAAGAAATCCGAGAAGAAAATAATTAAAAGGAAGTTAAAAGTGAATCAGTAAGCAGAAGAGAAAGTTAAGATCTCTAGAAAAATAAGACATGTTCACACAGACTTAGGGAGGAAAAAAGGCAGACATTCCTAATACTCTTTCTGAGGAACAGCAGAACACTTGCTGACATCTAACTTCAAACAGGAACTATGATGGATATCCTTAATTGCTGCCATCCCTCCCCAAATCACCACAGTATGTGCAGGGCGACAAAGACAACACGATTCCTAGGTCATCAATAGACTTCCAGCTCTGTCCTCTTCTTTAATGTGGGGAGCAGAATACATCTTTGGGACAGATTTTTAGCAACTGCACCACCCATTCCCTAACCAGTGGAAAGGGAAAGGAAGTGTCTTCCAACATAGGCCTGGAAGAATGCAAATATGGACACATTTCTTCACTAATATTTCTGAAACTTGAGCGCAGCAGGAATAAAGAACTTGGATGCAAGAGACTCAAGAGAACACAAGAAAAATGTTGGAGGATTAAGAGTCTTAAAAGGCAAAAAAAGCAAGTAAATACATACAGATCGAATGAAAGAGTCAAGAGAGTATTGTAGAAAGAGAGGGATAGTGTATGGCAATAAAATACTGCAGTATAAGAAAAGGCAGTAGTGTTACAATGAAAGAGTGAAAATGTATGAAATTAAAAACAGGTAACAATGAAAAGCAAACACAGGAGGAAGAAAATAATACTATCTCTTCTTTTTTTCTAAACATAATTGTAAGGATTTAAATTCAAACCATACCTCAAAAATTTAACCAGAATATGTAGAAACATAAGTGTGTACCTCAGTCTTTCACTGCTAGTCCTTGTAGCTAACTCAGTTTAAAAAACCCCTGAAACTTCATATTTCTTACAATTCCCTAAACTGAAAAGATCAAAGTAGACCCTCAGGATTTGATACGTAAGTCAAATGAAAATTAATTTCTAGTACTATATCTAAATGCAGTCCAGCTCTTGCAATACGCTCATGCCCTCACTTTGCTTTACTTGTTACAGCAGACTCTTCTCTGAAGTGTAGTGAAGCACATTCTAAAGCATACTTCACAGTTAAATATGGACAGATAAACAACCCTCTAGGCCTATGGTCTGAAGGACCAGCCACATAAATGTTGTTATTCTTGCTCTCAGCTCAGAATCAGCATTCTAGCCTACTACAGATTGGTACGCTTATCTAAATTTAGGGACTGTCTTGAATAAGCACAGCCTAACTGAATGTCTAAGTGATGGCTCTAGTTCAATACCCAAACACGCCAAACACTATTGCCACCTCTCTGCACACAGCTTGGGCCCCCCATCTACCTGGTAAAGTCAGTGGAACTACATACATAATAAGACTTGCAGGGCCAGCTCTGCAATTTACTGCTTCAGGATTTAAGGCCATATCCTGCAAATACACAAGAACTTAACTTTAAGGATGTGAGCATTCCCACTGAGATCAGTGAGCTCGCACACAACTCACAAATTAAGCAGTGTAGAAGTTTTGCAGAGGCAAAATAAAAGCAGCTTTGCAGTTCACCTTTGATAAATATTATTTATAAAAACAACATCTTTCCAGTTAAGTTCAAACAGAAAAAAATTGACAGAGGAAACAATATAATGTAATTTCATCTCAATGCCGTTTTGGAAGACACAGTGAGGACAAGGCAATAGGAAAGAGTGTGGTAGCTTATTTCTGGACTTTCTTGAGTTTTTTAGCTGCCTCAGGGCTTCGCTTTTCCCTGCTCTTGGAAAAACAGCTACTGATTTGAATGTACTTCTATAGTTCTCCAAACATAATCAAAGTTTAAAAGAGAAATCCAAGGGAGGTGGCACTTCATTGGGCAAGAACATTGTCCACTCCCTACAGTGCAGCACACAGATTCCACAAGCTCAACAGCCCCTCTCTCATCTTTTCCTTATTTCATTTACCCATCCAGTGGGATCTTATGAAATAAAACAAAACCTAAAAGAAACAAAATAAAATGTGAGAAATCATGCTTTAAAAAAAAGTCAAAGAAAAATTAATACAAAAGACCAAACACAAATGACAATCAAACATATACACATAAAATGCATTTAAAGTATACATAAAATGTTACATTAACACTGTACATGAATTTATGAAAATGACAACATTAGCTATTTTGTGGCTAAAGATTTTATTTGTTAACTAAAAATGTATAAGGCTTGTTATTCACTGGTCTTCAACGTATCAACATACTCATATTGAACTGTAATGCAGTAAGGCTAGACCTCTCCAATGAGGGACTGTGCTAGGCATAGGTTATAAAAACCTCAGCCAGGCGTCCTGCCTTGTGCCAAGGCTTATGGTGAACAAGCCCAACATGCACAATCAAGTTCTCTGCCTTTAGTTTGATACACCAGCTAAATGAAGGGTATGCCACTATGCCACAGAGATACTCTAAGTACAACACCAGGATCCTCTGTAACTTTTGTTTCACACCTTAGCTCTGTGCACATCACCCTTTCTGCTCCGAACAGGTTGCTGCTGCCCTTAATGTCACTAACTGCCTCTCTAATGGCAGAGAAAAGTGGAGCTGGAGAAAATATTAGTCAATTATCTTGAAATTAATTGTTTTTAAATACCATCAGGAACTTAAAAATCTACAACTAAATATGATGGCACACTGAAATATTTAAAAATCCCTGGGATGTGTTCTGCTGTGAGATGAAGGAAAAACCTATCCCCCAAACCTTACCTGACCACCTGAGGCTAAGAGATCTTTTAAAACATTACATAGGGCCCTGTGTGAAATTCAACTAGCTGACTTTATGGCACAAATACTTCCTGGAACAGCATTGTCTTACCCAGTCTGTTGTTATCTGATGCAGTTGAGTTATTATGTACATCACTGTTGACAGTCACCATTACTTGCTCTGATGACATTTAAAAAAAACACGTGAGAGTTGTACTATTAGTCAGCAAATGTAAACTTCAGTAGTAGGGGTTTTTTTGTTTTATGGTTTAACTTCGCTTAAATAAGTTCTCAATATTTGTAAAGACTGAAATCTTTTCCATATTCCACAGAAATCTAAACAGTTCAGAACCAAATCTTGATTTGCCTTCAATTAATTGGACTTACACCATCGGCTTCAAGAGAAGTTGAATTTGACTGTTAGCAACAATGACTAATTCATTTACATTACATTTTTTTGTTTGTTTCTACCTTGGAAGTAGGTAATCACACATATAGAAACTGAACTTGCTAGCTTTGTGCAATCTCCCATTTCCAAAAGTGTGTGACAAAATACCTTTTCTTTGAAACAGTTATTAAGGTTTAGTGTAAGGTGTAAAAAAAACCCAAAGGGTTTTTCACAGACAAAAATGTAGTGTCAGTTGAAGAGACCCTCATTTCAAAACAGTAAGCAATTTTCTAAAGGATGTTTAGAAGTTACAGGTTAGACAGCAAAGGAGAAATATCATCAGGGTTTTTGGTAGTCTACAGCTGAAAGCTACTGCATGGTTGCTACTTCCTCCTTGCTTTTCCTAAGTAACTCAGACTTCCTGTGGAATTTTGTTTTCTTAAATATGGGAGGTTGCATATGTTCTTGGCAACTTAAGGCAAAGAACACATACATGTATTTACATAAAAACACACATCTATACCACATTTGTAACACCGGAGCAAATCATTGCAAGGGAAAGCTTTTTTTTTTTTTACTTTTAGTTTATTCCTTACCTGCTCTTCCGCAATCACAGTGAAATCATTTTGCTGTGTTTTAAGTCACCACTGAATTTTAATTTGAGGAAGTTGTCAACTGATGAACTACTATTTAGTGTACAGTACACAGGCAAAACACAGGTGGAAAACAGATCTGCTTGCTACTCCTTCAAACTTCAGATGATAAGTCATGATGGGGTGGGGGGACGGGTGAGGAGGAAGGTGGCACAATTATTTTAAGGAAGGTAAGTAAGCTAATGTGCTCTTGTAAACACCCCAAAGGGACATGGTTTAGTGGTGGATTTGGTGGTGTTAGGTTAATGGTTGGACTTGATGATCTTAAGGGTATTTTTCACCCAGAGTGATTCTAATATTCTACATTCTTAGTTGCATTTGCATGTATATTAGTAACCCTGGTAGTCAACAGTGGCATCTAAAACAACCATCACGAAAGAATCCTCAGACCTGTGACTGAGCAGTCTACAGGAGTCAAGAAGTCCACAAGGGAGTCCTGCAAATCCTAGTGAAGGCAGAAAAACTGATCACAGTAGAAACATCTTTTAAAGAAGAAAATGGTTAGCAGAAAGGAGTTCAAAAATAAAGCAAGGAAAAAAGTGAAAGAAAATGGTGAAAAAAGACAAGAATCACTGAAAAAAGACAATCACTGAAACATGGAAAGAAACCAAGTGCAGTATGTAGAAACAAAAAGGATACATTTATACAAAATAATTGTAGGGAGTGGGGTGGAGGGAGACAATGGAGCAAGAAAACAGGACTGAAATGTAAAGATGCAGAAACTGAACAGAAGTGCTTTCAAAAAACCGGAACTTCCTTTCCACACTGGATCTCTGACTATTCAGAGAGACTGAGCTAACAAAGGCAAAATATTATGGGCAATAGATATTTAGAAGATGATTTCTCATGTCCTAACTGCCAGCTTCCCATTTGGCTTCTCAGAGTTCAAATTGAGTCAGTTAGGCAGGTTGAGTCAAAGCCTGATTTTGGCTTGAGTTGCTGCTGAGGCACTGGATTCTGAGTTTAATATTAGTTTTAAAAGAACACTGCTGTTATATAAGCTGCCACTCAGACTTGCAGAGGAAAGTACACTAAAGAAAAAAAATTTTAAAAACTCAAAATGAAAGTGGAAGACAGAAAAAAACTATTCATCTTCCCTGTACAAGGAATGACAGAGCTTCATTCATCGTTTAAAAGAACATTATGTATGTGTCTCTCTCAAATGCAAATTTGTCCAAGACAGTAAAGAAAATAATAAGTAGTTTAAAATGTAACCTGGTAATAACTTCATTTCCAATAACAGCTTTTCATTCAAAGAGCTTTGAAATCAGCACTGTATTAATTATTAGTCTTTAAACAAACATCATAAATTATCTGGAGTACACTATTTTGAGAACATCAAATTTAAGCCTACCTGCTTAGTAGAAAGTGTAGTTTGAATTATGTTACTAATAGAGATCCGGTTGACCCACCACTGAGGACTTTCTTTTAATGCTACTTTCTAGAAGTACCACAGCTGACTATCTCATGAGCTTTGCAGATCTGTATCTCAGACCCTAGGTGATCTGCAGCATTCTAAGAGTTTACTCTGACTGGCAGCCGGATAAAATGTCACCAACCAACTGTTCCTAGCTTTTCTATTCATTAGAAAGGAAAGCATAAAAGGAAAAGCATAATAGCAAACCCCCTACCTTTATACCTACTGAACTGATTTTGAAAGAAGAACCTTTCATAAACATGATCCTTTTCATATGTAAAGAAGCCAATTCTTTTCCTCCTTCAACCAGCACACAACAAAAAGCTGAGCAGTCAACGGCACCATAACATCTTATGCATCATAACATATAATTGCCATACTTGGGAAAATCACTGTTCTTGGGATAGTCACACATTCATGGACTCAATTTCTACCAGTCCAAACAATCTCGATTACACTTTTCACTGGTTGGTTATGTTCTCTACAAACCTTCACCTAAGTCATTCAGGAAGGAAATCGTTACAAGATGGTGATCCTCTGAACTCTTTTCCCCATGCAAGATGCTAAATTTTAGTTCTCTAACATCCGTTTTGCTCCAACAGGATTTGAAGTAATATTTTTCAAAGCGTTGTACATAAACTGGAGGTCTGAAGTCAGATTTCCCCATCATTACCAACCTGATCTACCCTCTAATAGAGTAAATAACTTTCCTGTAATAATGACTTCACTGAATACAAAACTAAGTTTTATATACACACATTTCATTTTCCAATTATGTCTCTACATATGAATTGCACAAACTTGGAGACCATGTATATAAACCCAGTCATTCAAGGGAAAGTAGAAGCAAAAGAAGTGCTGAACAACTGAAACTTTCTATGATGTTAAATCTCATTCCATCTTCTCTCTTTATGAAGTGCATAAAGTTTATTCTAAGCAGAATATTATTTGGGACCTTGATCCCAATAGACCATTTTGAATCAAAAATCAATTTACATTTTCACTTTTTCCAGTGCTGAGAAAATCAAACATACTTGGCACGTATCTCTTTATTCTTTCTAAATGAACCCTGATTTATATGGAGAAAGTTCAAACCAATGTCTGGAAAGGAGGAAGACAAAGGTAAGATGTAGTTGGATTACCTAAAAAAGTATTCTTATCAAACTTGTCCATTTATTGCTTCAAAGTGGAAAGAAAATGAAACTATTTATTCCTAGTTTCATTTGCTTCTTGGATCAGAGCCACTGCTTCAAAGAACAGAGCAGGCAAATGCTGTAGCAAAATCAGGACAAAATGTCAGAAAGCAAGAGGCTCCTGGATGGGTTTCTGGAGAATTTTTGTTGCACAAGGAATAATAATGTCTTGTCTTACAGAGCAATGCCTACACAGCAGCAGAAGACAAAGTTCTCTGAAGTAATCCATAGTTTTTCTTAGTATTTTGCATTCACGAGGCTCAATACTGCCTCTTGTTTCAGAGCATAAAAACATAAACAATCACTACAATTTTTTCTTTCTTTCTAAACATTGTTTTTACCTCATGAAGTACTAAGACCATATTTTTAATTCATATAATTAAGAGCTCTAATGACAAGCGTAAATATTACTTTTTTTTACCTAAGGATAAAAGCATGTAGGGAAGACAAATAAATCAACTTATTAGAGGGCAGGGATTCACAGAAAATCCTGTATCTGAATTCCACATTAGTCTCTATTTTCTGATCAAATTTTCTGTAACTGAATTTACTTAATAAATGGGAAAACTAGAACCAGAAGAGACTAAATAGTCTGAGCCATGAAGTTATACATCAAGATAAAGAGTTTTGACCCTCTTACATGCTCCAATTACTTACAACAGGAAGGCAGCACACAATACATTATCATATTAAACTCAGGACTATTTACAGTAACCCAAAACTAAAAAGTTTTTGTTCATCTTTACAATTCTTCAAAATATCCATTATCTTATAAAGATTTCTTTTCCACCATTGCTATCTTTTTCTTTAATGTTTAAATTTATGCTTCACAGATAAGGATACATAGTTTGTAATTTTATGGATGCTTCCACCTGTATTAGATTTCCATCTAATTTCCATTAGATAGGCATAACAAGAATTGAATCATCAACATCAGTATCACTGCCAGTATTCAAACTACTTAATTGTTTGTTTCATTAACCTACAAGTTCATGAAACAAGAATGGGGGTCAAACAGAATTATGTATACTTGACTACAGAACCTCATAAAGTTATTCTCAGTGTGAAAGAAGTTAGAACTCAGAAACACTAAAACTGGACCTTTCTACTCAGCATTTTAGAGGCCGAAAATATTTTGGGTTAACAGTCCTCTACACATCTAACAAGGATCATTTAATGTTTTAATCTATTTTTCCTTAGTTTGATTTCGAGTTTTGATTTTATTTCCCAGTATGATGCATTGGAAGACATGCTCATTTTCCAAGCAGGCAGCAGAAAACAAAACATTTGTGTTCTGCACTCTAAAGGAGAAAATATTGTATCTTTCTCAATGAGAGCCATTACCCTCATGTTTTCCAGCACAGTAGCCAACAGAAGTTTCCTTTTACAGTACTGCTGCTCATGCTGTAGTTGTTTGGCTTCCTATTGATTAGTGAGAGTCAAGGACATTAAGAGCTGAAGCTCAAACCATCACTGCTCAGAGACAGTCAGTACATATATTTTGCAGAGCTTCTAATTCAGGGACAGTTAAAGCAAAAAAGAGAGTGTGAATAAACAACTGCTCAGAAACTGAAACAGAACCCAGCATTAACACGAGCTCCCCACAGAACCACAGAAAATGAGCGTTAGTGTAAACCCAGTTCATAGGAAAGAGCATAGCAATTACTATCTGCATAGGCATTTTAAAACATGGATATCTGTGGGTTATTTTACACCTCATTTGCATGAAACACTGTATGCTTGAGAGATCAATCAATAAATCAAGGAATGCTTTCTCAAAGCTTCCTGAAAGTACTTGAGAAGTCAAAGCTGTTAGGAAAGAAGGCTCTTTACCTTATGACAACCCTAGAATTTGTGTTTAATGCACTCATTGGTATGCATGCAAAATACAGAAATGCTACTACACAGCTACAGTTTTGACAAGTGTCAGTGCACAGCCACAAGAAAGAAGATCAGAGCACTTGAAGGACACAGCATAATTAGGTCTTGTCCCTTTGAAAAAGAGAATCACTGTCACCTTTGAAACCATTCTGTCTCCAACCAAATATTGAAGACAACTCTACCAACCAGTTATCTTAAGTAATTCCAAATATTACATATTTTCAACACATGACCTTTTAAAAAGACCTGGTGAGCCAGTTTTTATATACAAACTAGGGAAATAACATTGCTCATTACAGTACAATAGGAATTATGGAACTGTATCACGTATGTTAATTTTTAATGGGATTATTTTGCTTTGTGCTGCCTTACAACAATATTAACTCCCTTGAGCATTACAATCATCATAGTTGTTATTGAGCAATTCTCCAGCTTCCTTGTTATGACATTTTACCTTCAGTCTGTGAAATCTGAATACTTCTTAAAAGACACATCTCATAATCACTCAGTGTCTCTAGTAAAACAGCTGTGGGGTTTTTTTACTTCATTAATTTTAACTGCCTTCCTTTACAGTCCCTACTAATCAAGTACTTCCACATGGCAATTAATGTTCTTCCTTAAAAAACTCATCTATGCATAGTCAATGATCAAGATAATGGATTGACAGCAAGCGACCAAGAGCCAAATTCCAGCTAGTCCCATTAATGCTATGATCTGAGAAGACAAGCTACGTAATTTCTGCGCATCTCTTCTTCCTCCATCCTCTGACGGCTTTTAGTTCCAGGACCAGAAATTATTGCCCCATTTTGATATAATCTTGGCTCAAGTATTTCACCCCACAAAACCCTAGGTTATCAGGCCCAGACAGCACGGGTTTATGAGTGGCTGGTTCTTCAAGAACTTGTTCTACTCCTATGACAAGGTGACACACTTAGTGGATGAGGGAAGGGCTATGGATTTTGTCTGCCTGGACTTTAGTAAAGCCTTTAAAACCATTTCCCCTTTCTCCAGCATTCTTGTGGACAAACTGGCTGCCCATGGCTTGGGTGGGTGCGCTATTCTCAGGGTTAAAAACTGTCCGGATGGCCAGGCCCAGAGAGTGCTGGTGAATGGAGTTACATCCAGCTGGTGGCCAGTCAGAGGTTTTCTCTGGAAAAATTCTGCTAGTTATCTCTCACCACAAATCCAATGTCACAGAACAGGAAAGAGACAACCTTTGAGCTGCCATCCACTGAACCTTAACTAAACTAGTCCTCTTCCACAGGAACACGTGGGGCTTTGAGGGAGGTGAAGGATAGGGCACAGCATGTTTCCTCATTAACCTTGTGGCCTGGATTTACATTCCTGAGAAGTCACCTCAAAGCTTTGTACACATTTTGCTGGCAGCTTGAAGAATATGCATTCAGGTCCTGCACTTATTTTAAGGCTCCACGAAATTTTCTTTCTCTCTAAACATTGCAGTGAGTTGGAATTCCTCCCCAATGCAGAAGATGGAGAATATCTGTAAGGAAAAATACTGCACAGAACAGTACTAACTGAAGCAATTTGAATCTTCTAAATCACAGGTACCTGGAACCATTGTGAAAACAATGTGCACTTACTCCAGTCTAGCCTTGGTTTGCTTCACTCTGTTCTCAGTTTTACACAAACACAAAACGGATCTCCATTCAAAGGAGCACTCTTCACAGGATACACCAAGGAAAGGAGAAGAGAAATGGTCTCAAGAAAAAGGGAAATTTCCATTCTTTGTCTTTATGAATGCTACCTCTTACAGCACCATTTTGATGCAACAAATCACATATATTTAATATGTTAATTCCACCTAAATTACAGCCAGAAAGCCCTGCCTGTAGACCCAGGCATGTTATAGGTGAAAGTAAACAATGCTACTAAGTGATACTATGTCATTACAAATTTAGTTAGCATCAAATAAATGAGACATGAATCTATAATGGCTACCATGTATAACTGCAATTGCTGCCAGTGCAGGCTATTAGCAAACCTGTGAATTAAGACTGTTCTCTTATTTGTAACTGTATTCCTGCAAGTGGAGTGCATGGGTTTCTCATCCACATCTGGCACACAGTATGCCATACATGTTAAATAAATTTGAATTTCTGTCTGAATACTCTACCTGCTACCACAGAAATTTCCAAGGTGTTTAAAGACGAACAGAAATATTCTTTCCCTCTCCATACAAGTGAAACACTGTCCTATTACCCAGTCAAGTAAAACCACTCTCCAACATATTACTGTCATATAATTTGCAGAGACAGAATCAGGAAACGAATAGTGCTATTGTTCTGTTATCGCTGTAGCACT
Source organism: Origma solitaria (assembly GCA_013397895.1). Taxonomy (NCBI): domain Eukaryota; kingdom Metazoa; phylum Chordata; class Aves; order Passeriformes; family Acanthizidae; genus Origma; species Origma solitaria. The sequence continues at coordinate 253,468 of VZRL01004547.1, read as the reverse complement.
GCTGAGATGAGCCTTCTGAATTTCCCTCTTTCTACAGAAAGAATTGTCTTGTAAATGTATTAAGGTTAACAAAATGTTTGAAATACATTTGAAATTAGCAGTATTTCTTCTGAAAGAAGAGAGATTGATGTCTTCCTTGGTGACAATTCCCCCTGAAAAGGCATAGTTTAAGAAAAGCAGAACCCTCAGTCTTCACAGTCAGATTCCCTTGTCTTTTCAATTGATAAATAGCCATACCAATACACATTTGGTCAGGCAAAGAGAATGCCTACTTTTGGGCTCCAGAAACTAACCAAGTCCCAGCCTGCAACAATTGCAGGTCAGGAGTCCATGGAACCTGGCAATGCTTTGGCCATGATACTGCCAATGTCGGCCAAGGAGATTCTCTCCACTTCTGCTACAGCCACTGCAAAAAAACCAGCATCAGTGCTAACACCTGCCTTCCTGTCATAAGATGGGCTTCCCAACTCATCCTCATCTCCCTAGCCTCCCCCCAGAAAATAAACTCAAGCCTTATATGCAGCAAGTCTGCTGCAAACTATAGCTTGAATGACACTTCCATACCTGACTAATCATGTGAATTCAGATGAGGAACAGACACACAAGAAGATCCAAACATTATTTAACAAGCCAAAGACTCTTTGGTGTAAATGGGATGTACAAGCCTACTTGCTTCAGGACCCAGGTGCTAATTCAAAGACTTCAAAGACATGGAGGCTCAGGGCACATTTGTGTCAGCAAATAAAAATACGTCAGAGCCCAGGCATACACAAGGGTGTATCTTCTTTTTTTATCCACAATTATTTGATCTATGTTAAAGTAAGTTACCATTCTGGCCTAAGACAAACAGCACTCTCCTGGACAATGTTCCAATATGTTTCAAAGGACAGCATATGTCAAAAATTATTTTCAAGTACATATGGGGCCATCCTATTTGAGCAATGAGGGAGAAAATTTTTTTAAACCTGTGGACACAATCTCTGCCTTTCCCTACGGGCCAGAGAACACACCCAAGACCCATTTGCTTTGATGGCAAACAGGTAACCTCAAACACTGCTGTGCATTGCCCCAGAACCAAACTAAACACTGTGCCTACTCTCCAGAGAGACCATTTAAGAGATAATACAGAACTGAGTTATTTCTGATTACATGAAGTTAATTAGAAGAGGTGAGTCTGTTATGTGAGATGCATGCTATTATTGCAACTGGTTTTATAGTTTTCAAAATAATTGTTAGTGTAGGGCCCAAAAGTCTAGCGTTTGGCCAATGATAATTATTTAGGCATGCTGCCATGAATTACTATTGATGGAACACAAAGCAATTTTTGACATTCTGTCTGAAAAATGCACTAAAGTTACTTAAGAGCTTTTGTGATTTTACTCTTGCCTGGACTGTAAAAATAAGACATTGATTGAAAAAATGTTAAAAAACGTAATACACCCCCTCCCCCAAAATACACACACGCCTAAGGACACTAGTCTAAACACAGGATTTGTGACTCCTCCCTAGGTTCACAGCTGGCTTTCCTTATACCTATGGGTTCATAACAATCACTTTACAATGTATTTGTAATAGGCAAAGCAGGATAGCAACTTATGTTCTCACATGGTTATTTAGACCATTTCGTTTTTTTTTTAATATTTCAATAGAAAAAAATCCCTTTCAAGTTCTGTTCAAAGTCCTGACATTAATTTTATAGATTCATAAGGGAACCTAACACTCCTTATTAATTATTCACAATTTTGACTGCATGTATATTTATTTTCAACCAAAAATGTATGTATTCATGTATACGCACACATACATAACAGGATATATACATCCTGGAAAAATAACTGAAATATACATAGTATTTTATAATGACATCTGTTCTAAGAAAAAATAAATTCTGTAAATTCATCAGGTATTTAATAACAACATTCTTTACAGGTTAGTCTGAATTTATTATCTCACCTTCATTGTCGCAGTCTTGCAATGAAAGCCATATATGATCTACCAGACCAACTCCTTTTACTTCACCATGAACTGGAATGGAATGCATTACCATTAATGCAATTGTCAAGGGTTTGGTTTGCAATTGCCAATGCTACTCTTTTTTAAAATTTATATTTCTTCATCAATTACTTTATTTTTTCATTCTACACTGCAGAAGAGAAAACATCCATTGTGATACTTTTAGATTGAGTCACTTCATATTTTTCACACATAACCAGCTATAACATGAGAAAGACTGCTGTTATTGATATTTTTCAGACTGGACTCTACCAGACATAACTTGCACATGTTTAAGAGCTAAAGAAATGTGCATCACTTAAAAATATTCATGAAAAATTGCAGTATCATGCTTTATGGTAAGCAGTGAGGAGATACTCTTCAGTCACTGGCCAAATTCTCCTTGGTATATATTCTTGGCCTGCAAAGACAAACTTGATGTACTAATAGTCTGTACAGAAGCCACAGTCAATGCTGAGTCATACTGCATGCAGCAATCTCTTTCTTGGTGCTTACGAGTTTTGTCCAGGACTTTTGCTTTTGTTGGGGATCACATACAGGCAAAACCCTTACTACTTAACATCAAAAGAGCTTGTTCTGCACCAGGCCCTACTGCTCCCTCCCAGCACTGAAAGTAACCTATTACCAAGCTGAGACACCCAAAGCTTCTGCGAGTTGCCCTCTGTTGTGCCGGAGACCCTGGTGCTCCCTTGCTGCTTCCTGCAGGGCAGGAGGTACCAATGCAGCTAAATCACTGTTATCCACATCTCCTCCTGTTCTACTCCAAGGTACCTCAGTATGCGGCATCATGTAAATATAAACACAATATTGTCAAATTCAGGGATAAGTATTCTTTGCAACGTGGAAAAAAATTGACTTCGCAAGCAAAGGCAGTAGACCTGAACACACATTGTGAATTCAATGTAGGGACAAACATCTGAAAAAAAAAAATATATAAAAGCAAATACCAGACAAATGGCAAGGCTCGATTTAAATAATCTACTTAAATTATACCATTTGAAAATTTGTGAAACTGCACATTTATATATATATGTACATACAAACTCCCTCCAACATATTTCATGTGAGTCACTGAAGAGCTTTTTTCCTTGGAAATTACATTAACTTTTAAAAAACAGCAATAGAAATAGATTTTCTGTTACTAGCATTTTATGAACACTATAAAATCAATAGAATAGATAAAAAATTTATTTAGGCCATATTAAATATTATGTCAGTAGAATGAGCAAAGTGAACTATGGACATTCTGTGACTGATTAGGGATTATGAACAGCAAATTTGGATGCATCATGTTCAAAAAGCATGATTAATTTTATAATGTTCTACAATGAAGCTGACCTCCAGAAGCTTGCTCCTGAAATTATTATGGTAACTCTGAACTCTGTCATGACTTTAGACCTTTATCTTGTCCAAATTTTTCTAAAAAGCAGGAGAAGGAAGAGATGACGGCCTGAATTTTATTTGTTATAGTTCAGCCAACATAAAAATTATACTGGATCAACCCTTTTAGCTCCTGCAAATACATTCAGCTCATTCTACTCAAGTTAACAGATCTTAAATATCACTTTAAAGTCACAGAATTTAACTTTCAAAAACCAGGCACTGTAAAGCAGTATGATGTCTTTGTGAAAACTGAAGCATTTAAGGAAGCAGCCTTGCTTGCTTCTTGACAAAGCATCAAACTTCTCTCTTGGCAGCTTATTCAGAAAGAAAATGCTTAGCTGAGAGATACTCTAAAAGGATTCTAAACAAAAGATATTAAAATATTTTTCATATTTGTGACTGTTTATGATATTTCTCAAGACAGGAAAGTTATTTTACAGAGACAAATGTTTCCACTGCCATTAGAGGAGAATTATTTCCTTAGCTGCAATTAAAATACTGGATCTGGTACTCCCCTTAAGGTTTACAATATAACTATAGGAAGTGAGGTTAGTTAATGAGCATGTAACGAGTTTACTTAGCTTACTCTGAACTTATTTCTAAATAAAGTGGAAAAAAGTAACAAAGATGTAGGGAAAAAACATACAAAAACCTTACTAATATTTTTTAAAATATGCATTTCACTTGTGGCTCTGGAAAACAAACTGCCAAAATACATTAAGAAGTATCATGGTCCATGCAATGGAAACAATCTTTTTCTTACAAAGATGGAAACTTAGTTTTCTCAAACTCAACTCAATTTTACAAAACTTGCAAAATCAAATAACTGAGACAAAACACTGCTTTACAGCTTTCCTGTCCATATTGCAGCCACAGGATTACTGGGGATAGGATAGTGGGGGAAAGCCCTTTCCATGCCTGACACAATGCTGTTCACAAGCACAGCACCCCTGTAGCTGAAGCAGGGCAGAGCCTTCTCCAGTGGTAGTGTGACTTTCTGCCTGAGTCCAACCATGCTAAGAGTTATTGATGACAACCTCGAATAAGATAGTAATTAAATCTTCCAAAACACTCTTATGACTGGGCAAGGATTGTGAGAAGGACAGAGACCAAGCAGCAGTTGTGACCTTGAAAGAAAACTATTGATTGGATTTTGCCTTGTGAAAGGAAGGAGGGAAAACTGAAACCAACCATTCTGAATCATTAATGAGCTCCCATGGCATGGTCCTAACTCCAGTTTTTTACCTATCCAAGTCCATTTTTCTTCTGGCTTCCTCAAAAGGCCCATTTACAACCAATACATGAAAAGAAATTGCAAATTCATTTAAGACAATGTGAAGTACCTCTGGGCAACAGCTTAAAGTTTTCTGTATGTTAGACTGTGTAACATGTAACATAAATGCCACATATTTTTTAAATATACATATATATGTGTGTGTTTACTCATGTTATGATAATTACTGTAAATGACTAAAAGATGTTATTGATTGCCTGTGCTACTACTATGCTTTTGTTAGTACTCACTGATGCAGAAGGTGGTTTTACAGTATTTGGAAAATTCCTACGACTGAAAGGCCTTTGAGCATATTTTCTATCAGGAATTTGCCTCTTAAAAAAGGAGAAGTCTAGGTTGTTGATTTTTTAAAGAATAAGTCTTTATAAAATGGAACCAAATAAAATTATATGAAAAGTTACTATTTCTGTGGCAGAAAAAAATCAAATAACTGCTGTTTTTCATTGATTAGCACTAAAGCAATAGAGAAAAGGGAATGGGGAGCAAAAAGCCAACCATTAGATAAAACATAGGAAGGTGTGTGATTATTTTCTGCTTATTAAAATTAAATTTCACTACATCCTCATTCTTACTCAGTTTTCCCCTCCTCACCACATTCCTTAGTTTTTCTTCTAAAACCTCTTTTCCTATAAATTGTCTCCAGCTACAGTGCTATTTCCTCCTCTGGTCATGGCTCACCTAGAAGTCCTACAGTCAACCATTCCCTATTAATGTACCTCTACACAGAAGTCACAACTTAGTTTATATACTTTTCTGATACCTTTATTAAACAAATCAACAGCATTAAAAAATGGAAAACTATAAAGACAAAACTTGTTTTTAAATGTGATCACATCAAGAGAACTTGAATAAAAACATCCAGTGGCCAAATGATCATTGACTGCAGACATTTCCTCTCAAAGAGATGCTGCTCAACAAAAACCAAGAAGGTGCAAATGTGGAAAGACTTTTCTGTTCACCATCCACTACAAGAAGGAATAAATGAGATGACTTCTGCCCTGACTGTCACACTGCAGGGCACTAGCAGAAGTATACAGACAGTGTCAGCACAAACAATGCTCGGTGCTGTCCAAGACAGTGAGTTCACACGTGAGAGAAGTCGGCTACTTCCAAAATACCCATGTGATTAGTTTCCCTTTAATTGCCTGTTTAATTACCAATACTTCCACTGTCTAGAGACTAGAAATGCCATCTTTACCAAGGATAATATGGTAACATTGACAAAGGCAGGAATTGCTACTGCTGGAATTAGATTCAGGTACCTTCATTGTAATAGGAAATAAAAACCCAGCACAGTAACACTGCTGCTTCTTTACTTCATAATTATAGAAATGCTGTCATAAGATAAAATGCTAACTATTATCTTACACCAAGTATATATACATGTTTAAAAATTCTATACTGGAATAATCACATTCAAAAGGAGATTATCCCTTTTGCCCTGAACTCTGAAATACAACACTTCTGCTCCCACCACGGAAATACACATTTTTGTATGGTAGTAAAAAAACATACAAAAAGAACACAGGTAAGAAATAAGTGATCTTGGCAATGATAAGGATACTCATTAAGTAAGAGGGAAAGAGATGAGTACAACGCATGAAGGAAAACGGGCAAACCCACTCCACAGCAAAGCCGGAAATTAATGTGTCTTCACTGTTAGTACAAAACTGCTGTGTGACTGTGCAGTAAGTTTAGGAAGAGCTTTACAACAGGAGTTACATGGTGCTATACAGGAAGAGAAAAATTATTCACAATGTTATTTTTCAGTTTACATTTTCACTCGACCTCTGTCTGTTCCATGAGATGCAAGCAATGAACAATGAGGTATTTCGATGCCATGAATTGGACAGTGTCTAAATGCCGTATCCAAGGGTCTATAACACCTATGAATTAATTATTTCTGATAAAAGAAGAAAAAGAATATTCCAAAACAAAAGACCATTATTAAATATCTCATTCCCATTGCATTTCAAAGTTAAAAACCTTCCCACCTTGATTACATGGTTGTGTTCAGCCCCCTGGCCCTTTTAATACAAAATCAAGGAACAATAAAAGGCAGTGGAACATTTCTCTGTAAAAAAAAGGTTGCAATCTTGGCTGTAACTACTACAGTCACCTAACATCAGAGAGGACCTGTAACGGTTTGCAAAGAATGATCTGCATACAATCCTATGTATGTCATTTACAGGCCAAGGGCAAAATTTTCCCCTTCCATGCATGTTACAAATCTACTGTCTGTGGAGTCTATCACAGTGCTGATTCTGCATTGACTGGTCGCGCCTGTTTCCATCAGTGGTGTTTGTGGTGCTGAAAATGCAACAGGACAGGCTAGGGCAAAGAGATTTGCTGTCACTGCTGGCTGACCCCCACAGCACCCAACACCATGACAGAACCACCCTTCTAATTTTACACGGCTGATCCACAGTTCTAATCAGCTGCTTCTGCATACACAAGGATTTGCGCATGGTGGGTGGGAAAGGCCTCATTTTTTTGCATTCATTGCTTTAATTGTACATATTGTACACACTGAAATTCACTATATTCATTGAAATAGTTGGAGAAAGTCTGGCTGTTGATTGCATTTGTTACTGTATTCTTGGATACGTTCACATCCAATCTTGTGGCTGAATGCCACTATACAGAGCTTTGCTTTTTCATCTTCCTATCTTTTTGATCGTATAGTGGCTGTAGCAAAAGAAGCACATTTCTTGTCCATGCCAATCTGATCTTTATTGACACTTGTCTGGCCTTGGTGCATCCCAAGTTGGAAGTTAAAGGTTTTAATTTTTTTCTTTCTTTTTTGTTTCGTTTTCTTAAAAATGTGCATTCGAATTCATGACTGTGCAGATTCAGTGAGGGACACCACAAAAAACAGGTGACTGCAGGACACTGTTAATAACTAAGCAGCAGGACACCGCTCACAACAGAAGCACAGATTTCTTCCTCTGGTCCCATGATATTATTTTGAAACAGAGATAGCTGCTGGTATCAAATTCCACACTAACAAGCCAGCTTCACAACCATACAGTTTTGACTGCAAGAGCTTCATTTCAGATTGGCAGCCTTTAGATACAAGTGAAGAGCTAGCTTCCCAAACTTCCATTCTGCTGTTACTGAGCTCAGAGCAGCTCCTGGCCCCAGTCATGGTGACCAGACTCAGTCTGGCAATGTTTGTAAAATACTTGTGAAGGATGCATTTCCAACACTGTTCTCACCAAGAAAAAACTCTTAATTTTGTTGTTCTGGAATACATCATCTGGCCTCTCTCATTTCATCAGAGATGATACTCTCCACAGCTCTCAATCCTATCCCTCAAGGCTTTTTCTTTTATGGTCATTCCTTTCTTCATTCTCTATCTCACTGATTTTCTTGCTTTTCTCCAAGACATCAGGGACCATGCTTTCAAAGCCTGGTTAGGACTTTCCTCAGATAGACAAGAAATCACACTATACCTGTTTTTGTCATGCTTCTGATAGACTGAAGGTAGCCCCGCCTCCTTCATCACAACCAACTATGACATCTTCAATCCCAGAAACTCCTACGAAGCTTTGGGCTCCTGTCTTAGTCCCTTCACACTCTTCTCTTTCTATTCAGAATATAATCAATCCTTCCAGCACAAAATTGGAAAAGGGTGTGATTTTTACCTTCTTTGGCTTGCTTTCTCTTAATTACACAGCAACATTTTTCCTTTTCCTCATCACAACTTAAGAAATTCTCTATCTGCACACCTTTTCTAGTTGTCTCACTTGGGCCTTATGTCCTCCTCTTCTGTTTTTCCTTGTCTTTATTTTCACTCCTCTTTCACTCTCTTCATCACTTCTCAGTTAGCCCATCTTCTATAACTAGCTTGTCTTTTTTTTTTTAAGTAATCCCATCTGTCCCTTAAACTATTAACTGTGTTTCTCATTGTGCTAAATGAATTATTTGAAGGAGGTTCACCTGCTCTTATTCTTGGACTATTCGTCTTCTGACTACAGTCTCCTTTGAGTGTACCGAAAGCCTTACTCTGTGTAGTCTTGACCCATGAGAGTTATTTCCTGTTACTTTAACATATCATACAGCTTCTGTGCTGAGAGTTTTGCATGATTCACAGCTCAGAGCCATTTGTTCAGTCCAAAGTGCCACACACTACACTTGCTTACAATACAATCACTGAGTTCCTTACAGTCAGTCTCAAAAGGGAGAAAATGTAATTTTCTTCACAAAGTAGCAGTCAGGATGAGGCTAGTACATGGAATTTCCAACTACATGTACTGCTGTGTAAGACAGATGAAAGTCTACACAAAGAACTACAAAACATTATATTGCAGAAAAAGAAAATTGAATTTGCTTGCTCTGCTTGCAATAATCATGCAAAATTATGTGAAGTCCATTGTTCATATTCTTCCATCCTAGATTTATAATCTTTTAGATTTCTTTTGCATTATTGGCAACCACTTTTAAGTGAAATTAAACAAGACAAATGTGACAGAATAGCAAACACATTTCAAAATCTTAAGCAGTGAAGCTATGTAATATTTTAAAAATTGACATATTTGAGTTTTAAGTGACTGAACTCTGAGTATACTGAACAAATAAAAACCATAAAGTTCTGCTAAATGAAGCAGTGAACCATTCTGTGTTACATTTAGGAAGATATTTTTTTATCTATAGCTGTCTGGCTATACACCAAAACAAGTACACATAACCATAAATATGCAGGTACATGAACCCTTCAGTCTGTATAAAAAGGATTAATCCTTCAGTCTACAACCTGTGCTGTATCTACTACAAGGCTCATGCAGTTTTCTTACTGGCACCAGCAAAATACTTCTTGCTGCACCTTTTCTGCTTTACACATACAGCAGCCAATGCAGTCAGCTGTGTCTGAAGTGCAGCTAAGGTTGCCCTCTGATATTTTAGTTCCCTGAACTCCTTCTTCCATAAAATTTTTATAGCTAAGATAGAGAAGAATTGGTCCTGGTTCATATCTTGTCCAGAGCAGATTCAGAAGAGACCTTATTACCTGGGGTTTCTGTTACCTTTTTTTAAGTCCTTCTGTGTTGTTTGGAAGCAGTAATACAGCAAAACACTGATATTTCATCCCCTATTTAAGAAGTTACTTAAGAATCACTCTAAGATGCCTCACTCATCCAGAATCCAGTGTTACTGTGCCAAGGTTAATTGAGGAGCTAAAGGCCAAGATTAAGTTCCACCTATTCTCTGGGAGGATTTAGTTTCCCATTGTTACTTTCCCAGATGCACATGGAAGCTGACACAGCCAACCGCAGGACCTCTGCCTGCTGCTCTGCTCTTCCCAAAGAAATGCTACCCCCTGTCAATCTAAATGAGTCGGATTCCCATCTACACTCATTTACTGGCAGAGTAGTATAATGGGCCATAGTGTAAAAAAAATTCTGGCTCACTGACCTTTTTTGGTAATTTATGGAGGATGCTACAACCATATCAACATCTTTAGATACCAATAATACATTCTATGCAGCCTAGTTCCTTCTCCTCTTTCAAAAATCCCCCCACTTAGCAAGGATACTATTTCAGTTTTAAACATCAAGATATCTCTTTGACTAGGTAACAGACACTGAATTTTGAAGCTGTCACTGTAGCTGAGGTTTGGGGGTTTTTTAATTTTTCTGCTCATACTGAAGCAAACAAATTCGTGACCAAGCTGTTGAACTGTAAGAAAACATCTCAGTTAAAACATTTCCATAATACTGCTCAAAATCCTGATTGCATTTTCAGGATTGTAACAGAGGAGAAAGGTTATTAGTAGCCACCTACAATGGAATGAGTTGGAAGAAGACAGGGTACTTAACTAGCTAGCTCTGAAGTACCTAATTAAAATTTAAGTCAACTTGGAACTCAGGACAGCTGAAAGAGGCACTAGAAAACCCTCAGAAGCTCTGTGCTTTGTACTTAGAAAGCAAGTAATAAATGACAGGAATTAACTTGGTGTGCACAGAGTATGGGAGCTCAGTGGCAGGGATCACTGTTCCAAGGCCAGCTGATGTAAATAACACTGCACATGAACATCCTTGTACCAGCTGTGGCGGTCGGTGAGAACAGTGTCTACCTTTATACTTCCTTCTTATAGAAGCATAGGTCGCACTTAGTCAAAATATTGTCCTGACTGCTGGGAGTAAATTAAAGTTTGTGAAAACTACCATCGCTGGAGAACCTAATCACCTAAATGCTAGGTGACATCACTGTGATTAATAGTGAATGTCTATTGTAGCATGAATATTTTTCAAAGAACATGGATGGGCCACAGCCAATTGCATAAAGACTGTGAACACACAGAATGCTTCTTCCCTTAGCACCAGGAGGGTACAATTTTCAGCTCAGAGCTGCCATAGGCAACACCAGCAGGATGGCAGAAAACGACAGCCTCATCTTTCTCCCAGGAACATCATCTTCTCACTACTCGAATTTGACGAACTTGGGCCGGAGCCATGCAACTGGACAGACATTTCCAGTCCCTGCAGGAATATGCAGACTCCGACCCAAGGAACTGTCTAAACACACCAAAAGCAAAAGCAAATTATCCAAGTCTCTCCATGGCCTCAAGACAGTATGGCTCAACAATCTGAAAGTATAAACATGCCTCAGCTTCTCTGTTGGTTTGCTATCATGTTCCCCTTTTATTTGCCACAGGACCTCAGGAATACGCCATGTCCAAGACCTAGGTATGGCCTGCTTTGCCAGGGAGTGAAAGGAAGAATGCTTCCTCTGGTTCCTCTGCCTTCACCAGTTCTGGTGAACTGCCCCCCAACCATAAGATGTTCCGAACTATTACTTTTTTAAAATAAAGCCATGAGTACCTATTTTATATTTTTTTACCAAAACAACAGGGTGCTTAATAAACAGAAAGTTTCCCTCCCTTGTCAGCCTTCCTCTGTGCAGCACAGAATGCAAGAACAGCCATGTTGGTCCAAGCAAATGAAACATCTACTGCCCTGCCTCTGACATGAGCCAAAAGCATCTGCCTGAGGGACTATGTTAGCAAAGAGCAAGCATACACCAGAACACCTTTGCCACACCAAATTACAAAGATTGCATGTGCCTCTGTGCTTAATAGCTGTATCACTGAAACTCACAGCCGCTGAGCAGGAATGGGCACTGGGCCATCCACCTGACTCACAACCTACACTCTTAAGGCACCTGGGCTTTACTGTGCCACTGGCAGGCTGCATGACTTCTTGCGATGGCAGCAGAATAGTCTGCATTACTGCTTGCCTGGAGCACACTGGGAGAGGCCACTGCAAGAGCAGCTGCAATGCACAAACTCGAGGCACCATGAGAAGCAGCTACAGCACCTGCCAAGCTGGTGAGCCAGCACTCAAAAGCGCTGAAAGAGAAATTTAACAGGGGAGGCTCTCCACTGCTCTCCAAAGTGACTGACAGCTGTGAGAGCTTACAGACCTCCAAGATGGCCATGGGCAGAACTATGCAGCTTGTGGTAGCCACAAAAACAGGATCTGACCTTTTAACTCGAAGGTTTTAATTTGACCTTCAAGCAACTAGAGCATGAGAGACATTCAACAAATGCGCAACTGCATCAGAGCCATATGTAGGCTGAAAACATGAGCTGCTCGTAGTGCATATCCCACACGCCACAGGAGAAGGACAGATAAGAGTGCAGCTTCAGAGGCTGAGTGAAACACTGCAATGGCACTCTCAAAAAAAACAAGGGATGTCACCAGATTCTGGTTAAGACTATTTCGCAAAAAGGAATGTTTTAACAAGGTACATTTCTGTTGCTGCCTGTTGCTACAAGTCACAGAAATGCAACTTTCTGAGAGGGTCACAAGCCTCTCTTGGAAGACATCTGGTAACAAGTATTTCAGCTGTGGCCATCACCTCCTATGCCTGAGAGCTCCCACTTGAAAAAAAGGGTTCTTGTAACTCAATTCACTGATTTTCAAGGAATGTTTTTCTTCCCATTTGAATTACTCCCATCTACTGAACCAGAACCAAAGTTAAAATTTCTCCTACCTTAAAGGCCATACATGGCATGTCTCCACATTGGGGCTGGCCCCGTCAAATGTGGAGGCAAATCCATGAACACAGGCACTTCTCAAAAGGGTTACAAATGGACTCACTCCAGTTGCAGATGCTTCCACATATGCTCTGCAGAAGAGTTGTGGCAGTGCAGAAATTGTGCCACAATTGTCAGCTATCCTCTTCTTACTTATGAGAATGATGCCTTTAAAATCCAAAATAGCTATGAGGGAAAAGGCCTGAGTTCTCAGACATACCAGTGCTGTGTTACGGTCATGACTTATTGACCAAAGTGCCAAGAAGTGAAACTTCATGACAAATAGAATCATAGAGTGGTTTGGACCAGAGGGAACCTTAAATATCACCAAGTTTCAACCATTTGCCATGGGCAACCTTGCACTAGACCAGGTTGCTCAAAGCCCCATCCAACCTGGCCTTGAATACTCCCAGGGATGAGGCATCCAGAACTTCTCTGGGCAACCTGCTCCTGTGCCTCAGCATCCACAAAGTAAAAAATATTATCCTAATATCTAACCTAAACCTACCCTCCTTCAGTTAGTCCAAACGTTTTGTCATCTATCAGGAAAAGCTGAAGGACTTCCTATAAAAATTTCTTGTATGTTTACATTACTCCACTTTGTGCTCCAGGGTATTCCACCATGCCAGACAGTTGAAGGAACAGTGCATTAACCTTTGACACCATGAATAAAACTGATGCAGACTAAATAATAGTTACTAAATAGTTTGCCCATCTTACTTCAATATAAAGGATCCTGTTACATTGCTCCTTCCCTGACCTCTTTAATAAGGAGTTTAAAAAAGTCAAACAGAGCAAATCAGTAAGATTCTCAATCCTGCCCTAAATGACTTTTTTTTCCTTTTTTCTTTTTCCTTTTTCTTTTTTTTTTAAATTTCAAATACAGATCTCATTTTCCTAAATCTGGTTTCTTATTTCCACACCAGAAGTGCCATCAAGTCTTCCTGGTTTCTGCTCTCGGTGAAGCAAACAGCACTGAATGCGACTAAACATGGCAGAGGACAAAACAGAAAGAATGACAGACTCTTCTTCAAAGAGGCAGTTCTGATTTTTGTGCAGGATACAGAAGAGGTGTCAAGACAAAATGGACTTTGACATCAGCACAAGAGGCTCTTTTAAAATTAAGACAATTCCTATGTCATTCATGATTCATATACGGGGGAAAAAAGTCATTATATGTAATACATTATTCTGATCCTTACAATGGATTATCATCCAGCCTGAGGACTGAATATAAACCTAATATTTTAAGTATATAAATGTGAAAGGCTGGAACACTGGCCACTGTGAGGCAGGGAGGCATACTAATATTGCACCAGTAAAGGAAGCATTGGGGGGGTACAGTAACTCCAGGAAAACAGCAACTGAGAAGAGCCGTGAATCACTTGGAAAAGGTGTGTTCAGCTACCCACAAAGAGAACACTTTGGGGAATTCACTGGCTGCAGTGAATTAATAGCTCATATACAATGAGGATCCCAGTTTATACATATTCTGGGAAATTACAAACATGGATCAGGGTGTGTGTGTGTGTGAAAAACGAGATAAGAAAATGACCTATCCATTCAAATCATAAAACCTTACTTGAACGTTTGCCCAGAATTCAAGTAAAACATGAAGCGTTTCTTTTACTAGATATTCAAGAAGCTTGGCTCCCTTTTGTCTTGATTTTTCTTAATTCCTCTAAATTTTTGTGCCTCCTAATTTCTTTCTAAAATGCAACAGTATTGCTACAGCAATGGCTTTACAGCACTTCTTATTCATTCTGAAAGAAGACACAACATGAACATCAACAGCTCACCCTGCTTTTGTGCAGAGTGTGGGACCAGACACTCGCAGAGTGCCTGTCAGCCTCGACTATTCTGTGGAAAGCCAGTACAAGCTGGCCCAGTCTTCAGGAGAAGCTTCTGCTGGCAGTCACTTCCATATTAGCCTTTTTCCTAACTGGAGATCATACAGCAGACCTCATCCCTACCTAGAATACCTTCTATTTATCTACTATTCATGTTCCAACCAAGAGTGTTTAAGTACTGCTTGGTTTTTAGCATCAAGTTTTCTAGCATTGCGTCTAGCCTTGACTCTTCCTCAAAGTGTGACAAAACAAAGCACATATGTACTTTGTAGTAAATGGTGCTTAAATCACTGGAGAACTGGGGTCGCTCAAAAATAGACAGACAGACAGATGGACAGATAGATAGATAGAATGAACATAGGCCAGCTTTGTTATTCTTTGATCATTTTCTTTCTGATTCACTGATTTCTGTTTCATCTGATTACTTCTTCTCACTGATCACAGGTAAACTTACCATTATCATGATCTACTTTCTCTCCACTTTTCATTTCTCTCATCCTCTTGTTTCCTCCTATATTCCATCTCACTTCCTTCTAAAACTCTCCATGGACTAAACCACAATTTGCCCTCACAAAGTAATGCATTCCCAAAACAGCATGACCTGCATATGGGCAAAAATTTAATATAAAAGCAAGTGATTATTCTCCCTTTGCACACAAAAAACTAAAGGAGAAACTCTAGTTGTAAAATAAAGACCTGTGAAGCAAATGTGGATGTAGACTGAACATGGGCTTTGGAATCTGCAGTTTACACCTCTAGCACTGACTCTTTTATTCCATCACTACCTTGATCTAAGAGCTCTGCTATTTCTGTGTGCCTCAGCCCATACCAAGGCAGAGCCTTAAGCAACCATGATTTTCCGCTCACCTCATTTCTGCTTCATTCATTTATAGCCTTCTCTTCAATCTCTTTGCATTTCATCTCTAAGCTCTCCTCTACTCAGCATCTCCCCAGTTCTCCATTTCACTTCATGCATATGCCTTCACCCCATCACTCGCTGGTGTCTTTTAGGGGGAGGGCAGCTACTCATTTACACTTATTTTCCCTTTTTTACTAGTAATGGACATGAGGTCTCAGATAATTTACCTTTGTTAATAGTATCAATATTAATAATACCACCATAGTAGTCTGAATCATGATAAGCTCTAGCAAGTTAATAACTCCTTTTCTCCCTCAATCATTACAACTGAATTTACATTTTGCGACCAAAGCAGATCAGAGCAAATGCACCACTGCATCATTAAAATTTCCCCAGTTCAGATGTGAGTTGTCTTCACAAATCCTGTGTTACATACAAGGCATATCATCCACTTGCTTGCTCCTATTACAGAAACAGCTACATTCCTCTCTTCTATCTTGCACTTTAGGACTGGACTCAGGAAAACGAATAGCAGACCAAAACAGACATCTGAGACCTAGAGATCAAATTTTATATAAATAAAAACAATGGCCCTCTAAAACAATGTCTAACAGCATGCATTGATAGGGTGACACAGACCCAAACCAATGCTTTAAGAAACAATGCTCTTTTATATTAAAACACAAGAGAATAGTGGCTTAAATATTTTAAGATCTTTGTAAAATCCTTTACACAAAATTACCTTTACAGATCAGTTAATACAAACTCTCATTCTTTGTAGTACTTATAGCAATTTGCATCTTCAAAGTGTAAGGTACTTAGAAGCATTAACAACTCTATCTTCCAAACGTTCGTGTGGTAAAGCAGCATTACTGTCCCATTAACAAGTGATGCACCTAAGACAGACAATCTGACAGACAGCCCATGATTGCAGGGACTGGAGGGTCAGTGTCAACCAAAAAAACCTCCTTGTATGTGGTTCAGAGGATATCATCATAGCCTTTACATTGTATACTCACTAAAAATACTGCAGGTTTGAGCACATTCATTTTTCTCTACATCTGATCTTACAACACTGACTCACATGAATTGATCCCTCTTTTATATTCTGCTCATTGACTAAATAATGGAATGTTCTAAAGACATTAAAGGATCGACACCCACGGAACTGGCATTTGAGTAGGTACAACACAGCGCAAAATCATTTCTATAGGTACAAGTGGAAACTCAAAAAGCTCAGTATTTCACTGACTTGCTGAAAGTCACACAGTAAACACGTTCCCACGCTACAGACTTGATCTTTTTAATGATTTGGCCTAAAAGGCAAAATTGTAGCCATTACTGCTACTAGCTTAGTGCAGACCAATTTGAACATTGGATCATACTTGTCAAACTGCAGATCTTTGCTGAAGATGTACAGCTTTTATTTTTTAATTGCTTTAGAATTAAAAGTAGTAGAAGCATTCTATTTTAGCTACATTGCACTTTTCTCCTGCTCTATAAGCAATAACCCAATTGCTTAAGCAAAACATGTGATGCATGAGTTAATAATAAACATAACAGCTCTCCCTTTTCCCACATCAGTACTTCAAGCCACTCAGAGTCATCTAAACACTCCAAAATCCTAATTCTTCAATCACCAATATGAATGAAGCAGAGGGTTTTTTTAAAGTTCCTTGCAATCAGACCCTCTCTGATAACAAGGTGAAGTCAAGGAAAATGCATTAAAGCAGAAAAACCAATGACCATTTGCTGTATGCTTACACACAAGACACAAAAGATTTCTCCTGACAGCCCTGAAGTTACAGCCAAAGGAATATGCAAAAGTCTCAGAATGGTAAGGCACTCTACTTTCACCTGGTCTGCATTTGATAAAGTCATGCAAATATGATTGATTCAGTAAATGAGGCTTAAAGTCAGTCATTACGTTATGTCATAGTGTCAGAATGACAATTCTGCTTTGTAAGGAGACTCTTATCATGCTTTTGTACACTGTTTCTTATCCAAACAGAAACATGGTAATCCAACTGAGAAATACGCTGCAACTGAGATGAGTTCCAAGCTGCCTTCCCCTGTACTGTCTTTTGGATCAAAGCTCAAAACGTTACAGGAGGTTATGAGCAAATACAACATAGAGAATTGTGACACACTGAGAAGAAAAAGTATTCCTGAACTATCAGTGTGCTTATGTTGAAATAACCAATGCTTCTATTTTAAATCTTTTAAAAGATGTTCTTGGTCCAACACAAATGTTACAGAAATCACTCGAGAGAAAAAGCTATGAAGAAGTAGGAGAAAATACCCTGTTTTGACTTTGGCAGGCAAAATCCCTGGGTGTGTTCCTAACTTTTAACCAGCTTGATGGAAGAGAACAGCACCCTCATTGCCAGTCCAAATTTTAAACTTATACTCAAAAAAGACAACAAACAGTTAGCAATAACTTGTAGGAAAGGTAGTATTTTGGGGTATTTGTCCTAAAAGAGACAATGTTTTCTCTCTTAAATCAACCACACAATCTCATTACCTGACCACAGAAAGGTAAATTTCTGTACCCTGAGCTGCACAGACTTGCAAGACTTTGAACGGGGTAAAGAATTCATAGTCCGGACATGTTTAGACACAGAAGGTAGCTCATAGAGTGCTTGAGGAAGGAGAAGCAACTTTCAAAGCATGACATGTAAGCCCACAGACATGAGCAGATAGCTGGCATTGCCTGAGTACAATGGGAATTTCAGACTGTTTGTTCCCTTACCTTTGCTTTACTGCACACAGCTCAAAGCACTGACAGAAACGTCATACAAACACAGAAAAAAACCCATCTCACCTCACATGGGTTAAGTACATATATGTTTCCCTCTGCTTCTATCAGGTTCTATTTGTTAACTTCTTAAAAGACAGGAGGCACTGCTTTGGGTAAGAGTGGCTTCTCTTTCCTTTCCGATTTTGGTAAAACCTACACAGACTATTTATCAGTAAAGCAGCTGTAATAATATTCTTGCCCATGATTATCCACCTTCAGATTCCCTAGGAAGGAAGGATTACTAAGTATATTGTCTTGTCACTGGAATAGGAACAGTCGATATAACAAAAATGCTTTCATCCTTTTAACTGAACAATGCTATTTCGAAGTTTATCCACTAATTTATCTTTCATTAGTTTCCTCCATATTTCCCTCATGCTTAGTAGAATGATTAACATTTGCAAACTGTGCATTGGGCTGGTTATGCTACAAACCACTTGATTACTTACATCATTATTCAACATGGAAAGCAGAATAAAACAGAACTAGAATTACTCTTCCACAAATCCTCTCAG
This sequence comes from Origma solitaria, assembly GCA_013397895.1. Classification (NCBI taxonomy): domain Eukaryota; kingdom Metazoa; phylum Chordata; class Aves; order Passeriformes; family Acanthizidae; genus Origma; species Origma solitaria. Next base: position 234,716 of record VZRL01004547.1, on the reverse strand, counting down.
AGAGGTCACAAATGCTCCCTTGCCCTCTCTACTCCAGTTTCCTTGTTATTTTTCAGTTTCATAAGCTGGTTAGATGGAGTCAGAAATAAACACAAAATGGTAAGAGCTGTCTTGGCAGCCACCAGTGAATTCCCACCATAAGCACTTTCACATCCCACAGCAAGCAAGCAAGAAAGCAAGCCAAGGTGTTTCGTAAGAGCAGCCCACAAGTCTTAACAAATGCATTTACGAAATTAACTGAAGCCTTCACCATTTATGCCACAGCATCTTGCAAGGGTCTAAAAACCTCACCTCCAGATTCAAGCAACCAAAGCAGCTTCTCAGACAAAGCTGTTTTCACCAGACCCTGTATAAGAAGGTGTTTTAAATGTACACAAGCAGTGAAATAGAGAATTGTGTTTCACCAGCTATTCTGATGAATTTTGCAATAGAAGTCTGGAAGTCTAGCACAACATGAGAGTTTTTTGTACTAACCCTATTTTAAGTCTCTTCTAGCACAGACCACAGATCCGTTCTGTACTAATACTGTTCCCAAAGTCAATCATCAGAAACTGTTATCTCCTCTAGCTCTAAAAGACAGAGGAAAAAGAATTAAGGCAAGAATTAAAACAACTGCTTCATATAGTACAATCCAACTTCAACCAGAATGTAGAACATCCCAAACAAAACGTTTCTGAGTGCTTTGCTTGTCCTCGCCTCTAAAAACACTCTATTACTACAGTTTGGAAAGGCAACTGAGTAAAATGAACATATCCCAAGTTATTCTCTTACCTTAGATATACCAAATGAATAGAGAAAGGTTAAAAAAGAGGGTAATTTATTTTTATACAACTGTTCAACAGATCTTGGTAAGGGACTGATCAATACTGCCAAAGAACTGGAAGTTCCCAGCGCACATGGTGCTCCCTAACACATAGACTGCACACTTTTCTGCTCCACATAGTACTGGAAAGAAGACATCAGGGCTGAGCTCTGTGGCAGGCTCAGCAGCTCCTCAGCACAAGCAGGGCTTCCAGGTATGGGCAGCTCTTACACAGCCACAGCTCAGACACAGCTAACTCCCTGCTCCACATCTGTTTCTGCGGGCTCTGTCACTGTCAGTCCCACACTCCGACCATGCTCGAGCTCCTTAAGCACAGCAGAACTCAGCAAAGACACAGCCTAATAAGTGGGCAGATGATGCCCATGTGAAAGATGGGATAAACTGGCATTTAAAAGCAGAAGGCATAAAACAATGTCTACAGAATCTGCAGATGCCGGCTCTGAACCCAAATGAGATGAAAATGTCATCCCTTACATAAAGATATTTCCTACAGGATACACAGTGCTGCTAGCCTATATACACATTTCTTTTCCTGATTTTTAGTGGAATCTTTTCCCATATACCTGGTTACATGAAAAATATCATTGATGCCAGTTTGATTGCTCCAGTTACTGAGTGACTATTTTGTTTTTTCCAAACTGCTTGCTGAAGAAGGGTGGGTAGACAGTAAATGACAGCGTGTCTGAGGTGATTGTGCTGTGTTCTCAGAAAGTAACAGAAGAAAGGAACATAGTCTTTTGTGCATTTCTGTCTGATGTTACCCAAGAAGTTACTTCTTATGAATGCAAAATAATAATTAATTTTGGAGAGGATTATTAAACCTTGTTTTATAAATATTTTTCATGGAAATCTGGCTATTTAACTCCTTCTATTAACTATTTCCCTACTGAGACTGTTTATTAAACTCCCACTATAGCACATTGTCTGTATAGGAAGTTGGATTAATTTTGCTGTCACTGAATTAAAACGCAAATTCCTCAAGGAGTTCCCAGTTAACTTGACCTTTTTGTTCACAAATTCCAAGATCCACATTTCAATGTATCGATCAATTTATTGAAAAAACCCCCTTCTCATTATGTTCACATTATTTTCCTCACATTCAAATGTATCCGGTTGTTTATTTTCACACATCAATTCTCAACATACACTTACACTGCAGGCTTTTCAGAACAGGCAACATTTTCCTCTTACTGTGGGTATTACATATCTATATATATCTAAACTCAAGACTTTAAATATTGCTTTAATATAAATACAGTAACACTGATAATAATAAAGGGAGAGAGTGTTTCTGGGACTTTGGACTATGGATAGATCCAGATGGTGAAGCTGAGGTACAAATGCATGCTTTGGAGAAGTATGAGGTCCACTTAAGGGACAAATCAAAGTCATTCCTTCCTAATGAAGGATTCAAGAGTTATTTGTAACTCACATTGATACTTCATCATCAAAAATAAAATAAACAACATATATGAGGTTGCTGCCTTTTTGTAATTTCATATGTTATTTCCATGAAATTATATTCTTACTAAAATAGGATCTACATGGGCAATTTTGCAACAAAGAACTACTCAGGTCAAATTTATTGATAAAAAAGAGCACTATTTTTGTGAGAATTGTATCTGAAGATACTGAAGAACAAGTAGTTTCCTGGAAGGTAACTTAACACTACAACACAAAATAGAACTTCATGTATTCTCCCTCAGGGTAGGGTTTACCTCCTGTTTCTTCAATAATGCTGTGTTGAAATATTTAATGCATATTTTGAAAAACTTAACAAGTATTCAGGTTTAAAGAGCTAACATCAAACAATTCTCACTGTTTCTCTCAATCAGCTTTCACCTACTTCAGCTCTCTAAATGCAATTCAGAAAGTCTTGAACAGAAATAAAATTTACTTTGAACTGTTGTTCATTCACAGACTAGCCTTCTGCCAAACTCTGCAGCTCTATCCTGCTGACTTCATGTTGCTATTCACAATATTTCGCAATTGTTATTTTCTAATGCTACCCCAAACAGCAGAGACTCTGTCTTGTCAGGAGGTGAGAGACAAGATTACCATTTCAGCAGTGATCTGCACCAACTACATTTCTATTCTGCTCAAATCTCATTTGTTCCAGGAAATCTACCCTAAACGGAATATAGGAACACAAAATATAGAATAGGTATCTCTGAAAAGAGCACTTATAAAGAGCATGTAAAAATTACCAAAATATGCATCCAAGTGGCACTGTGTCATAAGCACATTTGAGAAGGACATGAGATTAACAGGAGTCTACCAAAAGGTTACTTACCATGCTCTCCAGAGACCCTCATCGACATATCTTAAGAACAAATGCTCATCTCCTAGCATCTTCTAGGTCTCTCAAGAAGATAATAAATGGGGTTTTTTAATTTCTTTTTTCTTATCTTTTTTCTTTTTAATACAATTTCACCCACATCATCAGACAAAAAATGATGATACCAGTAAAAGAATACAGTAACAGAGTTGTTGCAGTTACCTCTGTGTTACACATACCTCCATCTGGCTGTAAAATAAATGAATGAATAAATGAAGGGCTGAGATTTCCCCCTTCCACAGGGATATGAGTATTTGCGACTCTCTCCAGATGCTACTTCCCAAGAAGCACATGAAAATGCATCTGCCAGAAAGCTCCAGTATGACAGGATCCACTGCAAACGTACCTTCCACACTTTTCATTGTTTCCCCTTCAATCACCTTAATGGGACATTGTAATATTGTCTAAAGGACCTCTTACATACAGCAGAGATTCTCATCAAACTCTTATAATCAAACTTGCAATAGAATAAATTTCATTTCCTATCTTCTTCCTGCCTACACTGACTTGAGAAATATTTCATTCCATGAAGTGTCTCAGGGGGCTTTGCAGCAAAAGGTACAGAAATGGTATTTATCCTAAGAAGAAAACAGAAGAAGAAGTGTTTGATCCAAAATTCTACACTCTGTCTATGTCTACCTTTGCCCTTACTTACCTGATGAATAAAAAAATAATAAATGTGGGTGGCATTTAATGCAGTTGTTTTGACTGCTCCCAGTGCAGCAGTCTACAGTCTCAGCTCATACAACCCACAATAATTTTGGAAGGTATAAAAACCAGCCCTGCTTACCTTTCATCCCAAACTTGGAGTGTCTTCCAAACTTCAGAATAATGAGGGTGATTACTAAGCCAGTGCACACCAATGCTGCAATTCCCACCACAACGTACACCTATAAAAAAGAAGAGGACACAAACAGACCTGTTTTGCTCTTTTGTCTTCAAAGACACCCAGCATACATTCACATTAATCCAGTTATGAAAAGAGATTCATTTCAATTGGGACACATTTGCACTCAGATCAAGGAGTACAAAAACCAGACACTTGTTGAGGTTTCTTCTATTCTGCAGAGCACAGAGATTCAGACACTTATGAGAACAACTTTTTCAACATCCTACACATTCAAGGCAGGTGGGAGGGAGTGTACATCACCCTTTTCCCTTCCAGCAGAGTGGCGTGTTACAAGAAAACACATAAGAAAAGCACACAGAAAAATGATTTAATGTGGGAATGGTCGAATACTTGTACAAATTACTTGGAGTGGCCGTAAAGGTTCCATCACTGGAAATACCAAAATCAGAGGAGACACAGTCATAAGGAACCATACTGGCCCTGCTTTAATCAGGGCAGCTTGGACCAGAAGACTGTCACAGGTCCCACCTTTAACCACCTCAGCAGTTCAATGACTCCATTATCAAATGAGACAAGATTGTCTTGGCTCCTCCCAATTTTTAGGACACTGTTCCAACTCACAATCTACTCTCTGGTTCATGCATGCACACTCTCCATTGCTTGCTGCTTTACAGAGTCACTGACAGAGGAAGGCTGCAACGTCAGCCAGGCTGGTAACCCACAATCAGTTTCTAACACTTCAGCTCAGGAGAGCACGAGAGGGAAGGCAGCAGAAGAGGAGGCCCAAGAGGTCAGCCACTTGTACTAAAATCTATTGCAAACCATTTAATCAAAAACCTACATGAAATCATGTTTTAAAAACACAATTAGATTTTGAAAAATCATTGCAGCAGATCACCTCTCTAAGGTGGAGGGGACTCCAAGGTAGGTATTCAAACAACAATCTTCAAATTACCTTGGATGTCTCTGTTTTGAAAATGAAAATTTGCTCTCCTTGACTAAAAATTAGATGCAAGGTTTTAGGCTAAAAAAATGACAGTTAAGTTGCTCAAAAAAGCAAGACACAAAACAGCAGTTTTACTGGAAGAGTTATTCACCCAGCCAAAAATAATGGGGGGAAGGAACAAGAATGGAGAGCGCTGATTTTATTTTTTGTCCATTTTTTTTCCTGAGCTTTGATCACAACACAGTAATAGCTACAGTTTCCTGATAGGTTAGAGCCCTATTACAGTGTCTGTAGTTTTGTAAGTTGTATAGCCAGAAAGTCCGCGAAGACCACAGACAAGGAAACAATGCATATACTTACAGTGATGCTATCTTCATTCTCTTTGTTGGAAACATCTGTCGAAGTGATTTGATTACTGTTATTTGTGGCATCTCCGAGATCATTAGGTGTAGTTTCATATTCTTAAGAAAGAAAAAAAGGTTGTTTTTATAATTTCATAACTTTGACAGGGAAATGGTTCTCTTTATTATTTCTGCTCTGTAAGGTGGTAAGACCACTATCAACTTTGGGAATTTGAGCTCTTTGGACACAACTTGTAATAGCTAATAAAGCTAGAATGTTTTGGGGGGAATCACTATGGCATGTAATTGAACAAACGTGCTGTGACTGACAAATATAAAAATAGAAGCAATCTACATCATAATGCATATCCCTACTGGAAACACTAGAGTTAAATGAGAACTCCATCCACAGAGCTATTTTTATGTGCTCCTGACTTCCCATTAAAAATGAAAGACTGCCCTCTACACTGAACTTCACCAGCCTTGTATTCAGTCAAATATAGGACAGCCTTAGAAATTAGCTTGAGCACTTTTGTTTCACTGAGAAGAACTTGGCAGATGGGTTTCAAGCTATTTTACTAATATCAAATGTAAAATAGCTGTTTTCTTTTGTTTAATAAATAATTTTTAAAACCCATGTTATAAGCACAGAGGTTACAGTTTAGCATTGCTGTCATACAAATAAGCCTTTAAAAATTAAAGTGTCTGACATGGTATGAAAAAATTTGATTGATTTATCAAAATAATTCCACTGACAGGGCTACAGGGGCAAAACCAGAACTATTCCATACAAAAAATGATCATGGCTCAATTATTTATAAAATCTTCAAAATAAAACACAGATATTTGCACTGCATGATTTCCAGACCAAATTATTCAAACAAGAGAAAAATAATGAATATTTTCATATATGAAGTTAAGAGAAACATGGATTAAAACAAAATTTTAAAATGCATTTACTTTTTTATTACCTATGGAAACACACATGACATTTTAATTTCATGACTGTAATGTATGCAGATGAAACAAACAAAGGGCAATAACTGTATCTATTATAAAATACACTCCAGCATTGTAATTTAAGTTTGCAATTAAATGGGTATTTCTTTACATGTTTTGATTAAAATCAGTGCCATAAGCCTGCAGATGAAATCTTAAACACGAATTTGAAAAAGCTCTTGCTAACTACAGGGGCAGGAACATTTCTGAGCACGGAGCTCCCGCTGAGCAAGCACAGCGAGGGCCTGCACCACAGCAGTGTTCTCCTTTAGCTCCCAAGGCCAGTTTGGAGAGATCTGCTGGCAGTGCTAGCAAGAAGTTGCACTGGGCTTTTGATCTTCAGGCATGCAAGGACACATTTGCTTTCTGCAAAGCACTTGCAGGCTGCAGATATTTTTTTTGGTACAGGAAGCTGTCAGCTACCTTTGGCACCAGTGCTACAGTCAGCACAGTCAGGATGTCTAAACAACTCACATAGTCTATTTTGGCTCTAAACTGTGCATGCCAAAGGACAGGACTCTTTCAAGCCAAAATACATATCAAATATACAAGAGAAATTTCTTTCAAGAGAAAAAAATTTAGTTTCCTGATTTTTTACCATTTGAATTCTCCAACTCTGCACTGCATCTCTATGTGTGCAGCTTACCATGCAGCAAGGTTAGAGCAGCAGCAACAGGAGAATGAACAGCACTCCGTGCTATCCACGTAGCACAATCCCTGGCTGAATGGCTCACCTGCACAAGCAGCCTGGACTTTTGGACAAGGTGCTGTGCAGACCATCTGTCACCATGAGTATATGCTTTGCCAGAGCAGATGAGGAGACTTCTACTTCATTACTTGCAAGCAAAGCCAGCTTTATAACAAGTACTCCGGCCTAAAAAAATTGAGCTTCCTTTACAATTAGCTGGGAAAATTTTCACAAAGATGGTTTTGGCCACCTCTGTCTTTATTATAGTTTTATAAAACTAACATACAAAACAAATATTTAGAGTCTTTGCTGCTCTGACTCTGTAAAACAAACTTTGAAGAAGCAAATTCTTTGCTCTCAATTTCACCTGTAAATAAGAGGTGATGCTATTTGTAGTTCTGTTTATACTAAGGTCTGTTCTAAGCTACCAAAAATCACACCCTGGAGGTCTAATGGGAGCCACAGAGTGTTTCAGATCTGGTCTGTGAATCCTCTGAATGCACTTTTATATTAAAATGGGCAAGAGCTAAGGTAGGCTACATGGGTACACTGGTGGTGCACAGACATTGCTTGCTGTCTAGGTGTGAATCATTTACATTTGAGGTATTACCAGATCTTCAAAGCCCCTTGAAATGGGTGAGTCAGGCAAGGAAAATATATATGACAGCTGTCCAGCCCAAACCGGACTTAAACAAATTCCTGTTCATTTCACTATGAAATCCTGACATAGACACTGAGCACTCTTACAGACAGGGTCACGCCTCTTGACTCATGCTAGATAAGGCTCATATTGCTTTAGGGCCAGGTTCTCTGGTGCTCACACAGACACCAGTGACTATAACAGTGTCTTTAACAGCTGTGGTGAATCGCAGCTGATGCTGGCCAGTATTTTACAGCCATTTCACAAGCAAGGTGCATAGCGGCTGGGATAGACACAACAGCACAGTCACAGCAGCACTGGAAGGGTCACTGCACAGTCATTCCAGGGTTTGGCAAATGTGGGGTAGGTCGTCTCTCTCACAACAACATTAAAAGAGACATTGTGGCACGAAAATATTAACTCAGAGCCAAAGGAGATGTCTTTGCACTCAATTTTCTGCTCAGACCCTCATGAGTCACTTTATTTCTCTCAGTTACTTCCCAGACGGTGTCAGGACAGCATTCCCTCCTTGCCTTTTCCAAGAGGTGCCACAGAGGTGAGCTAGAGGCACAAGCGACTGTTCATGCTTGCAGCAGGCAGTGCCCCATGCAGGCAGGACTCCCCTCTGCAAACTCAGTGTCATGCAGCCTGATGTGACCTCATCGGATTTTCTGGTATCTGTTGTATGTGCAAAATACTTAACAAACACATTTGTAAATGGCCTCACATCACAAGGACAGCAGTTGCAAGCAGCAGGGAGAACAGCCAGGAATAAAGAGAAAGACTGCTGTCAGCAGCACTAGGCCTTGCGGGCTGTGATCTGCTAGGGAAACTTGAAGCACATATCTCAGCAGAAACACACCCAAGTCAGTCAAAGCACAACACTCACATGGCTAAAGCTGTACACAGGCATCAGGACCTTGATAAAAAGCTCAGAACCAAAATCTTCATGCACACAGCTTATATAATACAATACATGAAGAAATTGTGCAAACCATCACCACTTTCCAATTCCCAACTCTCCCTCGTCTTCCTCAAAAAAAAAAAAAAATTGGAAAGGGAGGGAAAGCTATCCTTTGGAGTTTCTAAGCATTTGAAGTCAAATTGATGCTTCAATTGCACATTTGCTAAAGTTTAATGACATGGAATGGAATCAAAGCAATAACATTTAGATCAGCTTTAGGTAACTTGAGGCATGGGCCATTTCATCCAAGTACTCCAAACAGGATCCAGCTTCAAGCTGTTCGGGTATGTTGGTTAAGATGAACTTTTCTACTCACCAGAAGTACACCAGAAATATTTTTAAAAACTAGACAGTTGCTTTTCATGCTGCAGCTTCTATTTCAGTGCACACTGGCTTTCACTTGGTACATTTTGCCTAACGAAAAAACTAATGTGAACACTGTGCCATCAAATCTCCTGGCACACACTCAACTACCACTGAATTGATGGTCTGCTTATGCAAGAGAGATTAAGGGAAGGTACAAATGAGCAGACAGAGCAAAATAAATTGGCTACAGGAAAACTTACTTGTGCCAACTTCATTTCTAAGTGGGATTTAGGGGTACATTTTTGGAGGCAAAACAAGTATGGAATCATCCTTGAAAAAATAAATTAAGTTGTATAAAGAGAAATCATGAACTCTCTTTCCTCCAATAAATGCCTCCAAAAGGTTCACAAAATCTCATGTCTGTGAACTATATCACACAGCTGTCATCCTACAGGATCAACTGCACCCACTTGTATCCATGGATTTATGCTTCTCCTAATGAGAATCAAAAGCAGCAGAGTAAGTAAAATATCATATTGTCATCACATATGTTAAATACAAGTCAGGAGAACCAAAAACACAAAGTACCTTTTAGAACTGTGGTATTCTATGTGACATTTCAATTTAACTAACATTGGAACTTTTAATGGTTTCAGTTCCTTCATTTCTATTATTAAAAGAAAAGAAAAAGGAAATCAAATATATACCATAAACGTCTGGATCCAAAATTGGGCCACTACCTGTACGTGGAAAAGAGAAAAGAAAAGAAAAAAAAAAGGAAAGCCTTGTAAATAGATTGCAAATGCTGGAAGAATAAAAATTTTTTTAGGAGTTGTTTTAAAAGTTGACTTTATTTGCCACAGTAATCATCAATATCTACATAAATGCAAATCAACATCAATAACTTCAGTTTATTAATTACATTTAAAACCATTTCAGAGTTATCCCAAACGTTAATATTTTGCTTCATGTGTGCAGAGGGCACTAGCTCTGGCAAGGGCACCCATTATTACCCAACTGGGCAAAATCCTCCTTTCCACTGTTAATACATGTACCTGGAATAAGTGCAACAATAACTATTCCTGATGAAAAATCAATGGTAAAATATTCCCTGAATTCAAGTGGAAGCAGATTTCACAGAGCCTGAACAATTACTGATTTTTACCTGATAAAATAATTATGATATTGTATCCCTGGGAGGGCAAACCATTTTAAGCTGTGAGGTGGCAAGTTAAGGGCTATAGGTAGCAATGACCTAAGCACCATTTGATTCACTCTGTAAAAAGATGCTTCCGAGAAGTCAGCTGCACAGACAGAACTCTTATCAAAAGAGTCAGATGTCTCAGAAGCCAGATTTTAAACTAGCAAATGAATACCTGTCTAGTTCCACACTTTTCTAAATTTTACTAGTTCCTGTTTGCAGCTTCTTCTAATTACTGAATGTATGTAAGGTTTAGGACATATGTGAGTAAAATGCACAGAACACCCACAGAAATTAGTGAACAACATGTTAGATTATTCATGCTTTGAAAGATACTTGTCTTGTAATGAAACATACCCATTCATTCTGATCTATAATGTACTTCTAGCATAGCTTATGTAGTAGGCTTCCAGTTATCTCTTCCATATTTTTACTCTCTCTTTTTGCACGTTTGGAAATTAAATTAACAAATAATTAAAATATCTAAATTATCTAAAGACAAATCCAACTTCAAGAAACATAATTCTGTTTATACTACATACAGTAAATCCATGGCAGTGGCATTACACTGGCAGAATGCCGCTGTGAAGCAAGAGCAGAACACCACTGTTAACAGCATGAGAACCTGAGCTGAAAATACCAGTTGCAAGCCATTTGTAGAATGGCAGCAGACAATTAGGCTTATTTTTAAAAGCATTTGAAGATATTCCAGTATCCAGAGATGCATCTCAATAGTCCCCATGAGATCTGACATGTCATTCAGCAGAAATAAACAACCAGTGAAGAAAGCCTGACTATCTATTTTCAAACAATCTCAATCCTCCTTCTATCTACCCTCTGACCACAGATTTTTGTCCATAAAAGTTCATGGATTCAGTTTTCCAAGAGTAGAACATCCAACTGCTAACAGGCAGTATTTCTAACTCACCTTCTGTAATCTGAAGTGGAAAAAAAGCTTGCCAAACAACAAAACAACTCCCAGTCCTTTTTTTGTGAGTTAAATGTCAACATTTTTGTTTATCTTCACTGGAATTGGGATGAACTAAGAAGGTTAGTATAACCCTTAACTCCTCCCAGACATATAAAATAAGAAGTCATCAACTCCATTCAAATATCTTTCATATAACTAAACACTTCAAATAAAGTTACAAGTATCAAGACGGTGGACAACCCCCAAAATTCTGTTTAGTATTACATTTTCTATTAAGCACAAAAAAATACCTACTTAATCATCAGCTGAAGTTATTTTAACATTAAACTTCACCACAGTCATTTTGCACATTTACACACATTTATTTTCAAGGCAAGTACAGAATGGCACTATTGTTTTGGTCTTCATTAGAAGAGGTTGTTGAGTAAATGAGCTATCAAAAGACTTATCCTATTCACTCATTTTTATAAACTACATCAACTTGGATTGTTTGCTTCTCTCTTTATAAATTTGACATTTTCAAAATAAAGGAGCAGCAAAGGACTCAATCCAAAAACATATTTCTGCAAAAAACATGTTATGCTGCACAAGCAAGATATTACTTCTAAGGCGTATTTAGCATATTCTTTTACTTTGACAAGACATACGTGACTTGGATTCCTTCAGCTGAATTTTAGCGTAGAGAGTCAGTAGATGACTAAGCTTTACTAAAAATATCTATTATTGGTAAAAATCTCTCCCACATTCACTAGCCATTTTGGACCAGCTATGGGAATGGCCTCCCGAGTAGACTCTGACCATTTCTTGCTTACTGTTCACTGCAGTTAGTCTCAAACAATCAAGTCACTCTCAGCAAGGATTTCAAACCAAGAACTTTAGCAGACTAAAGATTGTTAAAAATTCAGTGAGTAAAACATGAAATTTATTCTTCTGGGTCTTCATATTTAAAATGAATTCTTAATTTACAGCATTAACTTGGGTATCATTAACACAATCAAAATCCCACTATGGTACATGGTATCCTCCCTTTTATGCCTGCATTGTCACACCAGTGAAAAAAAGTTCTTAAATAAGAATGCTGAAAGTTGAAAGCATCTTAGCACAAATCACACCTTCATCATGTTTGATGCAACTCTGAGAGTGGAGTATTGCACTGCTGATATAGAACACGCTTCAGACTTATATGCATTTACTTTGGGGAGAAGTATGGATTATAGGCCAGGGGATATTTTTAATTTCTCTTTTAATCTTCAGAGCATTTGCCCAAGTGATGCAATAATCAGAGAATCAGTTTAAAGTTCAATGAGTGTACCTCGCCCCATGAAAAATCAGGGCTGGTATTTGATTCAGTCATGAAGACATGAAAACGAACATAATACCAGGGTGTGGGCCTTAATCTTTATGCTTCATTGTACAATATGTGGGCCAAAAGAAGAAACTACACAGTAACAATAGCACTGAAAAAGCCTTTTAAGGATTTGGAAAAGCCTGACAGTACTTTAAATAGCAATAGTATAGAACAAAAATTGTAATATGATGCATTTGCTTTTATGCCAGCTTCAGTGAAGGAGACAACAATGTTGTGATGTTTTCTAAAGCTCAATGCCATGACTCTTGCAGGAGAAAACTAAAAACAATACTGAGGAGGCTAAGTAGATAAGCCATTTCCCCTGATGTTAATTTTTAAGACTGGTTTGGTGCCATCCAGTATGCATGAACTAATGTCTAATGCAGTTACATCCTGTCTACTCATAGTCCCATTTCCTCTGTATTCCCTCTATTTCCATACACTCTTTTCGTGACGCTTACTCCACCACAGATCTTGGGAAATGCCTAAAGAGCACAGCACAGTTTACACTGGGAGACTTACATTCCACAGGAATATAAAACGGATGGAACAAATAAATCACGTTCTCTTTCTAATTTAGAGGATAGCTACAGTTCTATTTACTGTGGGCAGAAGCATAAGGGAAAAACAGGACAGGAAAGGGGATTTGTATCAAAGACAAAAAAAGGATAAAATCACCAAATGTATTAGGGGTAACTGATACTCTGTTAGAAAATGAGGCCAGGTTCATATTAAATAATCAAAGTGTAAGAGGACTTTCATTGTACACAGAACAACCACGAGGTGAACCATTTTGCTGAACAGTTATAACGCGGTATTAGGGGATATCAGTAGATGAAACCATGGCATGTTTCTGTAATGAGTCTCTTTAAGTAAGAACTCCAGAGGAAAAGGAGAGGAGCAGTAAGCACAGCAGGAGTAAATAAAGCCTGGTTTTATTGGCTCTTCGTCTTCTCCTAAGGATGGGAAAACAAAAGACCTACCATCTCTCTCCCTACAGCAAACTGAGCTGATGGGAAAAAAATGAAATACTGACCATATTTTTTACAGTCTGTAACCTGAGATGTAGGATGAGAATTTAAATATTCACTTTTTTTTCCATCAGATAACATTACCACTGCACATTGCTTTTAAAAAAAGAAGGCAGCTACTTATATCACAAGGCTAAAAAGCCAAAGATAACATACAATCTCGTATTTTGAGGTATGACTATGCAATTATCTGCACAAAACCATGATTTCTATTTTTACTCCAAATGTGCAAGGTCCACTAGGAGTTTTCTTCCATGTACACCAATATGCTTACATCTACAGTGACTGCTATTACAGCTACTTCATATATGGTTTTGAAGATGCAGGAAAAGATCAAACCACAGCAAACATCAATCATTTACAGTAGTCCTTGCAATTCAGTGAGCTAGTCCACCTTGAGCCTGCCCACACAGTATTTAGAAGGGGTGCAGGGGAATCTTCAGAGCAACTGAAGGTGCAACCATCTTGAACACTGATACTCCTAGAAATGTAGGTGCCCAGCCTCCACTTAGACAAATGGCAACTGGACATCAAAATGCCTGTTAAGAACTAAGACCTCCTCTGTCCTGCCTCTGGGTTGCTTGTTTTCTCACCCGTTCCCTCTGGTGTCCTATAAACAGCACACTATTATCAAGTCCTTTGCCTGCACTATCAATTTTGCAACAAAGCACTAGATGCGACACAAGCATCCTCCACATCCTTGAATACACTGCCTAGTTCCATTCATATGCAGTGCAGCAAGTTACAGAGTGGCTGAATTGGCACTCAGTGCTTTCCGGTATAAGAACTGAGGCTTGGGAAAACTTCAGAAACAGCAACTTTTCATTAGCCTTGGCTGGCAGGGAAGATGGTTACTCAAAGGGAAGGTTTACAGAGCACTGGCATGGACTCCCCTGAGAAGCAATAAACAAGATGAAAATGCTCAAGAAAAACATTATTTTACAAGTAATATTGAAGACATTCATTCAAAGAAAAAAAAAATCCTGTAAAAAGCTTCCTCCAAAATAGGTAAACTGGACAAAAGTACTATTTCACCACTATTATCAATTTGCAATTTCTAACATTAAAACAACACTACACTCACCATCTCCAGGCACTGACATGAAATGAGCATCAACCCGTTTTTCATCCTCTCCATAATCATTCTTTGCCAGTAAGGTATAAGCACCATTATTCAGGTGTGTAGGATTGTCCAGCTGAAGGCAGCCATGGTATTCACTTTGATTGATAACGTGTATTTTAGTACAGATGTATTCAGACTCATTCAGTACAGCTCCTTCATAGAACCACTGCAATGTGGGCTTAGGGTTCCCTTTCACAGTGAATGGAATACACCAGTGGTGGTCCGGGGTTGGAGATTCAATAAACGTGATATTTGGTGCAACTATATTGGAAGAAAGAGTGAAGAACATCAGAATATTCTCAACATGTCCTTCTTTCCTCCCCTCTCCCCTTTCCTCCCTCCCTCCCAAGTTATCATGGAAGTATTTTTCATTCATCTGTACAATAGTATGTTACTAGATGGAATGGTACCTATTTGAAGGATACTCACACAGCAATGTACCTGCTCTTTCTAGAGAACTATGCTGAACTGAACTAAAGCCACTCTTTAGAAAGAAGCAAAACAAACTCGTTTCAAAGGCTGAACACGTGTTAAATGACTTAAAACATGTAAGGTGTGGGAAGTTCAGTTACTGGGTCACTTAGAAGGGGAAAACAGACATTTTAACTTTGCTGCAAAAAAAGCACACAAAGAGTGCTGAAGGAAAACAACAGTATTGAAAATATTTACAAGTTGGCCAAAAGCAAGTAGTTCTGGAAAGACATCCAGCAAGGAGTCCAAACTTACAGATTATTTTCTTAACAGAATGAGAGACAGAACAGATTACTTAATTCTCTAGATTTTTCTCAGGAAGAGACAATTCTCTCCTATACATATTCTCATCCTTGTTCAAAGCTGCTAAATGCCTCAAGTTCGCCAACCTCTTCTGATTCTCTCAAGACATTATTCCAACACCTTGCCCATTGTTTTCCTTTATATTCATTCTTAACTGCATCCAATTTCATCTAGTTATACTCCTTTTTATCACTCATAACAGTGCCAAGCTCAGAATCTCATTTACACTGTTCAAGCATTTCTAGTTTATGTTCATTCCCATAGTTATTACATATCCAATTTCAACCTACAAACCTACATCTACAGTGATTTTCCAGTTTACACTGTCATAAGCACATGCTGAGCAAATTTTGCCATCTACAAAGTGTTCCATTCCCATCTTCAATTAAACAGAGGGTTGCAACTTGTGAAAACATGCTGTATAGTTCATGTAAAACTAAATTAGCCTGGAGCTTAGATCTAAGAAGCCTGTGCCTCTACACTCTATATCCCTTCTCCCTTCCTTGGCCCTGAGAAATAAGTGTACTATTCAAAGCTATGACAAATAAATTTACATCTGGCTGTAAAAACGTTGAACAAAGCAGTTGTTGTTTCAGATAGTAAGAGCTTAAACATGTGTAGTCTCGTATAATTCTACTAGCCTTTTGATGCATTCACACTTTGCAACTCCTAAGACAGTGCTCATCTACATACACACCATTACAAACCTTCCCACAATGACAGTGCCATTCAGTATTCGGGGTTTCAGACCTTTACTTACAGATGGTTTAAACTGGAAGACAAAGCAGTTAGAAACACATTTCTTGCAGAATACAGATAAAGATAAAAAAGATAAATGCAACAACTGCTGATTGGGCTACTCCTAGCATTAACTGCAGATAGTTTGCATGCCTTAAGGGTTTTCATTTCTACAGCCTGAGGGTTGAAAAAACACCCAAAACAGTTCCTGCCAATGCAGTTTGGCCTCAGGGTCTGCTTGGAGGCCTGCATACGTACAGAATACCGTAAGCTCGGCAGAGGCTTGGTCCTCTCCCACAATGTTCTCTGCTACACAGGAAATCCACAGTCCGCTGTCCATTGATGAAACATTCTTGATGGTGAGAGAGGCAGGGTTCTTATTTGTGTCGCTCTACAAATGATCAGAAAAACATCCATTTGTCAACCACAGCATTAAGAACAAAGGAAAGGGAGGGAATTACTGACCACAGTTGAATGGCATTTTAAAATTTTTCCTTCCTTTTAGCTGTAACTGTTCACAATTAATCTAAGCCTTATTTTAGTGTCTTATCCAAACAGACACAAAACATGTACAGAACCAATTGTAACAGTCAGTGGCAGTGGATTCAAAGCTTCAAAGTCCTGCTACAAACATAGTCCTGCTACAAACATTGCTCTCAGCCATGTTTCTGCCCCGTCCCTTTCCGTCTGTGCCCTTTTTTAACACTTTATCCCTTCTACACAAATGTATTTTCCCCCTAACAATATGTTCTTGCTCATCCCTCTCTCCTACTTCATGACTGATTTCTACGGTCCACATGTTCTCCTTCAACCTTTTTTCCTGCCTATATTCTGTTCAATCCTTGCTTTACTCATCCTTTTCTCTCTTTCCTTTAAACTTGTGCTTGATATCTCTTCCACTGCTGCCTTCTGAGCCCTACTGTATCTTCACAACATGTTTTCTACCTCCTTCTTAACCAAATTTCTCTTGAAAGCTTTATTTTCTCAAGAAATCTTCCACAAGAAACTGTGCACCTTCTACTACCTAAGCTATTGCCTATGTACTGTTTCATGTGTTTAAGAACAGGATAATTAAGGTAAGAATGATTATTCTTAGAAATCTTGATTCTTACGATTCTTAGAAAGTTCAGTGTCCATCTACAACTTAAATAACACATTATGCAGCTATGTCGCACTGATTAAGCAAATATGGCTGAATTATACACACACACAGGAAGCACTAGCAAAGCTAGTTGTTACTCTGATGTTCATATATCATGCCTTTCAGACGACCTCCAAATAATTATTATTTCCACACTTGAATTTTTCATAAAGAGCTAGACTATTTTGTTAAACTGGGAAGGAACCAAGACACGCTCCAAAAATAAGTAATAATTACGGGATAATTTTTTTAAACTACTTTTTCGTAGTGTACACGTACATGTCAGTGCTACACATAACACAAACAAATAGCACACTATAACTGTAAAACTGCAGCAACCTTAAGTGGAGTCAACAGAAATCTATGGGAACACGCCTGCGTACAGTCCTGTGCAACCAGAATTTTGAACCTTGAGATGACACCATAACTCCACTTGAGTGCAATGTCCCTTCGATCTCAGTGTGATGGTAAGGGGAGGCAGGTGGAAAAGCAAATGCCCGTTTGCACATTTTCCTATTTTGCAATGCTCTCAGGTGAGTAGTGCGCAAAGCTGAACTGAAAGCAGAGGGGCTCAACCACAGACTCAGGGCCAAAATCTACAGCAAGGAAAATCTGAACTTCAGTCGGACTATCCATCAACACAGAAACTCAGAACATAAAAGTTAGCTTTTGCAGAACTAGAGTCTAATTTTAACCTTTGCTAATGTTTCTGTTTTAAAACAGGAGAGAGAAAACAGGGAAAAGCAGCATACAATATGAAGGAAACAAAGGCAGAAACTGAGATATGGAAGCAAAAGAAAAGAAACCAAAAGCAAGACTCATAGAAAAGGATAGTTGTGAATGGCAAATAAGGTTTAAAAGGTATATGCTGTTCTGCTACTAAAAAGACTACTGTGCTCCACAGCTAAGGTTGTAGCCAGCCTGTATTATGAGCTCCTCTAAAATAGCATGATGAAGTTATGCCAGGACAGAATACTCACAGAAACCTTGAAGAAAACTGACCATGGCATTTCAAAGATGGGAGGGTTAAAAGATTAGATGTTCTCACTTTTTGAACAGTATCCCACATTTGTTTTGGCTCCCAGAATAAAAATTTAAATTTTTAAAAAAAAAAAAAAAGAAGCACAACTTGGCATGGTTTCCCCAAACTCTTTTAATTTCTTGTTCTTGATGCCTTGATGCCTTTGGGGAGTTTTACAGATCAGAATATTTTAAAAATACAAGTAGAGCTCTGCAGAGTTCTTACTTATGAAGGCTGGAATGAAAGACAGGCTAGTTAAGTTCTGTACAAGCCTGCTATCATGAACTTTGGAAAGAAAATATAAAAACTTGAGACCCAAGAAGTCCTGTCTCCTCCTCATTGCAGGAAGAATTTTGCAAGTACACATCACACACCATGTATAGACCAAGAAGCTTTAGGCAGTGTGCAACATCATGAATGTATGACAGCCAATGACATAAAATTATAATAAACATGGATTTTTACTACTGTGAAATAATAGTAATTTATGAGATCAGCAGCTGCATCTTGAAGATCTCCTTATATGCCCCCCCTTTGTCAACACTTTCATCAGAAAGGACTTAAGCAGCACACAGCCTACACTGAGACAAAAAAATATAAAGACCTCAGAAAACAAAATTACCCCATCCAGATGGTTTCAATGAAGAAATATATTCATACATCATTAAAAAAAACAAACCAAAACAAAACCAACCTGACAGTCTTTTAAGTAAAATCTTCAATTTCAAGGCTTCCTATTGCTGCTAAGTGTGTTGAAGAAAAATTAAACAAGCCACAAAATATTTACCACCAAATTCCAACACACCAAATTTTGAAATGAAAATATAATAAAATCGCAGACACAAAGATTTTTTTCACAATTAGTATAGACTAGATTTGTTCTCTATAGGCAGGTATCAGTGATAATAACAAAGTCCTTGTATTTCAGTATCTGAATTCATATTACTTCCAAAAATTTATATTACTCTCATTTACAAGTGAATATCCAAAAACCAGAGTGCAAATCAGAGCCTTGAGAAACAAGTGTCTGCCATTCCTGAAAGCTCTGTCACAGTCACCCTGGACTGAAAGTAACTGGAAGATAAACATAATCCCAACATGAATTTTCTATATCGTCTTTTAATAAAAAGTTAACTAGAGCTGGACATGAAACTTCATTCCATCCTTCAGCAGGTATCACCTGTCTCTGAATTGTCACATATCTGAATATAAAACTTACCTCATGGTTTGAAACAAGATTAGTTACCACCCAGGACACATTTGGGGGTGGCCCACCAGTAGTATCACAGTACAATGTGATGCTCTTTCCTTCCACCACGGTGATGTTGTAATTGCTTAAGTTTGCTGAGGGCAAGTCTACGATAGAAACAACAACAAAATAACCCCATATGTATTTGTATTTGACAGAGTAGACACCATGCAACTCCAAGCGAGCCATAGAAATACAAGCACTACATCAAATATTCACTGTAGTCAGTACTAATCAGTCATGCGGTACAAACAGCATCTTTGGAACTATACAACTACAATCTTTAGCTGCTCTGTATTTTCTGCCCCTCCTCTGATTCAAATCCCAAGAAAACATTACTGCACGTGGAAATACATAAGCTAGTCAATTATATAGGAACGCATGTCAGGTGCACAAACAGTAATTATTCTAACTTCAGTTCTTCAAAAGGAAAAAACCTCTCCCTTCACTCTTTAGAACTGGAAATTGAATCTGTCTCTTTGTAACAGCTGCAAAGCAACCTCAGTGCTCCACAGAGGACATTGTGGTATTTCGACTGCTCTCCACAACACTAACAGGAAAATCCCCTCTGCAGCCCTCCCTCTCATACAGAGACACAGCTCAGACAGAGCAAAGCAAGACATGTAACTTAAGCTCAAGGTGAGGGAAACAGAGCACTTAAAAGCTTGAACTAGAGATGGGAAAGGACAGAAGAGAGGGTTGGCAATTGCACAGAGCTCTACCCAAGGCACCTCAGCTGACTTTTCTACAGGAAAGCAGAAAAGCAGTGAGACAGTTGCACTTGTCAGGAAACAAGACCAGGTTTTACAAGAATCAGGACTCCCCTACATCTTTCAGAGCTATAAATCACTCTGTGCTGCGTTGTAAGGCACTCAAAGCAATGGGACTTTCCCAGAGAATAAATTTATGCTGAATGTTTACAAGACCACAAGGAATTATAGACTGATTCTCTTCAAAAATAATACCAGCAATATCAATAGATTTCAGGCACAGAGGAACATATCACATTTATTTATGTAACAAATAACTATGCACCATTCTAGAAATACCATCTTTCTTAAAAGATACTATGCCATCATTTGGTGCTTGTACATTCTGTGAAGAGTCTTGGTCTCCTTTATGAGGCATTTCACATCAACTGTTCCAGGTAAATTTTACTTGCAATTTATCATCACAAATAATGAAGCTTATCTGCTGTGCGGGACATTTATGCATGATCTTGCAATGACTTTCCTTTTCCCGAAACAACAGTTCTCTTTGTTTTTTTAGTTGAGAGTATAGCAGTTTCATCATGGACTTTTTAGTATAGAAGTTTAACAGAGACTTTTGTCTTTATGTAAAAGATCCAAACCAAATAAATAACTATCAAATCACTGTGAACATATTCATATGTTTGCTGGAGGTTCAACAGAAGCTATATGTATTGGAAATCTCCCTTTAATTAGTTCAATAAAAACATAAATGAGAGGAAGTAATATGGAAAAGAAGATGAATAATTTTCCAGACAATGCTTTCTTGCCTAATAAGATTTGAAGATCATCACAAGTATACAATAACTGCTCAGGCAATTCTCACAGTGTTTTAAGTACTGCGGTAATATGATTCCCATTATAGGCATCATGGATTTCTTCTATTATGTTCACTTTATAAATCATGTATCGAAGTTTATGGAGACAGAGCTGGAGAGTTTTTGTGCCTTGATGCAGTAATCTGTTAGCGAAGGTAGCCATCTGCTCTAGCCTGCTGTGAATTCAAATCTCACCAGTGTCTGTCAGCTAGCTGAGCAGGAAATAAAACTAACCTTAGGGAACATTTGGATATTAATTAATGCTAGTTAGGGAACAAGAAGAGAAGTAATGAGATACTTTGCTTTATAAAGTTACACTTCCATAACACCTCTGAATACTATTCCAATTACTCTTGCCAGACCTGAACATACAAAGAGATAAAAGGTCCCCAGTCTTCCTGACCTTAGCACTTGGGATGAGGTCTACACGATAGATTAGCATTTCACTGTGCAAACTGGCACAGTTTCCACTAACTCATTATTTCATGTGAAACTTCTCATGCAAGCAAAAATAAAAACAACTTTGATCCCTTAGAGCTCTCCTTTAATAGCTGTTAAGTTCTGAGACAACTTCTTCCTGCAATGTGTTTGTTTATGGGATAAGCAACTGAAGTTTAATTCCTCTGTTACTGGCTCTGGTTCCCACCTAGAACTAGATCTAGTTCTGTTTATTTGCAGAAGTCTGCACATGTCATGTTGGTGTTACATCTCTAAAGAAAACAGCAACATCATGCCTGTATCCTGCCAGAAGTTTATAAAGTAATAGTGCTTATTATTCTGTATGTTCCTAAAGTTACACTAAAAACCAGTTGCAAGGCCCCTGCATCAAAAAAAGTACAAATTGAATGGAATGGAATGGAATGGAATAGACTAGAGTTAGAATTAGAATTAGAATTAGAATAGAATAGAAATCACATTATTGTATTTCCTTCTACTCTTTTTCTCATAAGATGGATGGAAAACACAATAATTGTCTTGGGATTCATTTTTTCTGGTTAGATATATTGAGATAGTGTGCTTTAACTGTAAGGTCATTTTGCTTTTATTTCCAGTGGCACCCAGGGTAGCCCACAGCAGAATCCACATTAGTTGAGATGTGTCTCTGTTTGAGAAAAGCAAGAGTCACATACGGCCTCATCTAGAGATGTGATACAGCAAAGCAGTGACACTAAGCAGCAAAACTTGTATTTACAAACTGTAAAAAAAACCTCCAAGACAACTGTATTCAAAATAAGCCACAATGGATATTAATGTATACACATGCTCAGTTTGTATGCCATTGTAGTGTGAGGTCAGCAGCACTTGGATACAGCTACAGAGATATCCAACCACACTGCCTTTACTCCTGAGTTAATTTGGTCAAATACAGTGTTTGAGATGGATATCACTTTTGTTGATAGGGATATACACTTTAAAAGACTTTGTAAACAGCAATTGATAAAAACAATCAGATAACTTACTCAAATACTTTTGTATACTGCCAGCACAGTAAGATTAGACTGTAGCGTAATGGCTTATACAAGGAAGACGTGACATCATCTTTCCACAAGTTTCATCTTGATATCTGTCAGATGGAGATTACTCCATGCCCCAAAGCTCAAAACACAATCTCCGTTTCAAACTTTGATAGAATTAATTATTATAACTCTGGATATCAGCAATAACCATGCCAGTATCTCATTGATTTTTCATGTTCGCTATATTCTTGGTCTTCTGCAGCAATGAATTTTACAGGCTCTGCAAGAACCATTCCCTTTTACCAGTTCTGAAATCTCATTGACATTCAAATTTATTGAGTACTCTCCTGTTCTGGTGGAATAAAGAGAGTTTCTGAACGATCTTCTTAAGATCACCTTGTTTTATTTAGTTTTTCAATTCTTCTTTCTTTGCAATAATCTATCCAAAGCTTTTCAATCTCTACAAAAATGGGAGAACAGAACCTGCTACTGAGAACTTTAAACTCTAATGTAGAGAGTAACACAGTTCAGTAGATGAAAGCATACACTAAAATCCATGTGTTTCATTATGCACTGGTATATAACAGCTGTGCTCTTTCACCACATACAGAATGTATTTTCTTATATTCAACTTGACTACACTTCAGTCCCAGGAATAGGCAGCTCTAGATTAGAATAAGCAGTCACTTCCCTCACCACCTCACAATTAGACGGAACTAGAGAGAAGGAGGAGGAACTCATTTATGACAGCTAAGTCTCTCCAAATATCATCTCATGCTTTAGGAGAAAAAAGCATTCCTTTAAGTAGGGTTTGTGGGGAGGCATTTACCTTCACAAGACCATCATTAGTGCAAAAGGATGGCCAGAAGCCATCAGACAGTGAAACTGTCAAGCATCTCTCTAGGGAGTGACTCACATCTTCCCTGTGCACAGCTGGGACTTCGGCAACCACAAAACCAAACACTTCAGATGCCATTCTCAAAGGTTACTTCTACATTTGGCTACACAAGTGTCATTGGAAATTAAGAAAATGAACGTGCCTAAATTCCTAGAGGGCTTTCCAAGTTTTCATATTGCTGCTTATTAACATTCTACAGAAAACTTAAACTGGTCTTCCTAGAGCCAGATCATCACTATATGTCAAAACGAGGATATGATCTAATAGAGAAACAAAAACTGTAGTCTGTAACTCTACTCTTAGCACCGAGAACACTTTAGCCAGCAAACTAAAGCAACTTTTAAAAGAAGGTGGTCTTAAGCCAGAAGAAGCAAATCTACCATTACACCAAAGATACTGTTTCATTATGTGCAGTTACAAAAATTTTTACAAAATTAAAACCAGATTGACTTTTTCTGCTTCAACTTTCATCTGTTCAGTTCTGGTATTTGTTCAGTTGCTCAAAAACCTCCAAAAATTCTCTCAATATGGTCAATTAGCTTCACTAATACCTGAGAAATTACATGATGAAAAAATTAGTATCTGTGAGAATACCACAAATTCAGTATTGCCTTCATTTATGAATGAATTTTGCACACTAAGTCCCTGATTTTCATCCATCTCTCAATAAACTCCCAGGAGTCTAGACATGACAAAGTGTCAACAAATGGTTTACAATGTGGCCCATGACATCTGCTTTTCGCTTGGCCATGTTTTTGGAGGTCGATTTGCTGTGTGTAAGAACACATGGCTACCAAGAAAAAAAAAATCACAATTTTTTTTTCTGCATCTGATTTTTAACAAGGTAATTTTAATCCTTACCTGAAATCCTTAACCATCGTTTTCATAAATAGTTCAGACAAAAAGTGATTAAATTAATACTGAGGCAGCAACCATCTATCAAACTGAACCATTTAAGGCAGACTACCAGCAGCACTGATTTATAACATATCCACTGGAATTCTTAAGGTACAGTGGTTCAAATCAGTCTACTTTCATTGCATAAGTTTCCAATAGAGTATAGAACTTTTCATTCTCCTGGTCTGGCTTTTTCACTCCAGGGAGATAACATACAACTGATTACATCACTGCAGGACAGTCTGGTAACAACCACTACTTGTCCTGCCTGGAGCCTGAAAACAGGAGGGCTGACAATGTAATTTGTTATGAACTGTCACATAGATGCGCCAATTTCAGAGGTCTTATTGGCTCAAACCAGGTTGTATCAATGTATGGAAAACAGGCTTTTCTTGCATAATTTTTTTTTAATTGTGGCTTGTTTGAAAAGACAGTAATGTTTACAATTCCAAAGGTCTTTTTCTATGAGCTTTTAAGGGTTTAAAAAAAACAGCAAGAAACTTTCTAGTAATTCTAGCTATAAAGATAAGAGCTGTTGGATATGTGATTCACCTCTTGTTTTTCACTTAACAAAAGCCTGCAGCCGACAAGCTCTGATTTCAGCCATTGGGTAGAGTGGGCAAATTTCCACTGAAGTCTGCGGAATGACAGGGTCAAAAAGCAGCCTGGTTGCATTTTTAAAGGACTACAAAAAGGATACCCCAAAAGCTTACATGCAAAGAATCAATTAAAGAAACATAAGCAATTTTTTTCATTTCCTGTTGTATCACAACTACAGAATCAAAATGCTTAATACATAGAGAAAATTGCAGAAACCTCATGGAAGTTGTTACAAGATGACAAGCACAAACATATTTAACAAGGATTAAAAAGATATGTTAGGCGAATTATATACAGATTTAGAAGAAATAAGGAAGAAGAAGAAAAGAAGAAGAAATTTTCATCTTTCATTTATGTTCTGGAGCCCAAAGATTCCTGTCTTCATTTTTTTTTCTGGAGTTCAAAGATTCCTTTCCTCTCCAGTCTTCATTTCACTACAGTACCCACCAGGCACTACTCTCCATCACTTCACTAAGACTTTGTCATCATGAACAACAAAAATTGAAATTTCCAATGGATTAATCTAGACAGTAAAAGCATTAATCTTAGAGATATAAGAGGAAAAGATGAAAAGGAATCCAGAATTAAGACCCATTTCCCCAGATTTCCATCTTCAGCCCACTGAGTGTGAATGTAAATTAAAAACATGTCCTGGATCAAAATTTCTTCAAAACTTCAGGAGGATATACAGCCATTGAATAAAGCACTGAATCACCACTGAATAGACATATGCTTGGCATGCAGCGTAGCAAATATGGATGGGTGTTTTCCACAATCACCAAATGCACCCAGTGGTACTTTGCACAGGTTGGGCAGAATGCATTTTTCTCAGGGGGAAGAATGACTGATATGGCAGCTCATTGAGCTACCCAAATATTTTCAAACACTAAAAGAAATCTGCCTCCTATCATGGTGTGCCTGATTGTCACTTTCAGCTGGGAACCTTTACAGAAAATAATTAAACAAGTACAGTCCGTAGCAGAAGACGGTAAGTCTAATTTAAAAATATGCTTTCCCAGAGCCAATGCACTCTTACTTTGCCTTTAAACACTCCATCACTCCATACTTAACTAAAATTTTTGCTAGAAGCAAACTTCTTTGCAGAGAGCCAGCACGTGCCGCAGCAAAGACTACAAGAGTTGCTAATTTATCTTCACAACAGCAGCAACAAGCACTGTCTCCAAAGAACTGTCACCCCATCCAGGGCTTCAAACATCATCATGAGAGCAGTGCAGACAAAAACCACCAACAGATTGCACAAATTCGGTTGGACACCAAGTTGTCATCTGCAGTCAACTTGTACAGAAGCTCTGACGGTTGCTGCTGATATTTCAAGCCAGATGAAAGGCTTACAATTTCCAAGGTTTACATCAGCTCCTTACCTTTTGCCCAAGATCTTTCTTTCAAGATCCCTAGATTCTTATAGGAAGTTGCTGAAAAAAATAGGACCCTGCAGCACCTGAATTGTTTAAGCATCCTGGCCCCCAGTAATAATATAAACACATTATCTGCAAGAATTTTGAGATGATGTGTTTTTACAGAGGATATCAACCTTATCAACAGTTCCCTTGCTACCAGTATCATGAAGATATCCAGCCACATTCTCTGAATGGCTAAGGAAATTAAATTACATCTGGAGAAATTGCTCTAACCTGGCATCTATGCTTCAGTTTTTCCATAACAGCTTTCAAAAGAAAACCAAAGACATGTAGTGCTGTTGAACTGAATATGTCAGCCACAAGCTTAACAGATGAACTGAGAGCTAAACAGCCTTTGCAATGTAAATTAATGAGACCCAAATTAGATAATGCAAAACTCTAAAAAATGGCTTCTTATTCACTAAGTTTAAGTGATGCAGTTGCAATTCCTGCATCGTTATCTGCAGAATTTCATGTGAGTCCAGAAAACACTCAAAACAATGCTGACCTGTCTAATGTTGCAACGTGATAAACATGTGATCTTGAAAGAGGAACATTATCAGAGAAAAACATAAAAAAGTAAAATGATGGGTTTCACTTTTGATACTAGGTATACCATAGACCAAGTATATTACTGAAAGATGCCTTGAAGAAAGGTTTCCCCTTTTAAAATAGACAGCACTTTCCTCAGACTCCAGAAAAGGGTTACCTAGTCATCAGTCATCACCCAGACAGAGCAAAGTACGAATACCACCAGAACAGAGTCAAAGAGCTGTTCTCCTTAGCAGATCAGTATTCCACACTCACGCAGATGTGTCAAGTCAGGCACAGAGAGTACCTCTGTAAATCTGCACAATGTGATGAGTTCAGAGACAACACCTGAGTGATCCAGACACACTTCTTTCCCTTGGATAGTGCTTTACTTCTATTTCTAACCTACTTTGTATTATAAATCTCCTTCACTGAAATTAAAGCAGAACTTGAATCAGAATTATCAAACAAAAATCTTTTTTTTAATATGAGACATTCACATATGCCACATACGGCACAACTGTCATCATTCCCAATCACTGATTTATGTATCATGTAGATGTTCATATCTAAACAGCTGTATGAAAGTTGATGATTGATTCACATATAGATAAATGTTGCATGTTCAGAAGGAAGTTATGTACATATTTTTGAAAATGAGATTCCTGTTGCCTCTTCAAACTCCATAAATTATTGGTTATTTTCACTTAAAAGCCAGGAAATTGTTTTAATTAAGTTTGGAAAATCCTAAATCAACTTGAGAGCAGCAGTGAAAACCCATTACCACCAAAGTCTTGTAAAAAAACAGTTTTTACATAGCCCATGATCACGGATAAGAATTAAAACTCTCACAGAGAAAGTAAGAACAGTTTGCCACCACACATCATGCACCACATCTAGTTCTGGTGCCAAAATAAACAATACAAGCTAGATAATCCATGAACATTCTGAAAGGTAAACACTGAGAACATTTAAGGCTTTTTTAAAATTCAATTCTGCCTGTAATGTTCTCCTTCTAATAGTCATATCTGTGAAATCTGGCTGATAGTGTAAAAAAATGTCAACACCCACTGGATTATGCCTTTGCTTGTGGTTTTAGACTGCATTGTACTGTGAATGCCTAAGATCCAATGCTTATTTTATTGACTCAGTAATACTACAAATCTTTTCTATAAATTAAAGAAGCAAATGTGTCAATCCTTAAATTTGCCTTTTTCCCTCCTTAGGATTTATAACCACTTGCCATTTACTTACTTACCTCTAGCACCAAAAAAAAAAAAAAAAAATCACCAGAAATAGGTTTCAGTGAAGCCAGACCCAGTTCCAGTCCATTTTCAGTCATCAAAGCAATTGCCTGTTGCAAATCATAGGTTTCCCCAACAAACAAGAAATGGGCAAGCTGTCACTTAAGCTTGAAATCCTACATTACAACAACTGCTAAAATTTTGTCAGTCATACACAAGTAGCAGCACTAGGGGCAGCACCATGGTACTTTGTGTGCAAGAGAAGAGACAGGCATAGAATGTGAGCATTCATTAAGTCCCACTGCCTGGCTGGAGACCTAAACAGAGAGCTAGTCTGAACATACCTCAGTAATGTATAAAGCAAATTAGCACAGGAAACTAATCTGTGACATTTTTCAGCAAATTCTAGCTAGTATACGTGACCAACAAAAAGGAAGAAGGCACCTGAAGAAACAATATATCATAAAAAACATCCAGAGCTGGCGCAGTGTGCAAAATGGTAAAACATATTAAGCACATCTGCATATATAAAACTGAACTGGCCAGATAAGGTAATATGCCATTACCAGAGTGAGATGCAAAACAACACAAAACCTCCACAGGACTGCAGAGATAGCTGTAGAAGCCACACCTTTTCCTGAAACACCACGACTTAAAAAGACTTCTTTCAGTATCACTGAAATCAATGATAACAGCTCAGTAACTGACTCTGCAAGAGGTAGCAAACAACACATCAACAATCGGTCCCAAGGACATGGTCCAGCCTCCATGGCATACAGTGAGCTCCAGGTGATCTGCAGACTGACAGACCTTACCCAAGGCACAGAATATGCCTCGCTTCCAAGGACTAAAGGCACTGGTGGTAATTGCTACCAGAGCTTAGAAGCATTAGTAAGAATAAAGTGTTTACTCATTTAGTTCTCTGTATTGATTTTCTAATGCTATTTATCAGATGGAAACAAAAGAAGATGTCCCAGGTGGTGGTGCTGTCCATGCTGTACAGACAACTGGCAAATGTTGTGAAAATGGCAAAACTAAACACCACCATTTCTATACACAAAAGGCTCTACTAATACTTTTATTATGGTAGATGCAACTTGAAAAACTTTGACATAGTAATTACACATGAATCTAAAACCTAGAAGTATCTGACAATTTTCATTGTGTCTACATACATTTCAAATGCAGTTGGAAAAATAATTATTGATTGACACTTTTTGTGGCTGGAAAGGGTCTTCTAGATAGTGAGCACACCTGACTTTAAACCTCAAGAAAATAAATCACAAAGCTGATAACATCTAAGTTGCAATCAATCTTTAATCAGCACATTAGTGAATACATCCACAGTACAAACAATAAGCAAATATCACAGAAACTTGCTAATTTTGGCATCAATTAGCTACAAACCAAAGCCTTATGATAAAGAAACCACAGTGGCCTCTACCTACTTCCCAGCAAGAGATTTATTTACATCACACAGCAGAAAGAGATCCTATTACCAAAACATTTATCACATACTGCATAGGTCTCTTACTATGAAGTAATTAGCAACACCTGAACACAAAAAAGAGTGCAAGTTTGCATAGTTCATAAATTTAAAAAAAGAAAAAAATAAATTCAACAAGGAGATGGGATGAAGCCATTTCATTAGCAGAGAAAATTAGAAAAGCAGGGAAAATGTTTATTAAAAAATTGCAGAAATCTGCATGCCCAAAACCTTCTCTTCACATCAAAGGGAGATGCAAAAGGTCACATAGTTCACAGGGAAAAAAATTCAATATCTCAAAAGCTGAATTCCTCTTCTATTTCAGTTCTACCTACTGCCCTCTCAGAAAGTTCTGGAAATTAAATCCTTCATCAAGCTTCATCAGCAATTTTGTTTTGAAACTAAGTCTTGTCCTTTAAAATACTGAAAAATACCTGCAAAGATACTGAAATAAAGAGCCACACATTGGATTTTTCAGGTCTTTTCCAGAACACAGCCCACAAATATGGTCATTCCTCTTCACCTGGGATTCTCTAGTCTGTGTCCAGGAAAACTATGTGTTGTCATCTGCATTAAAAATCTATATCCTGCATTGGTTCATCTTGAAAAAGGTAAATTAAGAGGAAAAAGCTGCTAAAAAAAAGGGGGAAAAGAGGTGGGAGTGGGAAATGATGTAAAATTTTGTGATATTTGGACCCTGTGAGCTTACACACATTTTTTGTAGGCATGTGCTGGCATCAACTTAGATCTTCAGTACAATGCATGTTTTACATATACAAATCACAAATACTGCGAATTCCAATGTAAATGTTGTATATACTCACCTTACCTCCTCCTTTTCCTCCTCCAGCTGGAAGTACCACCTTCCCTTGTCATGACAAGTATTTTAGTCAAGATATGCCCACAGGATGCACGCATGTGTACACACATATGCACCTACACAGCATCCAGGGCTCAGAGACAAGCCTGTTTTGGCTGCAGATGGTTAAGAAATCAGGGGAAAGAACTAATCTCTCACAGGTTTAATTCTGGGTATTTAACATCAAAAGTTTGCAAAGAAAAATCCTAGCTACCTGGTAGCTTCAAGATGTGCCAGCCAAGAATGTTACAAAATGTGCTGGAGTTTCTCTTTTCCACTATTGATCTCAGTCCAACAGCCGACCTCTCTACACCCAGCACATTAATCTCCCTTCTAGTCCACCCAGCTGGAAAAGAAGGTCAGGTCAGCTCAGCTAAGTATTATGTCCCATTTCAGGTAAAACAAATCCTGGAACACACAAGACCAGCTCTGCAGCTCACAAGAGTCCCTAAACAGGTGGGGTTTTTATTGATTGCACCAGACACTAACAACCATTTTTGCCACCACAAAATGGTCCCAGCAGGAAGCTGGACACAAAACCAACAGTGATATGTGGCCATAAAATACATTTTTGCCGCTAAATGCTGCACTTGCCAGACCTGCCGTAGGTCCCCACCATGGCTGTTCTCTGCTGGCAGCTGCCATCAGAGGATGTCACACCCTCCACACAGGCAGTGGAGAAAAGGACACTCAGTGGACAAAGATGGAAGGAGAAAAGGTATAATGTCTCCTACTGTTCACATTCGCTTTTAGCTTTTCCTATCCAAATCAGCCCTCCATGAGGACCCCCTTGCTCCCTTTCCTTCTTGCCTGCTATCTCTGCCCCTTATACATCGAGGAGGAGAAATTTCTACAGCTAGTGAGCAAAACCTTTCCCCAGCTGTCCCACGACCATATACAGACAGCAAAACTGTACATTAAAAATGTAAGGGGATGGCCTTATTGTTATATAATTTTTCCACTATTTCTAGATCCATACACCTGAAAACAATATGTTATAATATGCCACAGACCTAAGCTTGATATAAGTCTTTTGTATAGCCTTAAAAGTGAATTCAGTAGAGTTTTATCTGCATGAAGAACAGAGCTATTGCTAATTTGTCTTAATTAGAATGCAGTTCTGAATTTTCTTCCTATGATCCTAGTACTAGAGTTTGTATTTTTGAAGGAAAATAAAGACCTCATTAACCGTAAATACCTGAAAAAAAATTCAAGGAGGTAAAATTTCACATCTGTTGAGCTTGGAAACACTGCTATTTAGTTCAACACAGGCACATGCATTCTATACAATACTTGTGTGCTATCCATAATCATTATTCTGCTTCCTTGCACTTGAATAATGGTACGTTCTTAAAGGATCAAGAGTAAAACAAACAGCTTTACATGAACTGGTGAAGTGCCTTGAAAGGAAGCCATATGATATGAAGAGTGGTTGAGGTCACTTGGTTAGCTTAACCTGCAGGAGACTGAGGGCAGATCTCACTGGGGTCTGCAACTTCCTTATGAGGGGAAGAGGAGGGGCAGGCACTGATCTCTTCATACTCATTACCAATGACAGGACTCAAGA
Organism: Origma solitaria; assembly: GCA_013397895.1. Lineage (NCBI taxonomy): Eukaryota > Metazoa > Chordata > Aves > Passeriformes > Acanthizidae > Origma > Origma solitaria. Next base: position 202,740 of record VZRL01004547.1, on the reverse strand, counting down.
AAACGGTGCGAAGATGAGTCGGGGGGGTTAGGATGGGTATCAGGAGGGTGGCTAGGCACTGGAACAGCTCCCCAGGGAACTGGTACCAACACCAACCCTGTCTGAGTTCAAAAGGAGTTTGTACAATGCTCTTGGGCACACGATGTTATTCTTGGGGTGTCCTATGCAGGGCTGGGAGTTGGACTCAATGATGGTTCCCTTACAACTCAGCTTATTCTGTGATTCTATGACTCTGTGAAGTTCACAAAATTTTTCTATGTGGGGTGAAAGACCACTGAATGGTTAATACCTCCACTAAAATATATAGTGGTTAATATCTCCACCACAACTCCTTTAGAACATTGTTGTCATCCTGAGAGGTGCCTCAGGATGTTTGTTCTTCCTGGCTCACAATAAAAAACGCATGTTTGTTCTTCCTGGCTCACAATAATTTAGCAGTAGTTTTATGTTAAAAGAGTATTACCGCAGTTTGGGACCTTCATATCCATCAGGGCCGTCCTCTTATTGTTGTCATCTAGGCAATATATGTCCTGAGTTTCTGCCTTGGTCTCTTGAAATTTCTTGATCCACATGATTTCACAGGAACACTTGAATGGATTGTCCACCAAAATCCTACAGGAAAAAACCCACCAGTTTATTTAGAAGGCAGAAGGTATCACATACGTAGAAAAACAGAGGGGCAAGGTGACTCCAAGCATTCAGCTGGGTGAAAGTAGAAGCTGGATCCTTTAGTTAGGAAGGTTAAGGAAGGCATGGTGATAAACCCTTTCATTAGGAAGCATAATGCATGCACCCTTGGTAAACCCAGGGAAGTGCAAGCTGCCAAGCTGGTAACAGCTTCCACATAGGGAATCAAGCTCTGCATGCCCCAAGGACTCAGATTGTCCTAGGCAGGAAAACTCACACAGGGGACTTGGCTACCATTTCCAGTTTGTCAGTGTAAATCAGGAACACGTGGAGAATGGCCTCTCAAGAAGCTCCATTTTATTTCATAAATCAATAAGAGACTAAAATTCATCTCTTCTACACCTGAGTCACTGCTCAGTTACCTCAGAAATGGCTTACTGCTGTGAGGTGGTAAATTCTTTATAGAGTCAGTCTTGGATTTTATGCATGATCTAACAAACTTTAATCATAAAAAAGGATTTTACCTAATCTTTAAAATTCACCTGCTACAAAACCCTAGAAAAATCTCACAGTAAAACCATAAGCAATGTCATGAAGAAATGCTAACTGAAAAAATGGTCCTGAAATAGAAATTGACATGGTGCACTGCAAGGAATTTAAACCACAGATTAGCAAACTTACTAAATTCTAGTTTTAAAATTTAATAAAAATACACAACAATGTAATGCAATTACATGCAAGTTAAATATGAACAGAAACATCCCATGTCTATATAAATAGTGACCAATGTTATTTTTTTTCTTCTATTGGCATATGCATGATCCTATAAAGTGGGTGAGCAAGTCTCTGTTTAAGGCATTTCATTACCAGGAGAATAACCATTCTTAACAAAGTGTCATGGGAATTTTCAGTATACAGAAGCTCGATTTTCCCACAGAATCTATGCTCATAAATGCCTCCTAAAGAAATGAAGTGTGCAAATCGTAATAAAAAAATCATCAGAGTTTGGGGGAAACATAACCTGTTCCCCCAAAAGCCATCTCAAGTTCTTGAGAATTAAGAACTGCAGGGATCCTTTAAAGTGTCTGAAGGAACAATCTGTATTCACAGAAGTCATCCACTATACTTTAACACCACCACAGTATGGACAAATATTGTCTGTGCGAGACAAAGTATGAACATGATGATTCCTTGAGTCAAAGCCTATGACATGAATTTTCAAAACAGTGAGATTTACTTCCATCTTCTGTTTTATCCTATGGCTTCCTGGTTAAGAGAAAGTCTTCTTCCACTGTTTTATTTTGTGCTATACCCATCTCGGGACTTAGGCATATCATTGGCAGGATGTTGGAGGCATAATGACCCTCTACAGAAACCTGTGTGAAAGAGAAAATCTGACCTATGAAAAGCAAATTACAAATCTTAATCTTGTTTGCTCTAATTTTACAGATGCAGTTCATTTGCTCTAAAAGAAACCTTTCAAAGTGGCATCTCCTTCTCTGTAATACCTGGTGAATATCTGCTAACACACCTTATCCTGAATTTTTCATCCCTTTGCATGTTGATTTACAATACTAACAGGACAAATATATTTGTTTGTCAGGTTTAGGGGAAGTTCCTCAGAAGCTATTTATGGCAACATTCGTATCTCAGATTCACCTACCAACACTCTTCTTTCTCCAGTTTAGGGTCTTCCACCTATGTTTTAACCACTTATCAACAGAATTGTTCAACTATACTGATTTTATCACTCTGTGTCCTCCTTTCAGGCTCTGCTTTTACCCCTCCACTTTCTCGCCCTCATTTCCCCCATGTCTGTTTATCTCACTTCATCACAATGCTCGTTTGCTTAACTTCAGTTTGTCTGCTCCTATACTGTTTTTCCCAAGTCCACAACACTCTACCTCAATTTTGTATCCCCCTTTTTCTCTCACCTTTTACCTCATCATGCATTGCCTCCATACCTCAAGTACTACTCTAACCTTCACAGTATCCATGCCTGGCTCACTCCCAGTGCCTTTCCCCTGCTTCTTCCTGCAGAATCAACAGATGCATGTCCAACAAAGGATAATGGGAGTGCTTCACGACTAGCTAGTGTCTTCATTAGAGACCTCAATGACTGCCAAGTTATGAAAGAAAATTCCAGTGAGCAGTGTTCCCTGGGCTGTAAAGAAAATAATTATACAACTTAACTACCAACAAAATAAACCTAAGGGGCATAACCTCTTTCTCTGGCACTGAGATTTGCTCATTTCATTTCCCACATGCTGAAGTTCACCAAAAATGCCTAGGACTGCAAGCCTAATACTTCATACTTGGACAACTTCAGACTCTGTTCTGAGATCCAGGAGAGCAACATGCCTCTCCTCCGCAGCCCCAGCTTCCCCGAAACTCCTGCAGACTCTCTGCATATTAGCATAAAATGCACAGGATGACCAACATATACCAAAAAGAAAATCCAGTTGATGTAACAGAGAATAAAAATGTTAATTTTGAAACAATCGATATATAAATGTTTACCAGTGCTTTCATTGCTAAATGATTATATGAAGCAGAGTGCAACTCAAGAATTTGAGAAAATAAAAATGCTCTACAATAGCCAGGCACAAGGATACAAGCTGTGTAACCACTATCGGAATATGAGAGACAATCTTTATACGAAGATCTGCAGAAGACTGTATTTTCACTAGTTCAAATATTTAATATAAACACCAGTAGTTTTGTGAAAACTAATCTCGCAGTAAAATATCTTAAAGCTGAAGGAAGAGGCTTAACCTCTACATTGTTTTAAAATATACACCTAACCTTCTTGAAGCTCTGGAATGAAAATCTCTTTGCATTTAAGTGTCCAGCATCGATGCTTTCTTTGGGCCAGAATTTCACTCCTAATTCCTGATGGACCTCTACCTTCAACAGAACAAACTTCAAAGTGTTATTCTTCCATTCCAGCCAAAAATAAACTTATATTTTAAGAAATGAAAACTTACAGATCAATCAAACCCAGATGGCGAAAAGGCTTCTTGGACAAACTTGAGAGCTTGTTTCTGGATAAATTGCTATAGCAAAAGAGAAAGATTGCATTAATTAGAATTGTTTCTTCTTACACTAAAAATACAGTTTGTGTCTGATGAAAAGCAGTTAAGAACTTGAACTAGCTCTAAAAGTCCTTTGACTTCAGTTCTCAGAAGATAGTGTTCAGTTTTACTTTGTGGTTTCGAGGGCTTGAATCCAGTCGGCATCTAACATTAAATACATTCAAAATCAAACTCAGAAGGGATCAATATTTTCACTTTTAGCACTTTGTCAATTGCAGAAAAGCAGTAGATTTAACTGTGTTTCAAAAGTATTTTGTAAAGTCCAGGTGTTAATTATATGCTCAATTTATTCATGTGAAATGGGTGTATCCCTTTCTTTGATGCTGTACCAAACCCTGTACTCCTATAAGCCCTCCTCACATGCTAGCACACATCCACATCAGAGCTTTTTCAGTTGTTCTTTTCAAATTGCATGTGCAATATGCACCCACATGGAAGATCAAAAGGAAAACTGTAAAATGCCTGTATTGGGCTTTTTTATGTCAATTAAGCATTTATGGTTTCCAGTGGCAATTAAGTGAAAGGTCCTCTTCCATTATGCAGAGTAAAGAAATGTTGATCTGAACCAGAAATACTCCTCCCTTCATAGGCTTACAAAACTGCTTTCTCCAACCCAAAGCAAAATATTGCTGTTTTTCTACATCTTATCAGTCTACCAATTAAAGATAGTGAGTAGTAAACTTTTTAACTGCCACAAGTAAAGTGCAAGTCAGTGTTATGTGCCAAAATACCATGAGTTTTACGTGGCATTATAAAGGTGCCATAGGGGCTCCACACTTAAAGTTGCATTGTATTTAAAACCAGGGATTAAATACCTTTATTTTTTTTAATCTCACTAAAGAACATCATGTTTACTTCCCAACTTTCAGCTGCTGATGTCTGAGTACAAGATAATTTTCACAGAAATTACAAGTTGGATCTTCTACAAACGTTTGGAACAGATTCTTAAAGAGATTACATTCATATTTCATCACTGATTCCTTCTGGCAGACAACAGCCTGAAGTTTACAAACTGACTGGTCCTTATGTGTTTGAGCAAAACATAAGAACTACTATTTCATTAGTCAGGTGAACTGCACTGCCGTATGGCAGATGTTGGTGGAAATGTCTCATGGACCCTGATTGGATAAATCAACATTAAAGCACAATTTGCATACAGAACATAAGTAGTGTTTAAGCAAAAATTGTCACTGTGGGTTTTTTCCTAGCATGCATATGCTCTGTGCTGGGAGGTTGAATAAAAAAAGCTGGATCCTCATACTGACTTGGGGTTTTGCCTCTAGCATGGAGCCACATCAAACCCCATGCTTCCATGGGCCACTCCTCACTCACCATGCAGGAGAATACCTCCTGTTCTGACTCTGGCATGTGCAGAGGCCCCTGTGGTATTTCCAAACAAGGCATGCACCTGCCTCTCTTACCTCCATAGCAAATGAATCCTACCTTTCCCTAAAGACAACCAGTGGGTTTTAACTGCAGACCACTGCTATAAATTTATCACCTTATGGAATATTTTGACAGTAAATTCAATTTTCTATGTATTTTTCATAAAGTGAGCACTTTTTATTGATTATAGACATGACTACTATGGTCTAGTTAATTCATGTCAAGTGAAAAAAATCTCTGCTGAATTTATCTTGAAATAGTTAATGACCACACTTTCACTTTCACGGAAAGAGAATATGGATTAGTTCACCAATTCAACTGCACATAAAAGATCACGGCGAGCAGCACGAAGAAAATCCATCTGGTTTCTAAAGAGCCTTTTTCTTGTGGAAGGAAAAAGTCAAGAGAACAGAGTCTGGCCCCACAGCTAAACTTAAAGTGAGGTCCCAAATTTAGTCAAAAGCATGCCTGTATCTTATATGCAAATATCAAGCTCACTTTAAACTTGATAGCCCTAATTCAGCTAAAAGCAAACCAGTGGAAATACGAGTAGAACAAAACCAGACTGAGAAAAGACTTACAGAGCTAGCAACTTGGGCACAGTTCTATCACCTACAGTGCTTCTGAAAAGGGGAGGCAAGAAAGGAGAGGAGGGAACAGAGCTAAGGAGAACTGGAAGAAAGAGGTGAAGAAATGGCCATTTTGCTACACTCAGTCTCCCTCCACAGGCAACTGCCTGCTCTGCCTATGGCTGGAACCAGCCCTGTGTGCAAACAAGGAGAAATCTGCAGCAAGGTTTGTCTCAAATGGTTTCCTTTGGCTGCCTTACCTAAACCTGAACAGAGTAGAGAAACAAACACAGTGTAATACCTGGAGCTGTATACATACTACACTCACTTATATGCAGCCTGGCACGTAACAACAGCTACTTTTTAAGGTTTTTGGAAATAGGCAAATTTCCAAAATTTGCTGTGAAATGCTTTTAAAGTCACTGACAGTATACCATGCATGTGTATTACGCAGGCCCATTAAATTACTGTTAGCAGCAGATAAGCTTATAAATTACAGCACTGCTAAAATGAGACTGTTGGCTCACTTGAGTCTAAGGTCAGTGAAAGCATCAGAATTAGATGAGCAAGGCTCATTAGATGATTAATTACACTTTAATAGTTTCTATTAGGACATCTATTTTCCTGGTGTTTGTTTTATTATTGAAATCTTCTCATGATAGATAACTTTAGAAAGATACCTGGACTACATAAGCTTTCCCAAGAAAATACGGAAATTACAAAAAAGGGCTTAAGGGAATGCGTGTTAATAAGTTTCTTTTAAACTGATACTCTTGTATGATTCATAAAATAAATACTACTTTCACATAATAGAGCTCCTTAACTACACCAAAAGATTTTTCATAGAAAAAAAATAAAGTTGTAGCATCATAGCAAAATTAATGCTTATACAGAATTCAATCTTCAGAAAAATGCTTGGAGTTCTTGTTTTCTTTATGGGATAGTAAAAATTTTTTTCAAAATAAAATGTAAGACATCTCAAAGACCTGTACCCATAGATTACCCTTGCAAAATGAAATTATTTTAGGTCTTAACAGTTTTCACTATCCCAACCACAACAGGAGCTATACTTCATAGGCAGTCAACAGGATTTTTATTGCTGATGACAACAAGCCATGATTCACTGGGGCTTTCAGAAACATTTTAGTGTGCATAATGACTTGCCAAAGACAACAAACAAATGCATTTTGCAGAGATAACAGATCAGCCTTGGAAAAAATACCTCCATACTTACTGCTTTGTCCTGTGCATCTAGAGCAGCTGGTCCCACTTAGTATTTTCCATCTTATCTGGGTTTATCCTGTGTCTGCTAACATTACTAAATCCCCACCAAAAGAAAACACAGTACGAGACTGGATAAGCTCCTGGTTCATGAGGTAAGTATTCTGCATCAACATTTCATCTACATCAACCGAACAGACGTCAAGTCAGTCTAATTTGTTCCTAACAAGAAGCTTCATGAGTTACAGCTCTAGCAAAGTCTGTTGACCAGCAGATACGTGCTGTCCATTTGACTATATGCTCTACTTGAAGCTCTTCCTGTGGCTGAAATATTTTAAAGGCATCTTATCCAAGTGGGTTCTCTAAAGCCTAGCAGCTCACATATGTACAGTGATATTTTTCCCTTAAGTGGTAACTTTAATAGGCTCTCTCTGTTCTGTTCAATGGTCAGTTTTCTGAAAACTTGCTTATCTGTATTGGTTAGAAGTGACCATGGGGGAGAGACACACTTTGTGACTGCCTGAAACCCATTTCCCTAAGGCAACAGGCAAAAAAGCCTCTCAAGAGGATCTTACTAGTTGTCACACCTTCTGTGGTGTCTACTCACCCAGATAGCTTGGGAAGGTCTTCCAAAATTCTATTAATCTTGCTCCAAACTAAATTCATTGTATCTCACACTGTGCTCAAGGTCATGGAGGGAACTGATTATTTTCCTCATTATAATTACTCTTCTTTTAAAGATAAGATGATCACAGAAACATAGAATCATAGAATAGTTTGGATTGGAAGGCACCTTTAAAGATTATCTAGTTCCAATCCCGCTGCCATGAGCAGGAACATCTTCAATTAGATGAGCTTGTACAGAGCCCTGTCCAACCCAACCCTGAACGCTTCCAGAGCTGGGGCATCCACCACTTCTCTGGGCAACCCATGCCAGTGTTTCATGACCCTTATTGTAAAAAACTTCTTCCTGTAAAAAACTATCTAACCTAAATCAGCCCTCCTTCATTTTCAAATCATTATTTTTTGTCCTATTACAATGATGTCTGTTCCTTTTCAATCATCTCTTTATTGCACTGAACATGCTCAGGCTCTGGGCCTCCCTATATATTTTGCTTTACAAGCTTCTAATGGCTCCACTGCTCTTCCCTGTAACATCTTTCAAGATGAGTAGAGTAGGTGTCCTAATCTATATACAGGAGTCCAATAGATTCCCTCCCAGCATCTAAGGTAACTGGGAGAAGATGGAAAAATGTAACACAAAATTCTTTTTGATCCCAGACTTGAATTTGCTTTGTTCTGCCTCATTGCACAGAGAGAGAATCTCTCTTCTCTCCCAGCACAGTCACTAAATCTTTCTCTGCAAATATGCCCCTCAGACAGTACGTTCTTATTGCATATTTCCACAGCCAGTGCACATGCACTTGGCTTTATGGAGTTTCATTGTTTACAACCATAATTTATGGAGCAACTGTTACACAGGCAAACATTTGAATTTACACTGGAAGATACTTCCCTTATACTACCAACTGATTATAGTAAAAGCTCTTTATTAATGACTACATGAAGTAATGTAGGGTTTCACAGGCTCACAAGATCTGGTTCACACTCGTCTGGTGACTGTTCCACGTTAAGGACAGCAGTGACTGTCCAGGCAGAAACAGACATTCGTGTCCACTTCCTTACATGAATTAATTGCTGGTCTTTGAAAAACACAGGTCAGAAAGTTATTCCATCTCATGAGCAAAGCAATCAAATCAACCCGGTGTTCTGTTCAACAATTCTTTCCTTTTACAAGGAAGTATCTTATAAAGCCAAGGCTTGGCATTATGTCTTCCCAATCTCGCTAGGAAAAAAGCAAAGGGAAAAATGCTAAATATATGTTAGTGTTCATGTATTGAAGATGTATGGACTAAAGCACACAATTGGAATACTTGGCTAAAACAGGGTACTAGTGAGGAGCTGAGCCACTCACATGATCTCAAAGTTTTATAGGACTAGAGCCACAGTTTTCCATGCAAGTAGCAAAGTGAGATACTCTATGTCTGTCCCACTAAAAGGCACAAAAGTTGTATTAGAAAGAGAACTTTGAACAGTTCAGCCTTTTCTAAATCTAAGGCATAAGAGATCTAGGAAAACACAGTAAAAAGGCTGCACAGATACTAATTCTGCTTCCTGAAGATCATGAACTACAATCACATTTGGGTGTGAAAGCAACATCATTCCTGTATTCTACTCTGGGTGCATCAGTTCTGATCTTGAGTGAGCTTTCAAAGTGAATCAGCCCCAGAATTTCAGTTCATGGTGGTGTCACAGTCTCTGAGTATATGCATATAGTCAAATTATATAGATGTGCTCCATGCATGCACCTCCTGCACTGCAGCTGCTAAAATATGTTCAGTTCATCCAATCAAACTAGAGCTAGTCAAAGCCATGTCACTGAGTATGATGCACAGTGTGGACATCACACCCTCAAGAGAGGCACTCCATCCTACATTACTTATCACAAAAGACACAGCTGAAGTACACTGTTAAAGATGGGATAATGAAATGAATGGTCTTTTCACACATTATGTTTTTATGACCTGCCAGTTCCTTACCATACATATCTTATTTAATGATAGAAGACCATTCTAAATCTGTCTTGCTAAAATATTTTTTAATGAAGGAAATGGTAAGAGATAGAAGTAAATTAACAATAAAAAAATATGAGTTGGGCAGTTTTGACTTAGAAGGCAGACACTATTCTTACTCACATGTATTGTAGATTCACATTTTTCACAAATGCCTGACGGGACACAAATCTTAAGCCTGAATCCACCACGGTCCTGGGAAAATAAATAAAACTGTTAGAATGTTTCATTTAAAATATAATGGAAAGCATAATGATAATAATTGTTAAAATAAGAGTTTGGATGAAATCTCTACAAGGCTCAATTGCAAGATTTACAACTTTTCTCAGTAACACACAAAGTTAGGCATACGGTTGGATAAGGTCTCTATATGGTTCTATAAAAGAAAAACAGAAAAAAATAGCTTTATACAATGTATGCCATACTCACAGATTTCTAAGTCCAACATAATATCCAACCTCATTGTCATTGATACTTTCTAAATTTCGCTGGTTTGCGATGTAACTGTTGAAAAACCAAGACAGAAAGAAGTATGTAAGCGGATCCTTCCATGGCTTTGACTGTTCAGAGATCATGCACTAAAGTATGAAAGTCAGTAATGATTGCTGACCTACTGCATTTAGTTCTAAGTCCTAATTAGACCACCTGCAGAGCAAAAGTGAGTCCTCCTTAAAATCTTCCTCATCATTTAAATGGTACTTTGTGGGACAGGGGAACAGGGGACATGAAGAAAGCAAGTCATCCTGAAGGCCAAATAAAGCTGCATTACAATGTCACCATTCTCCAAGACACATGTCCTTACCTCATGGATTTAACAGCAGCAAAGGGGACAAGTTTAAAGGTAGTACTGGAGTTATCCCCACTTACAATGAGGGGCAAGCAGACCTCCCTAGTATTTTCTCTCATGTTGTAAACTTAATCACTTCTTACACTTATTTTTTCCCTGACACAAAGTAATTTCAGTTCTTTTCACAAGGTGTGGCAATGGGAAAACTGAGAAAAGAGAGGCTGTACTTTATTATGTTACATACACAAGCAGAAATTAAGAGAAGAGAAGAGAAACTGTTGTATTAGACCAGAGTGCTGAGTCCACTCAAATATCATTAATATCTGCCTAAAAGGATGCAGGCATGCAAGCCAGTCCTTTGTATCACTACCATGTGAGAACCGTGAATAACCAAACTGGAAATGAAAATGTTCACAGCAAAGGTATCATTACTTCTGCAAGAAGAAAAGGTTTCACACTGCAAATTATAGAGTGCAGGAAGAAGAAATCAGTGGAAACTGCAATTTTTCTGACATTATGGGCAGAAAAGCATACCTAATTTAAGGGATGACTTGCTAAGGAGTCCACACATTTCAAAAGATAAGGCCAGTCCCAGAAAAACACAGATTGACATGTGTTTTCACAAGCATCACAAGCTCACCAAAGATGCAGGTTCTCCTAAAAAGAATGAGTCTTTCTTTGCTAGAAGAAAACGTTTCATTCCAAGAATTTTTTAGAATTTATTTAAAGGGAATTTTGGTGAATTGGTAAGAAGGAGTACTGCTCTCCCAAAGGCCATCCATGTACCTTAGCTGGTTTTGTTAAGAGAAATTCACTCTGTTTCTAAATCCCAACAGAAGCCTGGGAGTCCCATAAGTTGGGTTGGGCTCTCCTCCAAAGCCGCAGTGCCGACTTGGGCTATGCTCTTGCCATGCATGAGGAAAAGCAAAAAGTTTCCCCTAATGGCATCCATTGTCCCTCAGAAAAAAAACAGCAGCAAAAAGACAATGCGTGATGCTAGATGGAACACATTACTACAGCATCATATGGCATCAACTGCTCTGCAAGACTTTTCAGAATAAGATTAACTCAGTGTACCCATTAGAAGATAAGAGTCCTTTGTATTTTGTGTTTCCTTTCTTGAATTTTTAAGACAGCCTGATTTACTATCTCAGCATTTATTAATCTATTTTGTTTGTTTGTGGGTTGGTGAGTTTACGTATTTTGCCATGTAAAAGCGAGGAAATAGTATATAAAAATCTATTAATTCTTTTATCTGAGAGTGCTGCAAAGCAATGATCATATTTCCTCTAAACATGCACTGAACAACTCATTCTTTAGTTAAGTATCATCTTCTCTGTCACTTAGATCTCATAAAGATAAAATAAAATTATGCAAGAAGTTTCAAAGACACCTTCCTCACCCTGTCCTCAGTTATCAACCAACAGGAATCCTGTCAAGGTCAGACAGAGACAGGGAAATCACATAAGAGCAGGAATTTGGGAAAACGAACAGTGAAACACAAAGGGTGAAGAGATTCAGATTTAAAGAAAAGATACAATAACCAGTTGTACTAGCTAAAGATTAAACCATAAAAAAATGCCCTGATAAACACTGCCAAAATGCAGATCTATCACTTAAACACACATATCACCCATCCAAATCTGACTTGCAATTTTAATCACACACTTAACCAGAACCACTCCCTACAAGAAGCTCCAGAACTTGACATAACTTACAGTATTGCACAAAAATTTGTCAGTGCATTACATCCTGTGTAAAACAACTCACCTCTGCTGAAGCCAATGAAGCTACCACAATTTACATCAGACAACAACCTTAGTATGAGCACACAATCTATATAAAAAGATTAGTATCAGTCCATGAGAGAACAGACAAAATAGATTGTATTTGGGAAGTAGTAGCATGAGTTTATGGTATTTTCTTTCCTTCTCTTATTGCATCCCTTAGAAGAAACCCTAGGTGGGTGAGAGCAGGGCATTTTTTACTCTGAGCTCGTGGCAGTTTCTTTAAGATTAATGATTTATAATTCCAGTTCCTACCTCAAAGAACCAAAAGAAACCATTGCTTCTGGGTCCCAACCAGTGTGGTTGGGACCCAGAAGAATTTTTGTTTAATTGCAACTAACTCAATAACTGCCCTGCAATATACTTGTAAAAACACTCAGTACGGAACACTACAGTAAAGCAAATTTCACGCAGTTGGAAATCCTTGAAGAAACAGTGGACAGATGTAATTTACCATAAGCAGGTCACATCCTCTTACACTTCCTTACTAGCTTAACAAGTCTGTTTTAAGTTAAGCCTTTGCAGCTATGTCACAGCAGTGAGAATAAAAAGAGTGATGTAGCTGCACCCTGTAAGGGGAAGTTGCTCTTCTGATTAATTTAGATGGAGATCTGAAATAAAACCTCTCCCTAACTGAAGTCTATTTTTACCTTCTTCACAACTACTCTACCTTAATGTTACTTATCATCAAACATTAATACTCTAAAAGCTTTGACTTGCAGTGGGCGACGCTGAGAAATGTAATTTGCCTGCCTGCCCTTAAGAATATCCACCCTATTCTTTAACTGAACATTTTTACTGGAGCACAAAAGAAAAACATACTGACCCATGGCTGGATGAAGTCACGTGAAGAGCTTGGAAGCTCCCACTGCACAGCACAGCAGAGTGCAGCACTGCCAGAACCTGGTTGGATTGCACCAGACAGATCACACGTATCAGTTCACAAATACTGACTGCTGCCTCTAAATCAAACCTGCGGCTGCCTACAAAGCTATTTTCTTGATTATACTGTAGCATTCTGCCTCTCTTTCAATGAGTAATCAGTAAACAATAATTGTCCTCAGACCTTTAATTTAATATCCCCATTGTAAACTACTGATTAATTCTAATAAAGGCATTCAGAATCACACACCTACTGACTGCACATTGCAACCTACAATAGCATATTCATCTCACCACACTTCAGCAGCTACTGAGTAGTGTCACACACTTATACTTCACCATTGCTACGACATTTTGGAAAGAATAGTTCAAAATCCTAACCCATAAGAGTCAACTCCTCCAAATAAGATCTCCTTTAAGAGGGTGGTCTTCACTTACACTCATTACAAAAGTAAAAGGACACAGATTATGTATAACATCAGTGAAGCAACCGCTGAACAGTAAAAACATGAAGAGAAAGTGGGTTCTGATCTTTAAAGACATCTAGATTATGTTATTCCTTAGTAACTTCAAAAAAAGGATTTCATTCCAACTTTCAAATCTTTTCCTTAACCTGAACAAAAACAGACAGCAGAAATATGCCTTCCTAACTTAATTTCCTCACACTTAATGTACATTGAGGTATACTACTCCATTTAGAGCTATAATAGGGCATACTAGAAAAAAAACTAGCACATGCTAACCTTAACAACATAGATGCAGGCAAGTAACACTGTAGTGCAGCTCCAGAAGTATTTCTGTTGCCAGAAAACTCCCTTTATGGGAAACATATTTTCTTAACACTCCAAAAAAATAAATCAATTATATGTATAGCTGTAGTTCATACAACTGGGAAAAATAGTTTTTAAAAGTAATGAACACTCACTGGTGAAATGTTTCTGAAATTCAGGAAAACTTTACACTCCAAGTTATTTTTTCATGAAGTCTTTTGGGGAAAAAGGCAGCACACTTCAGACATTGAACTGTCAGTAGATGGATTACCATTTAATGACAGGTCATGTATGTCCCTAGTCTACACTACTGTGAGAGCTGTATGTTAACACTGACCATTAAACATTGCAAACTTCCCTAGTGCCATATCTTCTTACAAACTCAAATGTCATACCAAGTTCATCAAAACTTAGGCTAAAACCTAGAGGCATTTTCAACAAACCTGGGCTGATTCACTGTTGTGCATGAAGATCATGTAAAATTTGTAAGCTTGATAAAATATTCCATGAAACTTGGCATATTCAAATGGGTTTCATTTGCAGCCCCTCTGAAACCAAGTATAAAGTAATGCTCAAGTGGTGTGAACTCACACAATTGGAAAATGGAGCACAGAGCTGCACAGTGTTGCATATCGGGAATGTAAAATTTCAGACAGATGTAGGCATCGATGGTATAATCTCTGCTCACTCACAAATCTTTCTACAAAGGACCAAGCTTCCTTTAGGAAGGAAACTCCTAAAAAGCAATGAGCATGATATAAAGACCTAAAACCAAGAAGTTTTCTACAAGTACACAAGCTTACTCCAATTATTTTGTTGTATTTTGCTTTCTCCACCCGGTACCATAAGTGCAAGATTTCACGAGGACAACTTCAGGAAACAGAATTTCTACTGGTAGAGGAGCATGCCACAACTCGGGAAAGGTGCAGTGTGTCAAGCCAATCCATGGTGAACTTACCTAGCATTCAGCAATTTTACCAGTGCTTGACTCCTTCCTTGGCTGCCAGGTGTCTCCTGACAAATTCTCAGCCACTGCTGCAGTGGTTTTTGCTTTGTTTTTAAACCATGAATCACCCTACATTTCACAAAGAGTGAGAAACTGGTTGCCACTATCACAGGTTCCCTAAGGGTTTTTTCCTCACATTTAGAGCATTTAACCACAAGTCACAGAAGACTACAGGAAATAGCTCTCCACGTGCCAGTACCGCTGCTCTGGAGGCAACATAATTAACTCTGGGATCTTTCTTTACAGACACAGGCATGCACATTTTTTGAGCAAATCCTGCACTATACATATCTCACACTCAGGTAACGCACCATTCAGGGCAATCTGGAGCTCAGCGTCTCACAGGCAGGGTCAGAGATCAGTTAATGTAAAGAATGCCCTGTTCTTGATGTATGGTTGTGTCAACTGGCAGGAGGCAGCAGGGCCCAGACATGCTCCTCCTCGACAATACACTGTTATCCAATTAGTAGCACATAGTTGCCATCGCAAATTGATTCTTCAGAGCCATCATCCTGAACAATTAGTGCCAACCCACCAGTTTAAAGCAGAAGAAAATGGGAATTCAGTGGAGATACCAATCTTGTTTTGGCACTGAAGGAGCAGATCCATGCTCTTGCTTACTACTACAACTGCCTGGAAAATGGAAAGTCCATGGCTTGCCAGCCAACCTTAGCTCCCCCTTCAAAGCGTGTAGGCAAAGGTAAAAATAAATTAATATGCCTGGAATGCAAAGTTTAAGGAAAGTTACTGTAAGACAGGGAAAATGAGACATAACACACCCTTGGGCTTACTTATGTTTCTGTTTTGGTTTCAAGGTATTTGTTTTATTCTCTTCAGATAGCAGACTACCAAATCAAGTAAAATCTCAAAACATTACATGCAGCTTTCCAGATTTAAGATTTATGCCCTTGATGAGCTCCACCATCACAATTATTTCCCCCCAAACGCATACAGAGCTTAGGTAAGTGTTTTCTCCATTCAGTAACCTGTCCTCCCCTTTGAGTCCCCTAAGTTTGTACTTTTGAAATCACATCAACACATCAATTTTTGATGTTTTTCCAGGAACACATGACAGCTAAAGACTAGTTTTTCATTAGCAAAGATACTTTAGAAACATCAATATTACCTTTTATTGTTAGAAGGAACTATCAGCTGGCCAAACAATGCAATTTATTCTCAAAGATATATCCTAATCACTGACCTTATACTTGTCTTCAAAACATGTGTATGAAATAATCTAAGCAGGCTTAAACTCCCATACAACACCTTTATAAAATATATGCTAAAAATCACACAGTAAATTAACATCAAAAAGAAGAGCAGTGAACATGGCTTTCCACTATTTCTCAACAGAAAGGAGACATAAGACTAATCCTTATTATTATTATTGTTATTGTTGGTGATGTTATTATTTCCTTGCAAGGAAGAAAGAGCATATCAAAGGAATGAATAAATACAAATATATGTGACATTTCTTTCTCCTGCAGAATCACCTAGTCTTCAAATGTAGCAATGCAAATACTCTCTTTTCAGCACCTGCATACATCATCTCTATAGCTGTCACTGGCCTTGATGCAAATGACAATGGAAAAATATCAGTTCTACAAGAGCACAGTAAGATTTCACATAACCATCCCTTATATGCATGCTTTTAAGTCCCTCAGTGAACCAAAACATTTAAGCTTCTTGGTTGCTGTCAAAACCTTGGAATTCTCTTCTCTTTAGGTCCCCATGTTCAGGCAGTGACTTTCGGGAAGAGATGTCTTAGGTAGCTACAAATACTTCAGAGTTAGATAGCACTTCTGACATAAATCAGTGTGCCCCACAACAGTTTTTTCCTGTCTCTGACATATTCAGTATTCCTTGACCCTTTCATTCAAGATAAGAAATTCCTTCTGAAATCTTCTTTGAGGTCAGTTTTCTCCCACATATACAATTCCCACAATATGTTTGACATAATTATTTGGCTTCATTTAGGTTAAAATTACTGGCTCTTAGAATATCAAATACATCAATCTGCTCTGGATCACTGGATCAACAAGACATGCACCTGTACCTGCTACCCTTCCCACTGTCTCATTCACTGCCTGCACTGCATCTCATGACAGATACAGATCAAAATGCAGGATTTCCAAATGATGGAGCAAAGATGCAAAACTTAAAGCCATCTATCCAGGAAAATCCATCTATATCCTGTTAATATGCTAAATTTGCTGAACAATTTGACTCCTGACATCTCAAACCATATTCCTCTTTCCATAAGCCAGCAAAAAGTTTCTTCCTTCTGTTTTTATACGTCTTGAGATACTACAAAAGATCATAACCTCTACCCCTTCTCTGTGTAATTACCATGTAGAGAACCCAAGTGGTAGATGTTTTTCCATTCCTCAAATGAAAACATCTGCTGCCATGGCTCTCAACTGGTTTCCTGGACTCCTTCTCAAGACCTGTGAAACGTCTTCCGTAGCTCTGATCACAGATCTGTGTCTTCTCCAAGACACATGACTAGAACTTCAAATTATGTTACTGAAACATTCTAAAAGGGTTACGGGCTGTCCTTTTGACTTTCCACGATTCTGACTCTCTAGATGTTTACCTCACTCTTTCTAGCACCAGAACAAGCTGCCACCTTCTGTATGTTCACACCAATCTTACCACTTAAATTTAACCAATGCATTTTTCAGAGAGCACTTCAACAGCATTTGTATTACCTTTCAGAGGCATTCTTCACTGTTTCACATTTATGTGCTCTTCACAGTTTCCTATTTCACTTTATCACATTTATTTACATTACTGTATAGTCCATTTCTCATTTTGGTTGGCCAATCTTTTGAATTCATAGCTTCTTCCATTACCATTATTCTGCTTGAGGAATCCTGTTCTTCATTTAATATAAGTAGTCTCTTGCACTGCATATATTAGCATAATGATGTGTTTATTACACTTTCTGCAGAATTGTCAGAATCCAGAATACTTCCAATACCTGTGCTGACTGCCCCATTGCTGCTACAGTTTCCACAACATTCCACATTCCTGTACTTGGCCAGTTTGATTTTGGGCAAGTTCTCTGTCACAATGGTACACCCAGACAACCATCCTTCATCCATCTTTCAGTTTTCTCTCTGTGTTTCTGTTTGTTCTGCTATGTGATATAAATGCAATGCCCCTTCTAGACTGTGATCAACTTGTACTTAAAGCCTGCTCGTGGATGTATTTGTTGTTACACTTTTAGAGTGTAATGAAAATACTCTTTTGTAAGCATTAATATTCCATTGGAATAGTTTCGAGTCTTAGATCACCTTCTCTACACTTTACCTTCAAACGAAACTTTTACCCTGCATGTACCTGTTTCACAAGGTGACATCTTTTGCTACAGTCTTCAACCTTCTTCACTACTTCTGCAAAGCTGCCTTCTCCTCACCACCCCTCCTTTCACAGCATTTGTCATTTACCTTAACAGCTTTTGTCCCTGCCACTGCTTATGGGTAGAACAGTACTCATCTCATGCTCCAGCCTGTTTCTGCTTATGGTTCGCATGACCACTCCCCAGTACCACACACACCTTTCAGCACTCCTTCATCCTACACACCCTCTGCAGCACTGCCCCCATCCCGAGACATACATGGTGATGGTGAAATGTTCACCTGCAAATATAAGATCGTGCAGACATTTCAATGATACTTCCAGCTGTTGGGACTCTCACTTCCTAAATCTTTCATTTTAGATACCTGGTGTGAAGAGCAATACTGCTACAAGTTAAACTCTTTATTAAAAATCATGAGAACATGCAGAAGTGCTCTAAAGCAGGAAAAAACCTTGCATGCAAAAACCAAACAATGCAAACTGAAGAACAATTGCCCTGTCTCAAGGCAGACAGGAATGGCACAAACAGCTGGGACAAATGTTCAGAGCAGGAAAGAAAGAGTCTTCCACCCACACCAACCTCTAAGACAAGTGGTATCTATTTCTGCATCTCTGCTACCTTCATATCCCCTAAATGACATAGATTTCAGGCAACAAGACAGTCATAGTGCACAAACATGATCCAGGATTTGTAGTGATGTAGAAGTAGTATCCAGCATTAATATTTTTCTATTTAGATGCCTTGATGTCACATGGATTTGTGCCAATTCAAAATGCTTGTAATCTATTGTAATCTTGTAATGTTTATAAATGATGGCAAAAGCACCACCAGCCAGTTAAGGGATGGGATTGTCCCACTTTACTCTGCATTGGCCTCACCTTGAATATTGTGTGCAGTTTTGGGCACCACAATACAAGCAAGACATTAAACTATTAGAGACCATCTAAAGGACAGCAGCAAAGATGGTGAAGAGCCTTGAGGGGAAGCCATATGAAGAGCAGCTGTGGTCACTTGGTCAGTTCAGCCTGGAGGAGACTGAGGACAGACCTCATCACAACTTCCTCATGAACAGAAGAGCAGGGACAGGCACTGATCTCTTGCCTGTGGTGACCAGTGACAGGACCTAAGGAAATGGCCTGAAGTTGTGTCAGGGGAGTTTTAGGTTGGATATTAGAAAAAGGATCTTCACCCAGAGGGTGTTTGGGCACTGGAACAGCTCCCCAGGGAAGTGGTCACAGCACCAGCCTGACAGAGTTCACGAAGTGTTTGGACAATGCTCTCAGGCCCGTGGTGTGACTCTTGGGAATGGTGCTGTGCAGGGCTGGGAGTTGGACTCGGTGCTTGTGGGTCTCTTCCAACTCACCTTATTCCATGATTCCGTGACATGTGCACAATACAGTCTTCGAAAAATGCTTACTTACTAGCACTCTAAACTTAAAACACTTAAAGCATACGTTTATTATGTACACTACATAGCTAGACCCATGGAGTCAACAAAACTGCTCCTAGCTGGAGAGTACATGTTTACCAGGTCAAAATCACAGTATGCATAATGTGTTTCAAAACCTGTTTCTAAAAATTAGAAGAAGCAAGACTGGAGAGGAGAATAGGAGATGAATAAGCAATAGACTATTCACCCACCTAGTGGGTGGATAAAAGAGGGGAGAAAAAAAAAAAAAGAACATCTCTGTATGAGGTTGAAGACCACAGATTTGGAGGAAATGCTATAAATAATGCTCCAGTGGCATCCAGGGGTACCAGATTCAATTCCTTCCTCTCCCTAAGGGACTATAATTCCAGTCTCTCAGAAAATAGCATAGTTATAAAGCAAACTGAAAGAGGGCAATCTCTACCTTACCTGTTTACGCTGTTCTCATTTTTGCTGTAAATGAACACTCAGTGAAGCAGGAGCAGGACCCAGCTGTCTAAATACACTAATAACCATCACAGCCTCTTAGCTAAACAGACTGTCTTATTCTCTGACCAAAAAGCACATTTGAATATTCTATGCCAAGGAAGGCAACTCAGACAGGAAGAACCAAAGGAAGCCCACATCTGCACACCATACAGGACCAACAGTTAAGATGCTGACATGCAAGACCTTGGTTCAGACCCATGCTCTGCTTCTAGCAGAGCAGCTCTTCACATGCAGGCTGAAATGGTTCACTTAGGACCACAAAATCAGTTTTCTCCACAGTATGACACTGCTTGCTAAAAGGAAGGTATTGCTTTTAACCCTCACCCCAGTGAACTAAGTCCCCAATGTTTTCTTAGTAGTCAGTGGAGATGGAAGCGGATGACTCCATCGGGTAATTTGCAGTAGCAACCTAATTTAGCCGCTTGAATCACTTCCTGGAAGAAGTGAGTTCTCCATTGCGGAGAGTAGCCAGCTGAGTTAAGTGCCTTCACTACACAGTTAGTAGGGAGTTGCCAGATTTTAAATGCCAAGGCCTGAGACAGTCCCAGACATGATTAGTAAGTCCAGCGCATGACATCCCACAGCGCATGCTGTGGAAAAGTGTCCCAGTCCATGCCCAGTGAGTCTGACATGCCCAGTATGTGCACATGATTGATCTGCATATGCTCGCTGTGCTGTCTGGCATTCAGAAAACCAGACAGTTGTTGCAAAAGAATGGGAAAAGTCACATTGTATGCACTCTTCATACGCATCTTATTGTGCAACGTGGGGTATACATGCTCCCCAAGACACCCGCTGAACACAGCCTTACTTACATGTATGGCTAGGAAATTTAAAAGATAAAACTAATTTCATTTACATTATTTTGGCTCAGCTGTCAAAGCAAGAGGAAAAATAGGTAACTTTTCCAGCCTCAACTACATCTCCTTCCATAGGGAGTTCAGAGGTGTTGCCATTTCACTGCCTGTCTGTTTCAGCAATGGACTGACTTAACTTTGATTAATGCATTGTCTTTCTTTTATTTGTACATCAGACAACTGTATACAATGACCCAAATATTCTCTATGAACCCATAGTGGGAAATGAAGCTGTGGCGTTTTTTGCACGTGGAGGTTAATTTCAAATTAAAATTATCTAAAACTATTATAAAAGGTTCCTTCCCAAAATACTCAGTCTCCACTTCCACTTACCTCAACGAATTTAGTATTCGTACAGAAAGAAAACACATGAAAGGCAAAAAAAGTTGCAAGCCAAAACCACACTAAGTAATGGAGCAACAAGCCCCATCTCTTCCAAACTTAACAAAGGCAGGAAAATGCCTAAATCAAGGTTCTTTTCATCCTTTACATATGTACTCCAAACTATGCTGGCGAAACACTAATTCCATTCATTTTTGTCACTGACTTTACAAAGGCCAGAATCCCAGCCCCAGCTTCCCCCTGAAATAAATAGCATCTAAATACCTTGCTAGATCAGGAGTCATTTGCTTTAGCAAAGTAAAGTTCAAGTTACACCACTCAAAGATTACAATCTCTCAAAGTGCCTCAAATAGGTTGGACACCTCTGACCTGGTTCCTACTTTTATCTTACTTCTGGAAAAAAAATCTCATTATTTCAGGCCTTGTCTAGGAACAAAAGAATATTGACCTGAAACCTGATCTCCAGGAATTTATCCTAGCAATGCAAACACAACACTGAAACATATACAGCTGAATTGGTCTTAAAAATACTTAAGTTTCAGGTATAGCCTCTGTCAACAATCAACACAATGCAGGTAACTTTCTTACAAGAAAGTAACAAAAAAAAAGATACATGATTTCCATGGTGTGGCTCCTTTCCTGTTAGTCCACTACAGTTGTGCAATGTGACCATGAAAGGTTTGTGAAGTTCAGAAACTTGTATGAAGGAAGCAGGGCAGCAAGTGAGATGGAAATCCTGGATTTCACAAGAGGTAAATTTGGCCTCTTCAAGGATCTTCTTGGAAAAATCTCATAGGAATAGGCCCTGCAGAGAAGAGGGGTCCAAGAGAGCTGGTCAATCAATATTCAAGCATCACCTCCTCCAGGCTCAAAACCAGTGCATCCTGATGAGTAAGGAAAGCACTGAAGAGGGTAAGACCATTGCATAGATGAGCAAAAAACTCCTGTCAAAAGTGAAGCACAAGCAGGAGATACACAGGATGTAAAAGCAGGAACAGGCCACTGGAACAAACATAGAGATGTTGTCCTGATGGAATGAATTCGCAAGTGCTGAGGGAGCTGGCAGATACTCTAGCTGGGCTGCTAGCAGTTGTCTTGGAAAAGTCATGGCAATCACGAGAGGTGCCTGGCGAGGACTTACTGGAAGAAATTGTCACCCCGGTCTTCAAAACGGGCAAGAAGGTGGACCCAGAGAACTACTGGCCAGTCAGCCTCACCTTGATCCCTGGAAAGATGATGGAGTGCCTCATTCTGGAGGCCATCTTTATCCACATGGATGAAAAGAAGGTCATCAGAAGCAATCAGCAAGGATTCGCCATAGGGGAATAAAGCTTGACCAACCTGATTGCTTTCCACGATGAGACAGCTACCTGGACAGGAAGGGGAAAGCAGTGGCTATCATCTACCTTGATTTCAGCAATGCTTTAGACACTGTCTCACATGATATTCTCATAGGCAAGTTCAGGAAGCACAAACTAAATGAGTGGACAGTGAGGTCGATTGAGAACCGGCTGAACAGCAGATCCCAAAGCGTTGCAATCAGTGACACAGAGTCTGGCTGGAGGCCTGTCTATAGTGATGTCCCCCAAGGGTCAGTACTGGGCCCAGTATTATTTAATTTCTTCAGCAGTGACTCAGACAGAGTGACAGAAGCCTCCTCAGCAGGTCACTGATGACACAGAGCTGGGAGCAGTGGCTGACACCCCAGAGGGCTCTGCAGCCCTTCAGAAGGGCCTCAGCAGAGTGGAGAGATGGGCAGAGAGGAATTGTCTGAAATTCAACAAAGGCAAAAGCAGGGTCCTGCACTGGGGAGGAATAACCCCAGGCACCAGCACAGGCTGGGGCTGATCTGCTGGGAAGCAGCTCTGAGGAGAAGGAGCTGGGGGTCCTGGTGGACAGCAAGCTGTCCCTGAGCCTGCAGTGTGCCCTGGTGGCCAAAGCCAATGGTGAACTGGAGTGCATTAGGAAGCGCTCTGCCAGCAGGGCAAGGGAGGTGATCCTGCCCCTCTCCGCAGCCCTGGTGAGGCACATCTGGAGTTCCATGTCCAGTTCTGGGCTCTGCAGTACAAGAGAGACATGGAGCTCCTGGAGTGGGTCCAGCAGAGGGCTATGATGGTGATTAAGGGACTGGAACATCTCTCATGCGTGGAAAAGTGGAAGAAGCTGCGCCTGTTCAGTTTTGAGATGAGATTACTCAGAGGGATCTTGTCAATATATGCAACTATCTAAAGGAACGATGTAAACAGGACAGAGTCAGGTTCTCCTCGGTGGTGCCAAGAGGACAAGAGGCAATGAGCACAAACTGATGCACAGGAGGTTCCACCCGAACACGAGGAAGAACTTCTTTATTGTGCAGGTGACTGAGCACTGAAACAGATTGTCCAGAGAGTTTTGGAGCCTCCCACACTGGGAATATTCAAGAACTGTCTGGACACAATCCTGTGCCATGTGCTCTAGTGGACCCTTCTTGAGCAGGGAGGTTGGATCAGATGATGCCACCAGTGGTCCCCTCCAACCTGATCCATTCTGTGATCCTGTGATACTGTAATGTTATTTTTAATAGTAGCTATGTAAAAATGCAGAATGTCCATATGCACAATTCAGGAGAGGAAGAAGTTTGGTTTGTCTTCTGCAGTTTCTGAAAATATAGGTCCACAACCAAACAGGAAGTAAGATGCATCTCAATTATATATTATTTTAATAGTAGTTATGTGCTACATACATCTGGATGAAGAGATCTTCACAAACATAACACCATCCTGTAAAAAAACATATTCACAACCCAGGCAGTAGAGGGTTTCAAACCTCTGTGGATTCATCTCTCCATTTGAAATACATGAAAATTAGTGAATTTATACAATCTGCTTTGCTTTTTAAAAGACAGTTTTTAAAGAGTAGGTTTTCAGGGTTAGCAAGCCAAATATACATCAACAACACATTGAAACAGTTTTAGAGTTCTTTGCTCCATTATTCATTTTTAATTTTTTAATACTCATTACCTGCTGCACTCCTCCTGCTTGGGCAAGGATATCTGGATGACCACCTTAATGGCCATACTCTTAGACATTTGTGTAGTGACAGATGACAAACATGGGAGAGAGAGAAGTGCAATCCGAAAAAAAAAAAAAAAAGGGGAATGGGGGATCCCTCTTTACTTTAAAATGAAAACCAAAATGGAGAAATCAGGCCCTTGCTTACTTACGTAAAATTTTTTGCTCTACAGTGATTAGGGATCCAGAATATTGCTAAGCTACTTTCTCCATTACACTTGTCAGCATAAAAATAATGAAGAAAAAATAGAACCTGAGAAATCTGGAAAATGCCATCCTAAAGATATCACAGGCTGCACTGCCAAGCCTCATTTTCTCATTAGTATGGAAAAAAATGGAAGTTTCTTGAAAACAATGTTTTCAAGACCAAATCCTTGAATTTATACAAACAGCTTTCATTTCAGTATATGCATCCCAAACCTCTCTCAAAACTCTTGAGTGACCAAAGGGAGACAGCGCTCCTGCCACCCTGCCCAACACTGAGCATCTCCTGAAGGATGCTGCTCCCTTCCAGCCTCGTGAGCTGTTTTGTCTCGGCCTGATTAAGACAGCCTCAGTGGAGACCCTCAGGAGCCCCATCAGTCCTCACAAACCAGAAGGGCAACGATTAGAACGAGACATACAAAAGGCTCCCTGGGAGCAAAAAAAAAGAACATATACAAAATCCAGTGCTTTGTGATCCCGGAGTATTTTTAGAGCTTAGAAATAACAAAACTGATTTTCACAGTGCTTATTTTTAACCCACCTTAACCGATTACCCAGATCTTTAAAGGAAGTTTTTTTTAAAAAAAGGACAAATTCCTAAAGGAAGCTATTACGTCACCACTGTCCAAAATGCCTTCAATAATTTGTAGTCTGGTGCCTCATGTTTTATTATACAATTCCAAGTCACCAGAAATAACTTCTAAATCCAGCCAAGTCATGCAATGCTGCACAGCCAGAAGTTGCTTTGCGGAGGAAGGGGCTAGAGATTGAGGAGCCTTGCAGACAGTTTTATATTACATTATATTACATTAAATCTACAACAGCCCAGAAATCTAAAATAAAAAAGACTCAAAATACCAACAGCTCTGAGCTTCAATGAATTTAAACATGCCCTTTTTTTTAGCAAAAGCTCACATGACTTGTTAAATAATTTACTCTATAAATTACTTATCCTGTCTTACTTATTAACAATTCTAGAGTGCTTTATATAACTGCATTAGAAATTTATTTTGTGGTTTTGAAATGTACGCAATACACAATCACCTCTCTTTTAATAGGCAAGAGCTTAAAAGTCGCCTACTATTTTGTTGGCAAGCAGTTCTTCCTGAAAAAAAACAATTAATTTCAAACCCCATTCACCTGAATAATCATAAGTAAACATATTAATGACTTGATAGCAGAACTGTGAAACTAGGCCAGGAATACACTTGTACTGCAAGAAGCCACTTGTAAATCAAAGTATTTGAAGAGCCATGCACCCTGAGATACAACAGCAATACATTTTCCTTAATGAGAAAACACTGCACTGGTCTTTTTACGAAAAGTCCTGACCACTCTAAAAATTTCTCTCTCTAAAAATTAATATTTTTGCATGAGTGATCTTGACAAGGACTACTTATTTGCTATTGTGCCACAATGCATGGATTTTACAAAACCAATATAGTCATTTTGCTCTTGCTACTCTTGTCCTTGGCTTTTAATGTGAGCATCAATGGCTGACGCCAAGGTCCTAATGCAGGATCTCACTCTGGAGCTCAGTTTATCTCCAATAATACCAAAATGACCACATAATTATTACAAGTACACTCTGTTATGATAAGCACTGGTACTTGCTTTCCAGATAAAGACCAGCCCACATCATCATCATCTTAGCCAACTGGGCAAATCTAAAATCTGTCTTATTTACCATAATAGAAAACTATGCAAAAACAATGAGGAAGGGAAAGAGTGAGAGAGATGACTAAGAAAGCACCAGGCATAAATACTCTTATGCCCTCCCACACCAAGTTTCAGCAGCTGGCCCTCAAAGGGCTAATGCAGAAGCACTCTCTCCATAGATTTGGATGTTGAATCCAAGCAGGAATCAAGAAATAGCTGGGCTGGGACAAGATTGCTTTTCAAATTCCAAACCACAATATACCTATGGACCAAAACAGAGGTGAAGTGCCTGGGTGTTAAGAAGTGGAGGCTGCCAGGTACATCATCTCTGTTATTCCTACTGCACCATCCCATCTCTTTCCCATCTCTTGAAGCCAAGTGGAAAACCCTGGCTGCCCACTCACATCCTGCCTGCTCAATGCCATCCACCTGGCCCACAGCCAACCCTCTGCACCACCATGGGCTCCACATACACACCCTGACCATGCAGTTATCCCAGCAGTCCCAGTGCCTGTGGCCGAGGTAAGGAACTGGACTCAGCACACATGCCCTGGGTGCCTGGGGATGTTTTGCCTAGGACTGCAGGATCCACTCCTGTCAAGAGCCGGACATAACCAATAAGTGAAGGAGTGGTTTCAATAGATACTCAGGAAATACAAGAGAATAAATTCTCCAAATTAATTGTCTTACATTTTGCTCATATTATTTTATCAAGAGTAATTCTACCAGCAACCAATGGAATTGTGCTCCTGTATCTGCAGAGCACATAAAAGAACTAGGCCTGCAGCTTCACAAGTGAAATAGCAACACTCCAGTCTCTTAAACCTGTTTCTTAGCTAGAATTAAGCAAGATCCGTGGGGTTAAAAATGGTTCCATAATCTGCACCTCTTGTATTTGAACTGCTTCTGTATGTACTCACTGTTTACAGAGTTCACACAATGAAATAATGTGACAATTACTGCAGTCCGATTTTTAATTTATGTCTATAAACCAATTAAAGGGCCCCTGTGTTTTATGATAGAAGCACGCGTGAAAAGGCCATCTTAAATACATGTAACAGCATCTCCCGAGAAATCTATGACTCAAAATTATTTTTAGATCACCAAACACAACAACGTGCAATGTCACAGAATGATACAGTAAAAACCAAAAAGAACTGTAAAGACAGTGATGCTCAAAAAACCCAGGAAAATTAAAGCCAAAAGCATCAATGCAAAATGACTAGACATAATTTAAGCTGATCATGAACAGAAAATATATTTACAATAAGTGTTTTCTCTTCTGGCCTTTTAAACCAGAGATTAAATTCTAGGGGGAAATTGCTCTGTTATTTCTAAATTGAACACACTGGATAAAAAGGCTACTATAGCCTATAAAAATGATCACTGATGCATAGCTCAAAGTAATTTCCTTTCTAATTAAGCAGTCTACAGAATATTACACAAACATCTGAATCTGTAACAGTTATAACTCAGAAAGACCATTTCTCTACCATCGGTCCTAAAAAACCTCCCAAAGGTAGGCCATACATGAGCAGTAGAAATGAATGCCTCCAGTTTCTGCCCCCAGCACAGGCAGGGAAATGCAGCAAATTGACTTCAACGAACTGCAGGAATGTAGCCCAAAGGCTAGAATTTAATCTAAACTCACGCCGTATTTCACAGTACTTTTTTATTGCTTCTAAAGGACACTGAAAAACAGAAGAAGGATGGAGAATACAAATAGTGAGAAATCTGTATGGATTTGGAGAAAATATTCTGGCATATTTTAGATTAAATGCCACAAAAAGCAATTAAAAAACGGGAATAGGGAAATACAAACAAAACCATTTAAGAAGGTTTTTCCCCAGTATCTATCGTCTATCATCCAGTAACCAAATTTTTTTTTCTCAGCAAGAGGTTTTCTTAGGCAATGTACATGAATGCCATGGTGCTCTGAGCTGTGAAACGATGCAGAATTTACATGAAAAGCTACAGAACTCCCTCACCAAATACTGTCTATGAGACCAGCGAGGATGGAAGCACCACATGGGGGTGAGAGAAAAAAAACCTTTTTCCTCACAGTTAATTAGGATTCCCTAATTCCCTTCCAATTGCTGACAAGCAGCACTATGCTCATTCCTCTGCAGGTTCTGTATTTTTTCCTTCCAGCCACCTCCACTGAGAAGGTCAAAGCAGGTTCGCATTCCTATGGTTAGGGCACGGCAGTTTGCTGTCACTTTCTGCCGCATCCCTTCCTTTACTTTCCTTTTTTTCTTTTTTTTTTTAAAGTAGGAAAAGAACACAGGCGAAATCTGGGGCGAAAGGCAAGCCACCCACCAACACTCTCGGTTCGCAGCGACAAACAGCGGGAACGAAAGTAAAAAAAAAAAAAAAAAAAAAAAAAAAAAACCCCCC
>VZRL01004547.1:120697-172595 GCA_013397895.1 Origma solitaria | reverse complement strand
AGGCGCCACCGCGCGTCCTGCCGCCGCCGTGCACCGCGGCCCGGCCCGCGGCCACCACGGAGCCCCGGCCGCCGCACCGACCCCCAGGCGCCGGGGGGGACGACACACACCAAGAAGTTGTAATTTCCGTACATCGATGCTGAGGCAAGTCTGAATGACATACGTGCGTCACGTATTCGCAGGTGCAAAGAGCAGCTGATCTGGGATGTTCTTCCCCAGCTGTTTCTGAGACTGTGTGCTTCTGTCCTGGCGCATGACAGGTAGTCCTTGATCTGCGTCGTCAGGTTCTTCACTTGCCACTGTACCGTTAAGTGTAAAGATGTTGATGGTCCTTTTTACCAGAGCTGAATATTTTGAAAGAAAAAAAGGGTTACAGAATTCCTGTTACAAGCGCACAGAACAAACGGTCAATACACTGTTAGAAGATGCTGAGGAATCAATTTGACATGACATTTATTAATTGAAAGCATACTCCATTCTATTTGCATTTGCTCAGGCTAACAGGAAAATCCACATCTTACTGGGTGCATTTGTAGGCCTGGCATGGGTTGATTTTGCTTTCAAAGAACATCCTACCAAGGAAGTCATAGCCATACCTAGCTGAAACACCCTGTATAGAAATAATATATGCGCCCGCAAAGCAACAAGTGAAGACTGTACAAAAAGACATAACTGAAAGTATTGTTAGTCATGGTATATTTAAAACAAAGTTATTTGAAGTTTAAGCAATATTGTTGCATAGATACTCAGAATATATTGCCTCTCTGTGAAGTTCAGCACTTTGTGTTTTCTAAATAAAACACAAGGAAGATGAAGAGAGTCCAAAGGAATAACAAAGCAAATGATACTGCATAAAAACATGGAATGACCTTTTGTTTACAACTAATACAATTTTTTTCTTTGAAGGGCACTAATAACTTTAAAATCAAATATTTTTCCAAACAAATTATTTATAGAAGGATAGCATGTAAGATTAAAATGCCATATAACAATTTTCTAGAGGCAAAAGTTTGGGATTTTTAAAGGATTTGGAGGAAAGAGAGATGGAAAAAATAATAGCATAAACTACAATATGATTCAAGTTACAAAAGACCTTGAGAAAGATCCTTAATGCAGGATAGAAGCAAAACTTTGAAACTTGTAACTTGCTGCAAAATCTGCATTATGGTTCTCCTGCCAAGTCTGCTTACAGCTTTGGAAAATATTCCCCTCTCTCTCCTGGAGGAACACAAAGACATCAGATCTTTAAGACAATAAATACTCATTGTAACTGTTCTAGTGATTTTATGACAACAAGCTCACATTCGTCAACCATATATAGGCACATATCAAATATTATTCTTTCACAGATATCTCTGTTTTCTGTGAATCTGCAAAATTGAGCTGTCAAAGAAGTTTCAGATAAAACCATGCAGTTGAATCAAATTGACTAATTAGATAATTCAGCAGTGTTGAAAGAGTAAAGTTCTATTGGGCAGACCATACATTCATAAGGTTGCAGGTCAGTGTTAAATAAAGCTAGAGCAAACACTTGGAAAAGGGTATCATCACTTGTTTTGGTAAACATCAGTTTATATTAACTGCAATTCAAAAGATTTCTCGTAGGAGTGTTGCTGAGTTGTGCAGTAGTCTTGTCCTAGAATGTTTGAGAGACATGGATTTCTGCATGACAATGGCAAAAATTAGCAGGTGTGAAAACATAGTGGTAAAATTACCAAATACTGTTAGAAATCTATTTTGCCCTAAAAGTAGTATTTTACCAAAACTGACTGGGGGAAGAATGTGGGAAGATAACAAACTGAAAGTGTCATATTTCCAGGCCACCAATGTTGTCAAAGTGAAGACTAAGGAATACCCCATCTAGAAATACCATTGCTGGCCTAGTGGGGGAAACAGCAACTCTTTCTAGAGGCACAGCTCATGTTTTGAATCTTTAAATTCTAGAATTACTGAAGGGTAGCTGTACAAAGAAAATCTGTGGTAAATTTTATTTTTATGTTTTCTGTGCATTTTTTTTCTCATAGATTCAAGAAATTAAAAAAGAATTTAAAATACTCAAATACTTATTTATGAATCAGTACTTAAGGAAGAGACACAACTAAACCACTGGAGACAAGTAGCTTTCTGGTAATACTACAGGAGCAAACATCATCCTGAAGATCGTAAAACTATAGCAAAGAATTGAAAATACGACAAAGCTATAGGATGTGGTCAGAGGGCTAGAAAATATGAATTCTGAGTCAAGATTGAAAGAGCTCACTTTCTTCAGTTCGTGAAAGTCTGACAGGAAGTGCAATAACACCCCTGAAATATGTAACACAGACAGGTAATATTTTTTTCCTTGTCTGTAGGCTAGGACAAGAAGTAATGCACTTAATTTACAACAGGGCAGATTCATGTCTGACGTTATGAAAACTTTTGAAAAGGACAGTTAAGCACAGCAAATGGATCACTTCAGAGAACACTCAAATATTGAGTAATAGAGCCTTCTCAGAGCAGGCGAGGTGAACCACTTCAGACCTGGTAGAGTCAGATTTGCCTTAGGTAGGTGAAAGCAAATTAATGACTTCCCAGAAATTCTCTTCCTTTGCGATACATATTTATATGCCTCTTCTTTTCTTTTTTTTTTTTTTTTTTTTTTTTTTTTCCCTGCCATCGATAAAGTTATGGGAGGACATTCATCTGAATATATTACAAGGAAACCCTGCAGATGCTGAAAAACCTAGTGTTTACTTGAAATCATTGTCTTAAAGTTGAGCATTTAATTTCATTGAAAGTTTGAAACTTTAACACACACACCATGCGTAAAGAATCTATCATAGCATAGGAATTACAGTAAATACATGTAAATATCTAAACATGTATTTCTGGAGAAGAGGCAGGAGCTGAAAACTCAAAGAATCCTTGTGAGAGTACTGTTATTTATGTGGGGGAATAAGAAATTGTACCATAGTCTGGCAACAGATAAAGGCCACACAATTTGTGCGTGTACTATGGTATCCTTACCCCATCCAGAGGAGTGTATACAGAAACACCAGCCTTACCAAAACTTCGCGGAAATAAACTGCTTACATTTTGCTTACAGTTTGGGAATTTTTAGCTCTTACAAGAGGGAGAGGCTGGACAGTTCATGGAACCTCATGATCTTACCAGCAACATTTTGTTTTCCAGAGAAATATCCTCATTCCCATGAAACTTTTCACATGAAGGTGTTCTTGCGTTCAAGCTGGAACTGTGTTCAGAGACACACATCTGTGCCATGACTCAGAGCAGGCCTGTGAACTCCAATCACCATTGCCTTTTGGGCTGACAACTACAGTGAGATGTACCTGCCTCTCTTACATGAGATCCCACATCTTTTCCCTCAATGACAAATCTTGGCTTCCATGCAACATTTTCCTGAATTTTCTCCAAACACGAGGCACTCTCTGAGTGTTTTAACCTGCATTTTATTCTTTCCAATGTTCCACCTATTTGCAGATTTATCTAGCTACTTTATCCTGGCTGATTTTGCTTTCCTAATAATGGAAACGCGTTTACCTTACCGCTTTGAAGCCCTGTTAGCCTTCATTGGCTTTAAAGTGAAGCTGAATCCTGCCACCTTGTGCTCAAGAAAATTAGCACACTTTATATTGGGAAGGAGAGAAAAAAGAGGAAAGGAGAAGGAAAAGTTGATTAACTACCAAGTTTCTATTAAACAAGGAATTAATCTGAAGGTTTAATGGTTGGGTCCAGGCCAATATTGCCTGAGATGCCTACCTGAGATCTTCTCAAAAGGACAATCACTCTCCTAGAGACCCATCCACACCATGGAGAGCCACTTTTCTTATCCTCTCACAGGGGTTTGAAGCTGCAGCCTCGCCCATGACCTAATGCAGACAAGACACTTATCCAGCCTCTCATCTCATAACCTCTGTCTTGTCTGATGGCTCAAGGTATTAATAACAGATTTCTGGCTGCACTTGGTACGAGAGGACTACTTTCATCAATAAGAAATCACATCACAGAGTGGAGGGAAAGACCCTTCTCATTTATATAAAAAATAAAGAGTATATTTTGAGGGGGTGGTGAAAGTAATGCTTGTAAGGAGCATGGATGTCCCTTTTCTGCTGAAATCCGAGGCAGCATTCTTTTTTTCTGGCTGGCAGGACTCCGCAAGTATCTTTCTGATAATGTGTGAATGCGAATATCAACCTGAAGGTGGTAGAGCTAGAACAGACTTGGAAAGGTATCTTCCTCCACCACATGCTTAATTGCACATAGCCTCCCTCCCACCCCTGCCTTGTCCCCCCCTCCTTTCCTGTGTATTGTCACTGCAGGCTCTTACCTCAACGTCAGTCTGTTTTATCCACCCCGCTTGTGAGCCTTTCTGCAGCCAGACAAACAGAGCAGCTTGTTGATTCTGCAGCTATCTGCTTACTGCCTTCTGGATGCCTGGCAACAAACGTAAATCGTGTGTTTACCTGTAAGGCTTCAGCAGCAGAGATCCCAAAGCAACTGATCAGTACTAATGTTCTATTTTGATGGGTTATTTTCAAACAGTGTTTGTTCAGGTTAAATTTGTATCAATTGCACGGAACTTGTTCAGTTCACAGAAGTAATTTCTTCCTCAGCTAACCCAGCTGACCCTCTGTATGTCTGTTTGCACACATGTATTTTGTTGTGCAAATCATGCTTGTCTTTCTGATTACAAAGACTCAACAGGTGGAAAATGGCACATAATAAAAATCTGACAGGCAGTTGTCAGTTTTCTCCCAGCTTAAAAGCAGTCCAAACTGTAAGGATTTTTTGGCCATGATGAGCCGATCATATTAGGAATCCTCCTTTACTGTAGTCAGAGAAAATATAAGATAAAGGGAAAAAAAATGACAAAAAAAGACTCCCCAAAACCCAGTCTCCAGCACGCTAATTAAAAAGATCCAAAATCATCTGAAAACCTAGCTGTTGGAACATTGCAAGTTAGCTTCATTTGGCACTACAAGTTACTGAGCTACTGCTACTCTCATCATTTACCCTCAGATGGACTATATAACATTGTGCTTTGCTTCTGATCGTGATTTTTGATTCCTTGTCCTTCTAGACCACAGGAAATACATTGACCTGGAGAAAGAAAGCGCTGTAATTAATTGCTCAAGATAGATATAATTTAGTTTATTGTGCAGATATGCTTATCGTGGCTGTGCTATTTACTGTTTCATTCAAACAGAGGGCAAATCTCATTATAAAGGCCTGTTTCTCCAAGGGGAAATACTGCTTGTATAGTTGTGTTCATTGTTGATAGCATACGGAGGACAGAGTAATTGTGTTCCAAAACTACTGATAATGTCTGAGCCTGCCTCTTGTCACAAT
Organism: Origma solitaria; assembly: GCA_013397895.1. NCBI lineage: Eukaryota > Metazoa > Chordata > Aves > Passeriformes > Acanthizidae > Origma > Origma solitaria. The sequence goes on along the minus strand of VZRL01004547.1, from coordinate 167,246 downwards.
GGCACAGATAACAGCCATGAACAGTGATAAGCAGTCAAACCGGTAGAGACCTAGAAGGTCAGAAATCAATTGCTTCCAACTGATCAATTTAGGACCGAGAGAACCTGATGGTTGGCACAGCAGCTGTAAATGGAGGTAATTATTCCTCTTATTGATAATATACTGTGAATGTCTTGGCAAATCCAATCTTCATCTAACTGAAAATCATGTGTATGGGAGCATTGTTAATTTTTCTTTCCCTTTGTTAAGAATATTGGTATTAGAGATAATACTATGTAAATATAATACTTGATAGCATTTTCTGTTTCCTGTTTGTCTTCCCATGTCTACTTATATTTTACACCACTTGTACGACTTCTATAGAATAGAACACTTTTACATGATATAACACTTTTTAAGTCTGAGCAAGAAGAAAACAGGAAAATTTTTATAAAAGGCCTGATAATTTCTTTGCAGTACACTGAAGTACTCTGCTGCCAGAAAATGTCCATCTTGTCCCCTGTTTATGAAAGAATCTCTTCATGCTGACAGAATTCCTTGCCACCCTCTGGCCTGACTTAAGAGAGCGTATTGACAAGTTTGCTTCAAAGTCACTCTACTATCATCTGGAGACTTTCCTGTTCAAGCTTATTTTCAGGACTTAGTCTAGCGTGGAAGCTATGCAGATCCATTTAACACTTTTTCCATCCTTCTCTCTCCCTACAACCCACCATCCCACCTCAACAATGGATAAAGCTATTTCCTTGCTATTTTCTGTGGTTTCCACAGCCTTTAGTGGCCACCAAGATGTTCTGATCTTCTCTCCATCTTCTACAGAGCCTTCTCCTCTCCACAATACCCAGAATTGCTCACAGGGTGTGAGGGACTCTCTTACATAATATTCTGCAGGTGTCTATGGTACTTCCACTCAGTTTCCCACAGCAACCATACAGAGCAGGAGGCATTTTAAGATGCACCATCATCGGTTAAAAATCCCTCTCACAAGATTCAGATAACATTGGTTCTTCATGCAATCATGTCCAGCTAAGACAGAGGCGCCATTTGGTCTCAGTTTCCCTAAGTTCAACAACGTTGCCTTGTGGCTTGGCAACATCTGGGTCAAAGAAAGAGCTGATAGTCACCATTCTGGTCACAAGGATGCAATAAAATTTTAAAATCTGGAAACATTAGGGTTTTGAATGTATTAGCTTAAATCATTTTCAGTGGGTTTGGTACCTTCTTCAAATGTCTAGGTAAGGCAGTATGCAGCTGCCTCCCCCAAGCAGCTGGACCACTTGGATGAAGCACATTATGTACAATACTGTGCAGAAACAATGCAGAACTGTTGACTGCTATCAGTATTCACAGTCATTAAAGGTGAATTTACCTTACAACTTAGGTTCTGAAGCTGAAGTCACTGAAAAATTCTTATCACCTTAACTGAAGCGTGTCTATCACGCACAGCTTAGTCCTCACCAGTTAAATCCTGTGTCGGTTGTACTTTTTTGCTTTGGCCTTATGTGTCATCTGTTATCTTGAAATTATAATCTAGTAAAAGTTTATACCTACTTTCAGTGGAATTTGTTTAAAGTTTTTGAAGGGATTATCTTTCTTAGATGTATGAAAATTGTTATTAATGTATTCTATTCCTGCCAAAAATACTTTATTTTATTCTCTTCCTGTGTTGTTTTTGTTGATTTTTTTTTAACATGACATGTTGATGCCTAAACTTTCACTAAATGTATTTTCACTTGAACACTTTACCCAAGAATTACGGGGCAAAAAAGGACCTTCCATCAAAGATGCCAACATAAAGCAGTTAAACTTGATTTTCATCCATCACCTACAGTTTTATTATTCATTTTACCTAAAGAACACCTTCTTTTTTCAGAGGCTGGTACTTTTACTTGTAATTTATGTAAGCAGTGCTTTTTATGATCTCTTCCCATCATAAGTACCTCCTAATGGCTTTTCTTTCTTCCAGAGCCACTACTGTCAGATACCACAACTCACTCATGTCAAAGGGTTCTTCTAAACATTTTAGGTAAATGCAAATAAATGGGTGAGGTAACTAAAACAAAACCAATGGCCCCTCAGCAGCGGTGCTCAGGTTTTTTCCAGATCTTTTGTCTCTTCAGCCATTTCAGAATTTAGTCCATTCCAGCTGAAGAGATAAGCAGATGAAATAACAGGAGATGGACTCACCCTGAGACAGGGGAAGACAAACACCTCCTGTAGATTCCTTGCTCCCCAGACCTAAGAGATGAAGATGGCATTTCACAGGTTTAACTTATTTCTCAAAAGTACCACTGAGTACTTCTCTTTGCCTGGTCTCTGCAGCAAAAATTCTGTGATTTTCTTAGTAATTTGGTCCCACACCAAGAAAAGAAACTGAAAGAAAGCCAGAAGTTTTAAACCTGTTGATATTAAACTAACACAGACTTTCTTAGCTATGCCCATTTTAATCTGCTTTTGAAGACCTCTCCTGAAGAATTATCATCTTCTGAAGAAGACACATTTTCCTTAGCAACAGAGGCAGAATTTACTGTCAGGATTTATCTTACTGTATGTAGAATTTCAGAGCATAACTCTGTGTTTCTTTTATATTTAGTCACGAGAAATGGACAATGGCTAAAATATCTCATCCTAAAGTAATGTCTGATCCATATCAGTTGGATCATTTCCTGGAAGTGCCTGTTTCTCTATTGATTGCAAAGTGACAATCTAGATGTGGAAGTTCTTATTCCAGATGCATATATTTAAGTGAATATTGGTTCTAAAGGGACTTCTCTGCTTGACTGGGGAAATATGTTGATGTTCCTATAAATATTTGGAGACTAGAAGAACTGAATAAAAAATTGCCTTGACTCCTCGATCATTCTGTCCCACAAAAAGGTATTTCTTAATTACTAGTACTTACCATTTTTTATCTCTGTTAATGGAAGAGCATTCTCCAGAAAAACAGTGAGCAAAATCCCCTTCAATTTCAAGTGTATCATATTCCAATACAGTTTGTATATCTACAAGGTTCATTTCACTGACTAATAGCCAGTGACATTTTGTTCTCATCTTGATTCAAGCAGATGCTTTTTCAGCATGTCTACACGTAGTGGAATTATTTTGCCAAGGATGTAGCAGTTCAACAACAATGTGTGTTTCCTATAACACCCACACCCACACCTGTAACTAAGCCCAGTTTTAGCTTTTGCTGCTTGTCCTGGGGCTCTTCTGCGTTTGGGGTAATTGATTAGTGCTTCCTTACTGAATCCCAGCTACTAAAATGTTTCAGCCTGTTTTGATCAATGAAGAAAGGCCTTCATGAAGCAAAGGCATTGCTGAAACCTAGCCTGAAAGCTCATGTTCTTGAAGCTCACTCCTGTTAATTTCATTTACCTACCACAGGAATCCTTTCTTTCCCTCTACTGTCCTTACCGATGCTCAAAATCCCACAATTCGTTTTCTTTTAGCTCCTATAGTCATGATGAAAGACCTTCTGTGCAGCATTCATCTACTTGGCACATGGCTGTGTCTCATTAGAGCTTTGTGCAGTCATATCAGCCAGGGATTTCCCAGTATTTTGTAGAGAAGTATGATGTTCTGAAGTCAGGGTTCCCAGATGGCTTAATCCAATTCATGTGCTGGTTTTACCCTTTAACAGGTATTAGTTAATTGGATCCAATCACAGCTGGATGTGCACTCCCTTTCCCTTTGGGCATCCCAAGTTTCCAGCCCAGTCCAGATTCTGCTGCAGCTACAGGGCTTGCATCAAGCCTGGGACAGATGTCCCTGGCTTTTCCACTTCCATCTGTGCGACTACGCTTGAAGGCTAAGGTACTTATGTTAAAAAATTTTTTAAAAAGAAAAAAGAAAAAAAAAAGTATTTTTTCCCCATAATTTCTTTAAAGGAGAGGGTTTCATGTCCTACTTCTTGTTGCATATGTACCCACACTAGCTCTTGGGAGGCTCAAGAGGAGTCACTGAGAAGCAGTTAGTCTTTCTTCCCATCACTGTTTATTGTATTTTGACTGGATTTGTTTCATGGAATGACTCTTCCATAGTAGTCCCTATGACTTTATTTTTTTCACTTGAGAGGCAATGGAGTATTTGAAGAGATTTCCCAGGCCTTCATCCACCCAGGGATTCAAGTCATAACAGCACGCAGGATGGATACAATCCCTTGCTTTGCTGTTTGAACCAAGAGCAATATTTCTTGAAAGGCAGATGGCCGGACGGCTAAAAGGTTAAAAGCTTTGTTAAACATGTGTGTGCATTACCATTGATTGTGGATTTGATGGTATTTAAGTGTACTTTGAAAGGAAACCACTGATGTACGGCCCTCACCTTGTCATCTTTATTCAATCCCAGTGTGAAACAACCTTACAGATTGTCAATTTATTAATTGACCACAGAATGTGGGTCAAAGGACTGAAGTACATGCATGATAATTACTGCGTTTTTTTTAATCTGGGTACATGGAAGTTCACTGCAGCTTCAGTGCAACTTTCCGTGTGGTGAGAGAACTAACAGAAATCCAGGGTTGAGTTGACACAACACATTTGGTATAGCTGAAAAGATCTTTTCAGGTTGTTATTGTTAAAATGCTGATCCTTCAGAGTTGGTTCAGGAGCTCATTTCACTTGGCAGGCCAACACAGACTTAGGCATGTGTGGAAAAGAATGCCACTATTCTGAAAAACAAGGAAGGAAACACTAAGAATATCATTGATAAGATGATAGGCAAAGCTTATATCACCATTAAGATGACAGGAAAATTGCACAAGGCTTTTAATACTTGCAGGACTGCTTAAGGTTTGCTGTTCTTTTTTTCTTTTACGTGAAGTTAAACAAAACAGTTTGCATCGATTCCTCAGTTGTATTGGCATTTGTAAAATTTGTATTTAATTTTAAAGGTAAGATACAGATAACAATGTAGATATAAACAGTGGTAATACAAATGATAAGTGATGGTATAACAGAATGCATTTGTGATTCAATTCCTAATAGGTTATTATATACACAAACCACTTTTATTTACAATAATATATAACCATTAAGATTATTCTTCCCATGTATTTCTGTAGTCTAAAAAGCTTATGTAATATATTTATGTTATTTAGAGAATTAGTGTGGCAGCACAATCCCAGAAGACACTAGTCCAACTAGTATTTTGTAGAAGTTATCTAAGATCAAAAACACATTGAGTGTGTTACTTCTGTTGACCTAGAAATGTAGACCATAAGCACAAGGATGCAAACCCTTTAAAGCTGACAAAACAGAAATCACACGCTTCTGCAAGCAAAGCAGCATCCACGAAAATTTGTTCTGACTGATATTGCTTTTGAATTAAGTTCCTGTTCTTGAATACCTGGAGTGATTCCTGAGAATTCAGAGTCATATGAAGACCAATGTCTTGATTAAAAACTTGTACAAAAGTGTAAAAACCATGCAGTGCCTTTTTAAAATGGATGTTATTTCTTCCACTTCGTAAGGTATGATGGATTTGTGGAGTCACCATGTGCATTAACTCATTTGTCTGCACATCCTGAGTATTATCCATGCTAGTAACTCAGGTAGAATGACAAAGCTGTTCAGTTGCCAGTTGAGAGAACTTGGAAAATAGGGAGTAGAGCATATTGTGGGGCAAGGAAAAGTAATATTGGAAATGCCTCCTACTTGAGCGTAAACACAAGGAGACTCCACAGAAACAAGAGCATCTTTGAGAACTTACCAAGAGACCTGAACAGAGAACACAGTTGCTGGCCCAACTGCATTCAGTTGGCAAGGGCAGGGAAGAGCAAAGAGACCATTTACCCCAGAGTGATAATTGTTACGCTGTAGAATGGTCTCCCATGAGAAAATTGCTGTATGCACCAATACTTGGCACATCTAAAATCATATTAAATAAAACACTATAAACTCTGCTGTAAGGAACAGACTTTCACTGGCACGCTAATATTCTAATCTTTTACCCTACCGATGCCAAAAATCATAATATCTGATCTTCTAATTATCATACCTGTGACCTAACACTTCTTTTTCAAGTCATTTCCATGCTCGTGTAAATATAGGGCTGGGTCAAAAGTTGTTTGCCATTGTGCTAAATGAGAATTTTTCAGAATTTTTCCCTGCATTTAAAAATAATACTGTCTTTATGGAGTAGTGAGGGAAAAAAATGAAGAAGCAATTCATCTCTCAGTGAAGTTCCCTCCCTTTTCTGTGTCACTTCTTGTGTGACTTCCCTTTATAAGAAGGCAATCTTATCTCACAGAGCATCCCTTAGCTTTTTATTTATGTGGTGTACATTGGCCCAAATGATTTCAGACACCATGAAAGTGGGTGTACCTCACTGAAAAATTGCTCAATGGGTTGTTGCAGGCACTTAATTGACCATTTGACTTTTAAGCTCAATCTCAGTCCAAGGAGGTCGATTCATTTGAGGTTTTTCATCCTTTTTGACTTCAGCGTGTGACAACACTGAGAAATGTAAAGTAATGAGGGAATACAATAGCATTTTGAACCCTGATTAAAGAGAAACAAAGCAAATAGTAAGAGTAGTATGCCAAATGTAAACATAAGAGTAAGGCTGGAGTGTTCTTAATAGAGGCCTGGGGCATTGGAGCAAGTCATTGTGCTGAGCATTCAAAGCTATCTTTCTTGACAGTGTCAGTATCTCCTTGCCTGGCAATAATGGTGCTAAAAACTGTGCTGTCACAAAAAATACAGTAAGACAAAAGGCCTGACTCAACAATGAGTTACCCTACTTTCGTGTCATGGTAACTCCTCTGAAAACAAGCAGAAGCAATAAGATGTAACTGGGGAAACAAAGGTGCTAATATAGCTCATCTCAAGGCAAATATTTTCACTTGTCAGTTTTGCTTACTAAAAACATCTTACTTGATCGAAACAGAACAAGAAACAATGTTCCATAGCATTATATCTAAATTACACAATCTTATTAATGTCACAGCAAACTACAGGAATTATATCCTACCTATCTTATCTACGTTTTAACGAGCGTTGTCATCAGGAACTACCAAAACAGTCTCCAAAGTATTTTCCATAGCATACAAGCAAAAGAAGCTATACTGTAATTTGAGAGAGATTCCACATGAAGGAAAGCAATCTTGGCAGAAGAGTTTTTACTTCTGTTTCAAAATGGAGGTAATTTCTGAAGAAAAGTTCAGATAGTTTCCTATCTGAAAATAGGAGAAAGTATCATTGCTGGATTGCTGAAAGATGAGGTTGGCTGTAAACCATTTAAAGACCTCTAAGAAGGACGAATGTTAATACCAAAAACATATCTTGGAGTAATCCTAGACTTTGTAAATCATTCATTTTGTCACCTGAAAGACTCTTTGTATGTGTTACCTCATACCAGAGGAGAGATCTGGGATCACAATGAGACACATGTATTGGGAAAAAAAATTGCTGAAGTTTTAGTCATTTAATTATATTTTCTGTGAGGCTGAAGAAGTATTGTATGGATTATCCCCTGTAATGGAGAACAAATATTTAAAGCATTGAATTCCAGGCACTTTCAAGGGTTGACTTGTGTAACCTTTAGTCATGGTGCTGAATAGTGAGTGACCAGTGAAAAATCATGGGATGGCCCCTGTCAGAAAGAGTTGCCAGTATAATAAGCATGCCCCAGCTGAATCCAGAGGCTCAAAGGTCCCAGTTCCTAAATTCAGAGTGATCATCAAAGCACACTAATGCAATGCCTCATAACTTCCCATGAAACTACAGCTAAGTTCAGAGCCAGGTACCAAACCAAGAAATAATTGGGTCACTGTGTTCAGATGAACAAGCTGTTTTGTTGGATGCCTTTTGTTTGGGTGGATGGTTTTGCTTTAGTTTTACCCCTTTTTGCAAATAAAATATTCACTAAAAGCATCATTTTGTCCCATGCATGAAGCCTCTATCTCCAAAGAAAAACATTCCTTCTACTCCTCTCAGCAGAATATACAGAGAGGTGTGGCTTGCAACGTATGAATCCACAGAAACAACGTCCCTAGTTGTGTGTTATTGAGGGAATTAGGATGGTTTTGCAACTAATGAGAAACTTTTCAACACCTTTTGAAGGATCATAATTGAGCTTTAGTCAGACAAGACCAGTGTGATGCCAGTGACATTCTCCTGCAAATTTCTGGGGAATTATGGACTCTATTTCAAATTTTCTTAATTTGTTCTCACAGGATTCACCTAAATTATGAGAAATGAGCACCATCTCCAAACGGATTGTTAAGTTTGTTCTCCATCCCTGTACTTCATTCACCTTCAATTCTTAGAAATAATTTGGGACAATTTAAATTTCATTCAGCAAATTGGTTTTCTAATGGTAAATTCCTATGCTTTGTGTGTACAGAATTCTCATTATCCTGTGCAGACCAGACCTTGTAACAGTAAAAAACAGAAGTTCCTCTAAGTGTTGATCAGGTTTCTATCTTAGGAGAGCAAACTTATGGAAATTTTTATAACTGTATCAAATACTGCTTGCCTGTGCATGCTGTGATTCTCTTTCCTGCATCAGGAACCTAGAGATTCAACTCACAGGCTGTGAGCTGGCCTCCTACACAAAGCTGACATCATAGTTAATTAAAAGAAAGTCACTGTACTACTGTCATTCTTGAGATGAGGCATTAGCGTAGCACATTCTGGACAGCATACAACTCCTACAAATTACAGCACAAATTGCTTGGCACAGACACAAGCTATCATCATGAAGGGAAAGTGGAAGAATGGTGTTGGGATTCCTGATGTAGTGTAAAAACAACAAACCCCTCTGATTATTCAATCTTAAGGGATGAAAAGCACAGAAACTACATTAGTGGGTATCTAGTGGCAAGGTGTAAACTGCATCAGGTTGTATCAGACAGTGCTAAGAGGCAGTAGCTGCCACCAATTCCTCAGCAGAAACAGGAAGTACTTATGTTCCTCTCATATCTCTGCTATTCTGTAACATGATATGTTCATTCATTTATTTCCCAGGATGAGGCTGAGCACAGCTGACATATTCGCACATTCTCTGTTATTCTGTATTTCTAGGCATTTTGTTTAACAGTAATAGCAAATGGGTGGATAATACTTACTGTCTCTTCTCAGCCAAGTATTGACAGTCCAAAATCAGTTACTTTTGCAGCTGTCTGTGCTCCTCTTGGTTGATGAACCCTTGATTTTTATCATTTCTTGTTTTAGATCAGGACTTCCTGGTAAAGCTGATGTCTCTGACAAGCCTTCTTGACTCTGTGATTCCCAGAAAATGCAGAGAATAGACACCCCAGTGACTATGACTCACACTTGGAAGCTACTGCAGGTCCCAGCTCAGAAGCTCTCCTCTGTTGGCTTGACTCATCAGCAGTGTAAAACAACCTATGATCTCTGAACACTGCTCATTACAGCCAAACTGAAAAGAAGAAAAAAAAGGAAAGAAAATGAAGCTCACTTATTTTTATAACCATGTTTTCACTGCAATATTTAGAAGTATCATTTTTCTGCCATACTTTGTTGGTTTGTTTTTTTCAACAACCTTGTTGAAACAACATGGTCTTTGTCCTTGAGCTGGATAGAGACTCTAATTTCTAAAGAGAATAAACCTATTTTTTAGCTGTTGTTAGGGCAAAAATTTAATAAAGTAGCTCATTACAGAATTTGGTTCAATTTCCTGGATATGTCTCATGTTCTATCTAACATGCAGAGAAAGATTTGATTGCCAAAGCACAAAATATTTAGGTTTTGCTCACTGTTTTCCCTAGTCAATAATTCTGTTAACATATAAATCATGGCATAACCTCATATCTCTAATCATAGGAGCAGATCATAGGTTCATAGGAGCAAATCATAGGTGTATAAATATGCAGGTTTTTTCAGTGGGATAGTAAAGGATAACTGGTACTTCTCCACCACAGACAAGATTAGACTGATAAGGAACATCTGCAACTCACATGCATGCTCTGTGGTGCATCCATTTTGGGCAATACGACATCCCTTGAGCCATCTCTTAGTCAGAAACTAAGTGTTTGTTCCTGGTGTTTGAAAAGGAAATTCGAGGCATGGCTCATCCCAACAGGTCACAAATCTGGGCAGCTGGGATCCTCCAGATTCAGCTATGAGACCTGCAGTGACAGCAAACATTGTTTCTCAGATCCTGATGGTAGCTAAGAGGTGTTATAGGCCTTCAAGTCTGTGATATTAGACCTTTCTCTATTTCCTGAAGTCACTTGTAGTTGTCTGGACCAGTTCAGGATGAGAACAATCCGAAAAGGAAGAAGGGTCGTAGTAGAAGTTACCAATATCGTCCCATGTTCTCAAAGCTCTACATAGCTATATTATTCAGAGAAAGAAAAGAGATGTTGCATGTGATTTTTTAAAAACACACAGAAAATTATATTAAATCATTGCTACTTATTTGAAAGAAAATCAGTGAAAAGAGATTTCATAAACTATAATGTACAGATAGCAAATGAAATGTTTTAAGAGATTTGTATTTTGACTCTGTGGTTCACATGAGCAAGCAAAGTTACTGTTCTGCCACACCAAATTCCTGTACTTGTGGGATTTAACAGCTAAAAATGAAATAGGGGGAAAAAGGAAAAATTAAAACAATGAATAAAAAGTTATGCTTTAAGCAGAGGAGCACATTTGTTTGATTTTTCCCTACACTTCACAACTGTAACACAGTATAAACCAGCTGAAAGTCAAACCCACCCTATCAGGTAAACAGCTTTTCACTTCTCCATTTTAGTTACAGCGAGGTGATGCATCCAGTCAAAAATGCCACGTCTCAAACTGCTGATAATCCAATCAGAATTTCTTGACAGCTTTTGGTCCACAAGTCCATTACAACTTTCTGCAACACACAAGGGAAGAAAGACAGTATTTCAAGCTATTTTATTTTTCTCTTATCTGCTTCCATTTCTCTCCAATGTCTTTTGGTACATTTGGGGGACGAGGGGGGAGGGTGTCTTTTGTAATTTTGGAGTGGGTTTGGTTTTGTCTAATTGGTTGGTTTTGTTTGATGTTTTTGTTGTCGTAGTTGTTGAGGGGATTAACTGTAATTTAAATTAATATTTTCCACCTTTCATTTTCCCAGTATCTTTCACCTAGGTGAAAATTTGGTCTCAACTTTTTGGAAACCTCTAAAAGATCATTTAATTGGTATTTAGAGTACCTAGAAAACAGTGGCTACAAAAATACAAATAAGAAGCACCTGTGACTTCCAAGAAAATATTGAAAATGAAGTGTAAAATGGTGTTAGCTTGTTTGTAGATCAGATCCAGATAGTTCAACACAGTCCATACTCTCTGTACATTTTTGTTCCCGTTAAAAATTTAAAAGGTAACCTTTTAATGTCTTTGCATTAACTTAACTTGTAGTCAGTCTGTAAAACAATCAGAGAGATGCTATTAAAAGTATATTAATAATAAAACAGATGCTTTAAAAAAAAACTTAGTATCAGCCTGAGTTCACTTTGTATGTCATAGAGCCTGCCTGGCTGAGAATTACTGTACTTCAAAATTCTAGCTTTTCACTAAAAAAACAAGGCTTGAGTATCCTGTTTAGTTACTTTTCAAGAAGCAAATGCCACTTTGGTCCTTGATTTAAGTCCTGAAAATTCAACTACTCAGTTAGTGTAGTAATAATTTACTTCTCAGGAACGTTGAAATCCAAGTATGAAACAGTCACCCATGGAGGATCAAGCAATAGCATCTAAGCTGGACAGGGACTTCTTTTCTTTTAGAAATTATGGTGGTAGAAAGAGAACATGTCATTGTTAACCCCCTGTAGTTTCAGCAGCAAGAATGTTTCCAGAAGCAAGGCTTGAGCTCAGCTAGTCCATCTGAATTTCTCTTCTCCCATTCCCTGAGTACTTCTAATGCGATCCATCATTCTTCAGATTGAGAACCCTCCATATCTTGTTATGTTGCATACCAATTAATGCAATGTCTTGAGATGAAATCTGAGAAGATAAAATATTAGATGCACAAGCAGGCATCTTTCTAATAAAGTACCAATCTTTCTGCAATGGAAACTTATTTTTAGAAAGTTAATAAAGAGATTAATCTTCCAGACCAGAGGAAGTACGGAAATTAGCAATTGTTTAATCATGCAGATCAGTAAGATGCTCCATGGTAAGTGTAAGACTAGTCATTGACCCTTTCTGGTGAGTGAATGGATTATAATGTTCAACATTTCAATGTAGCCCAATATCACAAGTACATAGTAATTATGATTTTATTATACAGTCACATAAATAATGCAGTATTTTTAATGATCCATAGCTTCTAGGACACCACACTGACAGTAAGAAAGTAGTACATACTGTTTAATTTTTACTGACATTGAATTTGTAAGGAACACTGAGAAATTTCAACAGCTTTAAAGAAAAAATCAACACTGTAGCAACAAAATTGTCTGGCTTTAGCACGGTATGTGTCAATCAATATATGGATCATTGATTAGGAAAGGAATCTGTAATCTCAAAAGGAAAGTAAGGACTTTTAAGAATAAAGTCTGACTTAGTATAATCATTATTTTGACTTTATACTGAAATAGTACATAATGCTGAATATTTTAAAATGTAACACTTAAACCCCCATGTGTTTAATTATTTCCTTTAGCTCTTCCAAAAACAATATATTCTCTTCTATCTCTGCAGAAAGAGCAAGGATTTTAGAGAAAATATGATGCTGATCAATTGCTTTCAATACAAGGATCTCTAGGGAGACTCTGTTTCACTCTAGGTGGGAAAGGACATTTTTGGTTTTTTTGTGATCCATCAGTTTTCAGATTGCAGAAAGCAAAAGTCTGGAAAACATGAGTGTGGTGCAGCGAAAAGCATTGCAAAAGGAGGGTTGGATGCAGCCATACCAAGTGAGCGGGTCTTACTTTGACCATGAGCACTGCTAGCTCTGCTACTGGGTTGCCTTTCTGAGCTTCTGCCTTTCTGACTGACACAGGCCAGGAGTATGTGTTCTCTAGCTTCAACTGCTTCCATTCAAGCACAAAACTCTTACAACACAATCATGTGCTTATTGACTCAATGCCTTCTCAGCTATAGGTGAATGTAAGGCATAAATGTGCCGTTGTGAAAAGAAGGCCAACAACCTCCATCTTTAGGGGAAGCATCACCAGCAGTTTGAGGGGTGTCATCCTTTCCCTCTCCCTCTACTGGTGAGACGTGTTCGGATTAATGTTGTGGGCTCCCTACAAGAGATAAACATACTGGGGCAAGTCTACCAAAGAGCCTTAAAGAATACTAGGAGACTGCAGCATCTCTCACACAAGGAGAGGCTGAGAGAGTGGGGACTGCTTGGCCTGCAGAAGAAATATCTCATGGGAATCTTACCAATAAGTATAAATACCACACAGGTATGAGCAGAGAAGATGAAGCCAGCCTGTTCTCAATGGTAGTGATAGGACAAAAGGAACTGAAATAGAGGAAATTCCATTTAAGCATAAAACCTACCTTCTCTGCTGTGAGTGTGCTCTAAGACTGGGACATATTTCCCATGGAGTTTTTATTATCTCCATTCTTGAAGTTATTCAACACCAGACTGGACATGACACTGATCAACCTGCTTTTGCTGATCCTGTTTTGAGCAGACATCTTGGACTTAAAAGAAATCCAGAAGTGCTTTCCAAACTTAACTGTTATGTGATTCTGTATTTGCTGTGTGCAGTCGAGTTTTGGAGAGAGATCAGTTCTTATTGGCCCACAGTGTATCTCCTGCCTCCTTTTTTTTGGTATACTCCTGACCATTATGTCAGGAATAGATATATATTACCCTGAAAGTCTCAAGCCTTCAAAAAATGTAAGTTATACAAATTTGTATTATGTGTGACAAAAAAGTAGATAATTTGTCATAATTTTCCAAAATATTCATGCTGGGCTTAGCCTAAAATCCTGACCTATTTCCACAGCCTGTTCCCATATGTGACTTTTAATTAAAGCAATCTCCCCTTTACAGTTCTGGAATGATGTAATTTTTTGTTGTTGCTTTCTCTGAAAATGTTAAAGTGCTGAAAAACAACATGTGATACAGAATAGAGACCAAATTAGAATGAATATTTAAGATACCAGCTGGATTTAATACCAGTTAGTACCTAATTAACATTAGGTTAGTATTAGTACCTATTAGTACCTATTACTAATATTACTAATATTACTAATATTACTAATATTATTAATATTAATAATATTAATAATACCTAGGTACTATTAGTACCTATTAGTACCTATTAGTACCTAATAAACATCAGACAAACAAAACTAGAACTCTGAGAAGTTGCAAGGTTTGCTATCAGACTGGCAAAGAGACTTCTATTTAGATGTACCACTGATGTGAGCTGCCCAAAAGACAGCCAGGTTAGAGGGGAAAACAGCTGAACAGAAGAACATGTCTACTGAAAAATATTGACAGAAAATGCCTGCTAGCTTGAGAGCTATGAGCCTGGGAACCAGGCCTATGAACCACTAACATCCTTGAAAAGGGCAGCTGGTCTCTTGGATGGACTGTTGGTGTACTTAGAAAGAGGACACATCCTGAGATTCTATCAGTAAGGGCAAACACAAGGAACTGAAATGACTGCCATTTGAGATGGTGGAATATAGTTTGAGAAAAACAGAAATTCCTCTGAAAGAATAGAACATCTCATCATCAATTTTCTGTTATAGTTAAAAAATGGAAATTAAAGCATCTATTGACTGCTTGAAGCAATGATATTCTACTCTGTTTTATGTCTCTGATACAAAACAAGTTTAATTTCTACTTAAAGCTGAGTGTTTCTTCCTCAGAGCTTACCTTGCCACACATATTTTTCTTTTCTAAACAGGTTGAATTCTCCACATTAAGTTTCTAATGGGTGCTTACTCCAGATTCTGTACCACAGTTCACCTTTGAAGTGAGACAGTCTGTAATCTCACTGGTTCCCCCTCTTGGACACACTTTCGGGGTACGTTTGGTTTGTGCTCCCATTTCTGGGATGGTTGGGTTCACCTCTGGGATTAGTTTGCTCCCCATTTTGGGATAGTCTGTCCCCTTTTGAAATCTGTCTAATTCCCTTTATACTGATATTATAAACCCATATAAATAATCTATTATATCCAATATTACATTGTTGATAAGTTGCTTCAATAATGAAAGTTCATAATAACTTGTAATAATAAATACCTAATTGGTAGTTGCTATTATTGGTTGTTGCTCCATGATCAACTCCTTCCATTGTTGACTGACACCATACTATTGACTGATTCTATATTATTGCTGATACCAGTTTGTATAGCTGGGTATAGCTATACATTTACTTTGTTAATCATAAATCATAAATATACGTGCTATAGGTGATTTTTACTATGGTTTTTTTTGGTGCCAGTTTACTTGCTAGGGGCAAATTTTGTGGTATTTGTGGTAATCCGTAATAAAGTAGAGAAATTTAGAGGATAAAGTCTTCATGTTCTTGAGTATTAGGGAATCCTAGAAGCCCCTATGGTCATAATCCCCATACACCCTCCCTTTAGCTCTCAACATCCATGCATCTTCATCTCTTTTCCATTAAAGCGTTATCAACAAAGAGATACAAAAAACAACTGGCCATGTTCCTTGCACACAAAAATATCTAGGTGTTATGTTAGTTGCCTATTTAGTGCCTCTGGCTCTATTTCACAGTCTTACATAGGGGATGACTTTGACTGTATAATCTGTCAATATCAGGTACTACAGGACAAAATCAATAACCTCTTCAAGGCTCTTGGTTGTCCAAAAAGTGTTGAAGGCAAGAGACAGCTGGAAAGGAGGGCAGCCACTGAAAAGGACTGAAAGACAGGAAGACAACAGAAAGCTATAAAGAAGTCAGAAAATACTATTTACCTTGAATTTCCCACATACAAATGCAGCTAATGGTATTTTTATCTTTTGCGAAGTACTCAGTTGTATTCAAGCCTGAGTTGAGTGCACTTCAGTCAATGCAAAATACCTCTCAGTCTCATCAGGATGTGAACTGCTGATTGCAGGTGGTAATGCATGCGTAATCCCGATAATGTGACTGGCATTCTTATTTTTGCACGTCTAGTTGTGATTGTCAGTAGTACTATAATCTGCCTGTAACCTACTGCATACAAGAGAAAAAGGCAGAGCATGACAACTCTGCTTCACAAAGATTTAGGGGATTTCAAAGACCTTTCAACTAGGAAAGAAAGAGGAAAATTCTGCACATTAAGGGATATATCTGCAAAAGAAAGTATTGCAGAAAAGTTTCACTCTGTTGAAGTCTAAACACACTAGGCAGGAGTCACCTTACTGAAATTTAGGCATCTAAATTAGGCATCGAATACAATGTTACCAGTCAGCCTCCCTTACAATCAACAACAGGAAACAGGTACTTGAGGGGGAAATGCATCAAATCCATGTCAAAATCCTGATGAAGGGCTGGATCAGTTATACTATGAAGATGATGATCTTTTGTAACTAACTTCTATACACAGAGCTTCCATACCTTCCCTTTTAGCTTTCAATGCCTATGTCAATCATCAGTTAGAATTGATGAACTGTACTTTTAAAAAAATATAAATAGGAAATAGGAAAATGATATGGGAAATGAAATCTATCCAACTTCCCAAAAATAGCCTGAGTATACAGATTGGGGAAAAAATATGACAAATAAGATGCCACAAGCTTCTTTCAAAATACACAAGTACTCACAATGTTGCAAGAAATTTTAAAAAACAATGTAGGCTGAGCCAAGAGAGGAGGAAGTCCATTTTTTCATAGGAAGTGTAGAAGGAAAGTAACTATAGGGAAAAAAAAAATCATTATTTGCAGTAAAAATCATATTCAAGTAAGGGGAGCATGGCTTTTACACAGGTGTTGAGAAGACAGCCAGCAAGAATGACAGACTTCATATTACCCTGTTCTAAATCTTATTTCTTCAAATAGGTCCTTGTAAAATGAGTAACCCTGTGTATTTGTTTGCCTCCACTTTTGTATCTCCCTGAAGACCTGAATGGTTAATAAGACTAGCTCCTACAGAAAAGTCATATCCATGGTGAGAATGGGTCGGATGGTCTATTTCTGTCACTGAGTTATCTGAGTGTCAAAGCCTCTGCATCTGGGATGCGAAACAAGTGGACTAAATCATCCGGCTAGTGTGCTCAAATATTCAAGACAAAAAGCCAAACAGGTAGAGAGATAAACAGACAGAGACAAGTTTTAAAAAAGCATCCAATACAGTGAGATCCAAAAGCAACAGACTCACAAATGAGCAGCCAGGGAAAAATCTTTATGTGCACCGTACCACTATTTATAAAAGAAGATGCTTTAAAAAACCCCAACCAAAGCGAAAACCAAGTCCAAAACCAAAACCACAAATATTTTTCTCAAAAAATGACAAAGCAGTTTGCAGTGTTCCTCCAGAGCATGTTCCCTGAAACTTCCTCAAGAGCAGCAAAAACTATGTTTTTTACAGATAATTTAGATTCATTGGCAAATGTTTCTGCCAAAGCTTTCTCGTGCAGATCTAACTGAAAAATACTACTTTTTCAATACCTGTAAGCCAATTGTGCTGTAGGGCTAAATATGGGTTATTGCCTTAAATAGCAATATTTCACAGACAATCCCAACATTATAAGGTTTTCTTCTCCTCGGGATTGATTAAAACAATATGGTTATTTTTGCATTTGAGTCTTTCACAGCAGTTTAGTGATATTCAAAAGGCTTCATCTTTTTGTGGAGGTACGTTCACCTTTACATAACTGAAATTCAATTAATATTCTAATGTATTTTTAATACATCATCATGGACAACTTTGCTGAGTTAGATAACTTTTAATTGATACAGAATCAATAAAAATTCCCAGAAGGATTCTTTTTCCACACTTGTACTCAATATATTAATTTTCCTAGTAAGGGATAAGTACTGTGGTTTGCCTTAAGGTCACCACAAAAGATTGTGAGAGTCTAGCCACCACAGAAGCAGTACCACCAGCTGCATTTCAGACTGAATATTGGTTTGCATTCTTTTTCCCAGTTTTCTGTGAAGACAAGGGTTGTACAGACTTGTCCTGCTGATCTCAGTATCAGAGTGATCAGGAGTCTGCCGAGTCTTTCTCATCAACAATCACATTTGAACAACTGAATAGGTAGTTTCAGTCAAACTGATGAAGGAATCACTGTCTTTTTCAATTCTGGGAAAACAAATGGCTTTTTAGTTAGGCTTAGAATGTGACTTTTTAGCCTAGTGTATTGAATTTAGTATCATCTCAAATAAGGAAAAGAGATTAACATAAATGTTACTAGATGCCCTAAAAATCCTCATTACACATTCCATATCTTCGAAAAGCAGCAGTTGTAACCTGAATCTTCATTAAAAATGTCAAGTCTTTGTAAGACACAAATCCACCAGAATCCAAACTTAATATTTTTTGATACTCATACATACACTTCCCTGCCTGAAATTTTCAAGGGATTTTTTTTCTGTAGATAAAATTTGGACCAAAAAAGTTCAACTCCTTTAGAAAACAAAGAATGCTGGAGAAAAGCAAAATTAATTCCATTAATTAGGATTTTTTTTTAAACCTTCCTAGCTGGGAACACAAAGGAAATAAAGTATGAAAATTCTTGCCTGTCACTGTCCTGACTAGCAGAGAGCGTGTCTATTATTGTCAGTCGTTTTTTCACTGAAAATCATTTATGTTTATAAAAATGCTGTATCTTTTCCGGTGTAAATCAACAGTTTTAAATCCAACAAGTAAGTGATGGCAAAAGTAGAATAATACTAGAGCCAGGATTTAGACAAGAAAATTTTATTGCATTGTTTGGTTAATTGCTTAACAGCAATTGAAAATATTTTTGGCATTGTTAGAGGAGGTTGTGGGTTTGTCTGGACAGTAGATCCTAACTGCATGTGCTTCACCATCTCATAAAACAGAGATGTCACCTGATACCACTCTTGTTATATTTAACTACATTGCTGATAGCCAATAAGTTTTATGGGAATTTGAGCAAAATATTGCATTTTGAAAGTGAGCTCTTCACATGGTCAAATCCTGTGCTTAATTGACTGAGCAATTTTATGAATTGTGGCCCAGCACAACGTATTTTCTCGTTAGGTAGAAGGTTGTTTACATTTACTATACAGGTCTTACCTATCATTAGTGTTGACTTTGTAAATTAGTCTGAATATCTCTTAAATACTAAGTTTTTTCACTTCTTTTCTTTTTGTTAGCAGAAAATGTATTCTCTTTTCCTTCTTCAAGTGTCATAAAAGCAAGTTATACACATACCTTTTTAAATTACGAGAAAAATTTTAAAGTCATATTTTGGGGTTTGGTCCCAAGTAATATGATATCCCAGCTCATATTTTGGTAAACTCCATGAATCAGACACACAGATTGAAATGCAGCTTCTGCCTTCCTTTATAACGATTGCTGTAGTTAACATATAGGGGTTCCTATAATTTGAAGACATACAAATAATTTACTTGAGAAAACAGATGTTATTTTATCTTTGATATCTTTCAGTCTGAACATGTCTGAGTAAATGCGCATTAATCAATGCCGTGTCTATTAGTCATGACACAAGTAGTCAATTATTTACCAAAAATAAAGAGATTTAGAAAACTGTACAAATGCAGGCACAGATTTTCTTCCTGCTACTTTCTTGGTTCTCACAAAATCCAGTCTCCACCCCACATCACGTAACTTGCTGTTACTAAGATTTTCTGTATCTATTTAAAATATCTATGCCGGAGATTCAAAAAATAGTAGTTTTCAAGCAAGTCGTATACATTTGTTTAGATAGTTAATTTTAGAAGACAAATAATGGCACTACAGCCATTAAAAGAAAGATGGTTTCGAATTGAGCAGTGTTGCTTTATCCATTCAAAGAAGATGTTACCCATTCATCAGCTTGATACATTTTGTTAAGACTGTCAGCAACTGTGAAGTGATAAGATAATGGGATGTATTCATTTTAATTATCTAGAATACTTCCCCTGTGAAAGTTAAAAATAGCTTCTGTTCATTCTAGTAATGAAGACCTAAAGGAATAATTTTATAGCTAGATATAGTTGAGTAAACAAATGCTTCATAGTTTACAAAAAACCATATTTTTGCATAAATTCACTTGGCTTTTTTTGTTTGTTAGCTTTGTTCATTGTTTAGTTTGGGGTTTTTTTGTTTAATATGGACATTCATCTTAAAAACAAGAGCTTTTCAGTAACCCTGTGAATGTTGACTCTTCCTCTAAATTAAGATCGCTACTGTAGACTTTCAAACCTGTTTTTAAATACATATTATCAGTTAATAATTTGATGTAGTGTTTGCTTTTTTGTACATTGAAATGTTTCAATTTAAGAAACTGTTTTGATTTTGAGTGTGGATCATATATAAAATCTATGGAGACTGTGGTATTTTCATGGCTGCTACCTCACATACTGGCTGAGATCCTTTCTCTTACACTGACCAATGAACAATCATATACGATTCACTATGCAGTTACTAGAAATGAGTATGAACACAAATAAATCACAATTGGGGAGATTTACTCCTACCTAATCCTAGTGATCAATGTATCACTGCCTGTTAAAAACCAACAAAGACAGGGAAACTAGAAGTTTTTATTGAAAGATAGATTTTGAAAATGAAAATAAATAGAAAATATTATTTAAGTCATGATACTTAAGATCATTGATTGAAAGCTTTAATAAAGAGCATGGGATGTAACCTTGAATATGTGCGGACTTAGGCTTAGTAAAGGAGGCTTTTAGTTGTAGGAGATTTTTGTGATTTTTACTAAATGCAGATTAGAGCGATGGTGCTCCCTGATACTAACTTCTCAGTTATGCATCTACCACAGTGCTAGGCTGGGAATAACATCATTAAATCATGATAATTTAGTCATAAATCCCAGACTAAAAAGGGACAGCAGGCAACCTGTTTTAGCCAATGAATGAAGGATTCTGTTCAGGCCAAGGCTCTCAGTGAACCTGAGTTCTCTGGCAGCAGCAAATTCTTCCAAGGAGGGCTGCCAAAACACAGTACATCCACTGCCTACTGGAAGTACATGTCACTGTCTAACGACCTCAAAGCTGGACAGAATGGATGCAGTCCTACACAGAAAAGCTAAAGAACTCTTCTCACAGAGATCATATCAAAACAGCTACAGTGAAGATTTTCATACCAAACACAATCTCCTCTATCCAATAAAGTTGACTTTTGCGTAATTCTGAAAACAATCAGTGTAGGAACTCTGGCTTAAAAGTGAAGTATTTTCTCATACAGAGGAAAATATGATTATGAAGATATTAGGATGATAGAATGGACATGGCACTTGGGAGTGAACACAGTTCATACACCAAACAGGAATTGCACCATCTACTCATAGTTCTTTCAGCTACTAGGGTAGAAATTGAATTAAGAACAGAGACTTTCCTGGACAAACTGGCAAGACTGTGTGAATGGTCTGCGAAAAGGGTAAGAAACTGGTTTAGCAGGTCATACTCACAGAGGGGTAATCAATGTTTTTCACTCAGGCTGGCAGCCTGTCACAAGTGGAGTTCCTCAGGAATCGATGTTCCACATCTTCAGAGGTGTTCTGGATGATACCACAAAGAGACCTGGACAGGCTGAAAGGGCAGGGCTGGCAAGAAGAGAGCAGGGTGCAGCAGAGACAAGCGCAAAGTTCTGGAATGACACAACCAAAGAGCCCAGCACAGGCTAGGACCTTTGGGAGCAGCCTTGCCGAAAGGGACACAGAGGTTCCTGGTGGACAATCGATTGGACACAAGTCACTGGTGTGATGCTGCAGCTACAAAGGCAAATCAGACCCCAAGCTGCAGCTGCAGGGGCAGAGACACAGATGGGACCACCACACTCTGACCACAGCTTGTCGGGCAGTACCTGAAGCATCGTGGCTCCTTCTGGTCCTCCCAGTTCAAGGAAGACACAAAAATGAACAAAGGGCTGCAGAACCTGCCCTGAGAGGAAAGACAGGAGGAGCTAGGCCTTTTATCCCTGAAGAAGAGAAGGATCAGACAGGACCTTATTGCAGTATTCCAGTGCTTAGAAGCTGGCTACAAAGAATACAGATGCTCTCACATCACAAGGAGTCACATGGTGAAGACAATGAGCAAAAGGTACAAGTTGCACCAAAAGATATTTTATCTTGATGTAAGAAAGACATTTTTTACAATGAGAACAATCCTTCATTAGAATAACCTCTCCTGGAACCAGCAGAGTCTTTATCACTGTAGACTTTCAAGATGCAATTGGTGAGGATGCTAGATAATCTCATCTAGTTTCCCTTTCCCATGAAAATATGGACCAGATATTCTCCTGAGGTCTCTTAAAACTCGGTTGTTCTGTGATTTTATGGGTTTTTTTCATTAATGGACACATAATTTTTCATTTATCTTTCTCTCTAAACAGAAGGGCTGTCTTCAGGGCTCTAATTATTTTTGGTGGAGTCTACTTTAGCACATACCAGAATTTCTCCATGGAAACAGGAAGTATAAGGAATCTGAAGTAAAACAAAAAAAAGAAAGAATTAATTGTATATATCAGCTGGGAAGTGCTTCAAGCAATGATTATTCTGTCAGCCTTCACCGAATTGCTCAGCATAACTGACTGTTATTAGAAGAATTCTGGTCATATTTAAAGCAAACATAAATTATTTTCCTGAGAAAGAGCAAATAACACAGACTTGACTGTGATGTCATTTATATTAGGTTTTTATACACAGGCAGTTGGAGATGGGTCTGGTTACCATTAACTTATGAAAACTCAAAGATGCTCTCTTGATCTGCAAGATTTCCTTCCGATTACACACAATGAGATCAGGATCTAGACCTTTCATTTTAATGGGCAACAACTAATTCAGAACAGCATGAAATTACAATCACACCTGGAATATGAAGAAACAGAGGAGTTACAATTTTATGATATAGAAGAATGTAATATATAGAGGACAGTGTGCCCAGTACACAGGGTAAAATATGAAAAATGAAGGTTTATTTTCATGCTCACACCTGAAATGCAAATGTGTAACAGATGTTTAGCTATCTCCTTTCATTCTATCAACCTTGCATTCATCACAGCACAAAAATATGTAACACATGATAAATGAACTGAAGGAAAGCCTGTATTATGCAGGTAAGTGTAAGGAGCTCTCTGTTAGTATATCTGTTTTAATTTGAATGCATGAAGCTGGGTCTTCCCTTGGAGCAGGGCCAAAACACCTATGGCTGAGAAATTATTCACTGCAAAATTATCCTAATAAAAAATTGTAAATCCCCAGTTCTCTCAAAATATAGGGCTTCAAACCAATGCAAAAGTGAATTACAAACCTATTTATACAGGGCATGAGTTTGCATTTGCATATACATATGTATCTAAAATAGCACATATTTATGTGCATATGTACATATTTAATTTCTACCTATTCATACTATACCTAAGTTGAAATTTTTTCATTACACTTTGGCTGAATCCTCTGTTACCTCCATTTTTTGGTATAACATGATTTTCTTACAGTAGGACACACTGTTTTAGGAACAGAAGAAAATGTACAGCATTGGATTATAGGAATTATTTATTTTGTGTCTGGAGTAAAACAGTGAGGGCTGCTAAGTTTCTTTTCTCATTGTTCCGCACAAGAGGATTCCTAGTGTCTTTGTGTCCTGGGATACACTCCTACACGGAGCTTAGAAAATACTAGTACTGCTCTTCTTCAGAAGGGGGTGGTCTATTTTTAAAGAAGGCATTAAAAATCTTCAGAAAAGTATTTTCAAAGCCTTCAGGCTGCTATGTGGTGTTCTTTTAAAGTTCTTTAATGTTTTGTAATCCCTTCCCATCTTAGCCTCCCAGTAAAATGAAAGATTGATATTATTCTGTGAGGTTCAGGTAACCTGTTGTTCTGGGATCTCTTACAGTGAAATCATAAAAGAGCCTTCACTGACCAGAAGAGCATGTGATAAAGTCAGGTACAGAAGAGGCCCCAACATATGGTGCTGGAAGCATCACCTGGACAAAGGCAGTAATTTATTTAAGACGGAAAAGGTTCCTACTTTCAGAACTAAGTGTCGCAAATAACATGAACAGAGGTCACAAAAATCTGTTGTCACAGGGATGGATGACAAAAAAACCCCATCACAAAACAGAGAACTTCTGTTAAGTAAGTTGAAACAGGTAAGGCCACAGCATAGCTTTGGGATCTAACCAAACTATCAATTTTCCACACACATATTTTTGACTTTAGCAGATTTTGGATACTTCATATTTTGAGCAGAGAGAAAATTCAGAGCAATTTCTTACTACACAGTTGTGCTCCCTGCAATTCAGAAGGGCTAACCCCAGCATTAGATTACCAGATGCTCAGGGCTTTTCTAATCCATTAGCTATTATATGTGCATTCCAGGGTTTTCATAAGAAATGCAACAGCTGTGAATCTCTGAAGTGTCTCCTAAAGTGATGACTGACTTTGGAGATTATCATTCCCTTTTCCCTTAAAACAGGATGGAGTTTCCCCTGTGGCTTCATGCTGCTGGAAGAGATTTTGGATAACCTCTGACTGTTTAATTCCCCCAGACCTTGGGAGTAATGCAAGTGTGGGTGGTGAATATAGGCAAAAGTTTTCCTACTGAATTCTGAGAATTCTTACCCCTCAGGTGCTCCCTCTTTTCCAAGAGTGTCAGTGATCTGCTGTCAAAATTTTCTGGAGACATTTGAAGAAAAATACTTTTCCCTAGGCTGGGATAAGTCCCATGCCTCAGAGGTGCATGAGACTGGAGGAAGTCTGGAGGAAGAAAACCTGCATGCAGGCTTTTTGAAATAAAAGAGCAGCTTCATTTATTAAATAAAATTATTCTAAGGAATTGCTAATATTCTAAAAATATGCTAAGGCTATGAATAGCAAGGAAGTGACTTAAAATTAAATTTGAGATAATAAATAGCATTTCATAGAATCTCTGAATCAAAGAATATGCTGAGTTTGATCATTTAGTCCAACTCCCAGCTCTGCACAGCACCATCCCCAAGTCACACCATGTGCCCAAGACCATTGTCAAAACACTCTCTGAGCTCTGTCATGCTGGTGCTGTGACCACTTCCCTGGGGAGCTGTTCCAGTGCCCAATCATCCTCTGGATGAGAAACCTCCTGCTATCCAGCCCAAACCTCCCTTGCTGCAGCTTCGTGCTGTTTCCTGGAGTGCTGTCTCTGGTAACATTTCAAGACAATGCATGCAAAAATAATAACTTTGATTGCTTAAGGTTCAAGCAATCAAACTTGAGTGAAGCTCCCCAAACAGACATTGTTAGCAAAGAAATTTTACTGAAAGGGACACCCAAACCACAAGCAGGATGTTTAAATTGCTCCTTCCCTCTTTATCCTTAATCTTTGCCTTTTGATCTTAAAAAGGGGGCTTATAGAAAGTCCTCAAGCTTTTCTCAGCTCTTAACTTGAGATAACGAGGGTAAAAAGATAGTTCATCTCTCTTTCTGAAAATTATGGTCTTTGCTCTCTCAAACACTAAGGAAATGCAAAGATAGGCAAAGATAGGTAACATGTCCCCAACTGAGCTCTTTCTTTCTTGACAAAATACAAAACAGAAATTCATGCCGAGAAATTCCTCGAAGCCAAACGAGTTACATTCAAACCTAAGTGTCTATAACAGGTTGTATTTCATCTGGAATGCCACAGCAGGCCAGCTTAAGTCTGGTCTTTAGAAGAAGGACTCAATTTTGGCTCTTTACCATACATCTATATTGAATGAGTGCAGAATCACAAGATGACGGCATCTGAACTGAAAAGTGCTCTGCATTTCAACCCAAGGTGCAATCTACCTTGAAAATAAAATCAAGAATATAAGGCAAATTTCTATGAAAAAGCTCATACATTATTCTTGAACCTGGACCAGTGAATATCTCACCTTATAAAAATTGCTTTTCGTCTGGGACCTTCTGAATAATAGGCAAACCTTTAAGAACGCCATCAAGATTATCCCTTGATCTTGAAAGTTCTGGCACTGCTTTCTACCGTAATGTTTCCTTGTCCCTTGTCAGGGAAGGAGGCAGAAGAAAAGAACAGGAGAGAGAGGATTAATTTTTAATTTAGGCATAGTTAAAGTGCAATTTCTGGGCATTATAGCAGGTAATTAAGTGTCAAAATAGATACACCAAAACAAGTGCTAAGGTTATTTGATGATCATGTAATAAGTAGAAAGAGAATTACCTTCCCAAAGCAACATTATTTATTTTAAAAGCAAACACAGCAATTCAACATTATGTCTTATATGTATATTTTGGCTCAGGTTGTATAATTTTTAGCTATGTTGACTAAAGGTCCTTTTAGCATGCATCATATCACTGAATTCAAGATGAAACAACTTCTGTGGTTCCTGCCCATAATACATTTTCCAGAGGAGTATATGGTACCATGTCTTTGTTGAGACCCAGCTACCAAAGTTAGCTGTTCCTGTTAGGTTATGTTATTTCTAAAACATTTAAGACCTGTCTAGGAAGAATAAGAGATGCTATTTTTCCAAGAGCTACATCTGTGTTGGATTTAGGGAGCTTGTGAAAACCTAATGTCAAATGAAGTTGCATACTTCCAGTGCTGAAGGATGAAGAAAAATTACATGGAACAACATATATTAGTTTAGAAGATTTTATGTCAGTTTACTGCTATATAAAATATTCAGGCTATTTGCTTTTGCTTAATTGACATCCTGGATGAAATAAGGACACAGGCTGAAGAGATAAGGCATGACCATGGAAAAAAAATTCATAACAATACTAAAATATTAAATTAAAACAGATGTTGCAGAGTTCAAAAGTGAAAGATTCAAAATTTTCAGGAACATATGCATAGGATACTTGCAGCTCCATGGTTAGATATCAATCTACAATCTACACAGCCTAATTTTCAAAGCTCTTGACTATTCAGCTGGTCTGGGTGCTCTAGAGATTATGTTTAGATAGAAAGAAAGTCTGCAAATTATACCAACTTCTAATATTTTTACCCACACTGCAGGAGGGGTGTCCCGTTATAAGCAATTTCAAAAGCCTTATTAGTACAAATTGGACATGCATTTTTCTACTTATTAATATGAAACTGTATTGATTGTTCTACAAACAGAGTTTGTTAATAAACCAATGATCAAGCAAGGTACCAGAAACTGCAGTACACAGCAATTTCTAAAGCATAAATACAAACGGGCCACATTTCTTCTTGTCATAAGTTTACCTCAGGTCTGTTCTGCTACATCAGAGACTGTGGATCAAATTGAGATGAGGGCACAAGAGAAGAAGATGCTTCTCCACCAAAACACCAGTGTGGGACAGAACAGGAAAATGCGAAATAGTTATGACATTGGGCAAAATGGAGCAAAAGTGAAGCATACACAACATTCTATACCACACAGAAATCAAGTATTGGCAGATATAGGAAGTATATAGGAAGTAAACTGGGTGTAAAATAAAGAGAGAGAACTTAGAGGAGGAAGAAAGCCATCTCAGGGAGGGATTTTAATTGCTTTGTAGTTCCAACAGTGGCTAGTATTTATATTGTAAATTCTCAAATTCTGCTTCATTTCACAGTCTTTTTTAACTTTCCAGTTTTTGATTGGCTTATTGAAGAGGGGATTATGTCACATTTTACTAACTGTGAAGATGTAAACTAGTAGCTGGGAATGTGCTTCTTTAAAATTTTTCTCTCTAATCCAAGGAAGCAGATACTACAGGTTTCAATATGATTCTCCTTGCAGATGCTTGGTTGCCTCACTTTTTACTGTTGAACCCTTTATTTTCTGAAACTTTGGGGTTTGTTCAGAGTAAGAGAACATTTTTATATAGATTTGAACTCTCAGCTCATACTATAGACTGTTCTTTATGCTGTCTGATCTGGTTCTCACTCACTTTTATAATGGATTCATTATCCTTGGAAAATATTAATGACATTTAGAGCAGATGGCTGTCACTACGTTCTCATGGTTCACATTGTCCACTCATGAATCTTTTCTCTTTCCATGTACATACACATACCTGCATGGCATTTCATACAACAAATGCCATTGATTGATCAGAAATAGGCTTTTGCACTTTCTGGTCTTATCCTGTAACTACATCTAATTCTGAGTCTCACCTGACCTACTGACATCAGAAGAGCAGAAAAAGAGCAGTAATGAGTCACTGCTCTGTCTGTGCATCAAACATCATCCTGTGCAAGGGCAGGAGGGAGAAGCCCTGCTGTGCTGGGTGTCTTCCCACCTCCTGGTCTCATGCAGCCCTGGCCCCTGCAGCAGGACAGCCTCACCAGGGGCCGCCACAGGCTCTGAGCCGCCAGGATTACACCTCCTAAACCCCACTGGATTGTGGCTGTTGTGGTGCCCATATCCACTCTGCCCTCATCCACTATTCTCTGTCTAACACCAATGCTGCAAAAGAAGAAACAGCAGCCCATGAGTGGCCACACAGGACAAATCAGATGATTGCTAATAACAGATTGCTCTAACCAGACCCAAAGCAGAGCACAGTTGTTTCAAGAGAAATGGAAAAAGCACATAAAATTGTTTGACAATTACTCATGAGTTGGATTAAGACATGTAGTTCTGATGAAGCAGGAGGAGGTTCACTTAGGACAATAACACTAAACTTCGTTCAGGCAGAAATTCCATTAATTCTATCTGATCAGTTTAATTTTTCAGTTCAGGATAAACATATTAATTTATAGCAGCAGCTAGCAACAGAAATAATGCCTAGCATTATTTTTCCTACACCTGTCAATATCCACCCACTTAAAAAAAAATTTAAAAACATATGTGACTTTTCTGTAGCAGCAAATAAGCTAAATAACCACATTTATATTGCCTCAAAGTAACTATATACATGAAAGTTCATGTATTAAGCAGGATAAATGGATGAAATTTCTTACCATTCTACCTAAAGGTAAAGCATAAAGCTAGAGGCTAAGACAGAAAGGAACACAGAGGAATTCTTTAGGCATTTAGAGGTGCTCAGAATTAGGGTTTAACTGCGGTGTAAAATGATTTGTGATGAGAGCAAGGCAGATAAGGGAAGTCTACTTTTAGCAGCCCTTTGTTTTCCACTTCAATAAAAAGTTGTCCCACAGACTAGGCCAGACCCCACAGTAGTTTATTAGATGCCTGTTGTTGAATATTCTTCACTCCGATGGCTGTGATGGTGCCAGGCGCCCTCATGGAAAAATTCCTTCTAGTCAGTGCAGCTCAAGACCTTAAAGCAACATAATCCATTCTGGATTCCGCCAGGTTTTAAAGAATGCAAGTGACTTCACAATCACTAAATCTATGCTTTGGCTGGTATTTTTCAAGGACTGCCGTGTCTTTGTAGTTTAAACAGAATCACAAACATTATTAGAGAGACCAGAAAATATTTGCCAACAGTTCTAATGGCAAGTGTTAAAACAGCTCCAAATGGATTAAACACTAGGATTTACTCTTAGGCCACAGAAATTACCCTAGTGCTTGACTTTTATCTTCCAGATCAAAAATTCAAAGGAGAAAGAAAAATCAGATAAGATACTGAAACTTAAAGGAAGATCTGGGTTCTTCAGTAGTGAAACAAATCATGTTTATTGGATTTCCAAACTGTTCAAATTCTATCACATTTCTGTAAGTAGAGAACGTGAAGAATTCAACCAACTAAAACAAACTCTGCACAGTGCAGAAGATAAAGATTAAGCTGTATTCTTCTCAACTTCATGAAAGACCATTAAAAAGGCTTCCAAAAAGAGCATAGTTGTAAGCAAAAGCTTGAATCCATGAGAATTTAAATCAGCTCTTGTTGATTTAAAATTTTCTGAACTCCCAAGCTTCTGTGGTTCTATATGGCACACTGCAGATGTAAGTGCTATGTAAAGATGGCATAACTTTGTGGAAAAAAACAGGATATATAGCTTTTACTTAAATATTATTGTCAAATACTTTATAATAATGACATATATACACTTGATTGTAAGTGCTCAAATGGAGGAAATTAATTGCTTCAAATTGCTGAAAGACAGAAGTTATCTGCAAGAAATTAAGAGGCTGGCTGGGTAATGTCAATAATCCTCCTCATTCCTTATGGACTGACTCTTTTTGTCAATAGTGAGAACAACAGACTCTTATGAAGGCATATTGAGCTTTTATAATTGCTTTAGTAATTCCATTTATACCAAAAGAATAACATCAATAATGTAACCTGCCTAAATACAAGATGCCAAACTTTCTCCACCCCCTTTTAAAAATATTCCTCCACCCCTTTTTTAAAATATTAAAGACTATTTTCAGAATTACACATGCTTTTGCAGACTGCCTTCAGTGTAGCCTTCTTTGGATGGTGGTCAAAAAACTAATACGCTCCCTGTACAGCCAGTGTAATATGCTGTAAACGAACTATAGTACTGAATCCTCATAAGGGTGAGGAACATAATATTGGTACATAAGGGAGCATCACTGGTTGCAGGTTGGTGGCACAGCAGAATAGGAACTGACTTATGGCCATGAATGGTGAGACGCACCCTGAAGCTGAACAAGAAGTGAAACCACAGCTTGCTAGGAAGCGTATTAGATTAAAAATCTCAGTTTGCCCCTTATGTGACATGTAATAAGAATGAGTTCTGCCATGTCTACTTGTGCAGAGGTCTGGATTCTGGCAAGTATTAGCCTACATCCTAGCCAATCTGGGAAGAAGGGGATTTGAAAAACTGGTTAATAAAGCATGACTTGGAAGCTTGATTCCTCCCAGAATTCAGAAATGTCCTCCTGACCCTGGCTGATAGCAACTCAATGGACAGCCTGGCTTGAAGTGTCCATGAAGGTTTTTTGCCAATTTTTTAGTAGGTAATGCTATGGAAGCAAGATCTCCAAGGCTATCTGATTATAGAAGGGGTGCCAGGAGAGTCAGCCTGGTGCAGTTTACACTTGGCAGTTAATAAAAGCAATTGGCCCTCTCTGACAGCAGATGTTTCCTTAAGGGTATATAAATAACCTTTTAGCCGAGTCATCCAGTTCAGCCCTGCTAGCTCTCTTGCATGTGGCAAAACCACACGTGACAAAAATAACATAGCAAATCACTCATGAGACTACATTACCAAACTATGTGGAAGAGAAATACAAATTTCTCTACACAGAATTAGGAAAAGGTCAGTGCATGCAAGTGCCTCTTAAATGCATTAAAAATAAGAAAAGTCTCATTTTAATGCATAGTGGGGTTTTGGTATTTCTTGGCATAGCTTCATTGTCAAAGGGCTTTTAGGTAGCTATCATCCACTTGGACAGGTTTCCAGCTTAAACAGATGACACCTAGAAAATAATCATTCTCACCTTTCCTATCATTGACTCTCTGAATATTCACTGAAATAATTAGGTTTAGTGATTAGGATAAGTTTCAAGAACAAACTGATCCTTTCTGCATTAATCTCTTGCCAACACTGATGTTCTAGAATTCACATGAATTTACATCTGAACTGGCCTGAGGCTGTTATTTAAAAAACCCCAACCAACCAACCAAACACAGAAATTACCAAACTTACATGAGAATCTAAGGTCTATGATTTGAATAATGAGGCACTTACTGTGATCATCTGAAAACAAAACTTGTTTAGCATTCCTGATAAGTGATTTTCAGTTTAAAGCCAAAATGTTTCATATTCTGTTGTCAAGAGAATTTGTTTGAGAAACCTCCTATTTAATTTTTACATTATGTTTAGGATAGGTAATAACTTTTTCTGTAATCTGCAGTTAATAATCAGAATATTTTTTGCTTTGCTTTTGACACATGAAAAGACTTTTGATTAGTAGACCCTGGGAGCTCTGTTTGATCTCAGGATTATTTTTCAGGAACACTTCAACAAGGTCTTTCCAGCCTGTCACTGCTTCCTTGCAGTCATGTATGAATGTTCTAGCAGAATTTGCTCTTGAATCTTGGCACTTCCAAATTAAATGGAATTGAGACTTCAGCTTTTTCAGAGCTTAGACATGCCAATGGTCTTGCATAACAAAAATATTTTTATGAATTCACCTTTTAATTGATTAGTGTAGAGCAATACATCAAAGCCTGGAGAATTCCATGTGTGTTTTTCTTACTTTAAAAAAAAAACTTCAACTGCCAGGGACATGTCTCATTTTATCCAGAAGTTTTTGACGTCAGAACCATAAGCTCTAAAAAACCCCATGCAGTTGTTTGTTGATAACACCACAGACATTGCTAAAACACATTCCGTTCATTTCCAGCATTTGTCAGTGACATTTCAATTGCATGCATATGAGTGCTTCTAATCCATCAAAATTCTTTGGAATGAAAACTGTTCCACTGCAAATACAAAGCCTGCAGAACTAAGGTCTACAGTTACGTGTTTCCCAGAATTTTAATCTGTCTCTAGATGCTGCCTCTAATGGAGAAAAAAGAGGGTTTTCTGTTATTTTTTTAATATGTACCAATAACTTACTGCATTCCAAGGAGAAAAGTATTTAAAGGAAAAGAGGAAAAGACAAATATTGAAAAATTAGTACCATATAAACTTCTAAGCATTTTGTTGTGAGGTATGTCTGAGCTATAGATGCTTTAAGATATTCAGAATTAGTCAAGACTATCCATATGACTTTTTGGTGTTATTTGTTACATCTGCCTAAAAAATATTACTTTATTGTTGCTGAAAGAAATGGTGTTGTACCAAATTTTATAACATCAAACACTCATTTCCTCATTTACCTTGAATTTTCACTACTCCCGTGCCAAAATGAAAGGTAAGTAATATGCCAGTATTAAGTGAGTAATATGCTGAGTATGTTTGGGGATATTGTGTCCCATGCTGTGACCTGATCTGATCTGATACGATGTGATGAACCCTGTTTTTGTCTTCTAATACAATTCCTATATATTAAAATATATGTTTTCTTTGTGTTACTACCATGTGCAGTGATGATATATGAATAAACACGTAAGTTTAAATCCCTGGGGAAAGACGTAGCTTTTAAGACTATTGGTAAGCAAAAGGTCTTCATTCAAGAATGTTAACTCATGTCTAAATATACTGGGTTCCTTTGTACACTTGCTAAGGATTCTGTAGCCAAGAATGAAGACAAAACGAAACCATTTTAACTGCTCTTTTTAGAAACTCAGAAGGACCGCAGCTCTACCACAGATAAAGTAGAGCCAACCACAGTTTTTGTCATCCCCTTCAACCAGCTTTATGGCAACATGTCATACTGGATCAGGTACCTCCAAATCTCCCAGTGAATTTAATGCAATCAGCACTTTGCTCTCTTATCTCTCTTCATCCACTCCCATACAAAGATACTCTCCAACTAGGTTTTCTATCACCAAGGAATAATTAGGGTATTTCACCACTTGTAAGCAGAATAACCTGCGAGATGTTTAGGACAATAAACAAATGCAGCCACAGCAATCTGAATGAAGACAACCTGAGACATATTGACTGAGTCTCTAAGCATCATACACTGACAAAATCAACATGTATGAGTGAGAAAACAGCTCTCATCCCTCCAGTAGTTCCTAAGTCTGCTAAAGATTTCAGTGTTCCCAAATGGAAAACGTTTCCTTTTCAACAAAGGTTATGGAAACATTTAGCTATGAAGTCATGCCTCTTGAAGAAAACACCACTATCTGCTTCTTACTTTGAATATGGAGCCTCTCTTTAGATTGAAAGGATTTACCTTTTGACTCTAATGAGTTTTGCAGCAGACACAGAAAAAACAAAACAGAGGATGTACCCTCCTTATAAAATAGTGTCAGGTATATAATTGAATTCACAACCTCAAATACATTGCTTTTCCTGAAACCACCTTTAAGTGTGAAGCTGCTGCCTATAAAATGTTCAACAGCGAGACTGAAGGCAATTCTTCCATTTCACAAAAGCAGAAAAAGTCAAGGATATCTGGCTTTTGTTTCGGCTTCATATATTTTGTGGGTGGGGTTTGCAGGTAAGTCTCTGCAGTACAGCATAGGTGTGGTTAATTGTACTGTTTGCAGTAGTTTTCTGTGACAGCATCTTGGAGGTCCCCAACTTCATCTGGTTAATGAACGTTCATATCCTACCACTCAGAGTACAAAGTGATTAACTACAAAGTGGAACCCATACTTAGCTCTGCTTTCACTAAGTTCTTATAAATAAGATCTGTCGGGGTTTATGAATGGTATTCTCCAATTTACTGCCCCCACCAAGACTCTCCCAAACCACATGCCGCTTTTTTGCCTCCTGCACTCCCCTCCCCTTTCTTGCTGGGGCAGGATGCAGTTGGGAATTGGAGGCACAAAAGGTGAAGGTCATGGGTTAAGATAAGAACAATTTACTGGCAACAGTAATGAGATAAGCAAACAAAGAGTAACAGCAGCAATATTAATTTTAAAAGTATATAAAAGAGAACGTCATTCACATGCAAAAACGCTCACCACAGACCCTGAAATAATGAGCAATGGTAGATGATTTTTCCTCTGCCTGACACAGTTTTTCTACTGGAAGCCTTGCCCTTCTCTCTGAAGCCAGAAATTCCCTTCCCCCTAGCCCCAGCAATGATGTGAAGTGATATGGAATAACATCTGGGTCCTGGTCAAGCACTCTCAGACATGCTCTGCTCCCAGCTACTGGTAAAAAATTAACCCTGCCCAGGTCAAAACACATAAACTTGAAGTCAACCTCCCATATTTTAGTATTGCTTTAGATAGTGTATTTTCAAGTCTCTGCATGCCTAAGATGTCATATCACTCAAAACACTGAACTTGAGCTCCTCACTTTCGAAAAAAAAAAGTGGAAATAAAACTGTGGCAAAAGTAAAGTCTGAATTTAGTTTTTAAGTGCAAAACGTCATTATTATTTCAATGCTGCTTATAGAGATTTTACTGTAAAAATAAATGCGGTATTGAAAGGTACATCTATTTCTGTAGTAACTATATTGCAACTTATTGGTGACTCATAATGTCTTCATTTTATTTCATGTTCTATTTTTATTAAAATATCTTGCTAATGATTCCTTCACAGGTGAGTGTGAAGACTTTTGGTTTGTCAAATTATCAGCCTGGATGAATCCTATGCCTTGTCATGATACTATCACTTACTCTGTATCCCACACTGCAAATGTCCAAGCATATCTATAAATCATCTTCTTCTTGACAAAAGAGAACAATCCCAGTGGTTCATCAACATACATGCAATTTGGTCTGGTAAAATGGTAGCATGGTATCACTTTGTTTTGGTGTTATTCTCTACTGTAGTGCTGGAGAACTTTCTAAATGTACCAGTCCATGTCCTCCTAGAACCTGCAGTCAAAACTTAGGAGTAAGGACCAAGAAACTCAACTATTAGTTTATTTAATTAGCAGTTAGTTTATTTAATAAAAATCAATAAATCCCTTGCAAAGGAGGACAAATATTTTATCCAAGTCATTGTTTACTTAGTACACTCCCAAAGATTACTTGAGATATCATTAGGTACACATGTGGAATGAATGTCACATAAACAAATACACTTGCTTCTGCAAAAAAAAAGAAAAAAAAGAAAAAAAAAGAGGGTGGGAACTATTGAAAAGGCTTCATGTTTTCCTAAGCTTACTTATCAGACATAATTACTCATTTCCTCTGTTGGTTTTTGTCAAAAACTATATAGCCTCTCTCTGATAGAATCAAGATCTACTCAGTTTTTCAGGACTTCTCCTATTTGTCGTCAATCCAAAGAGAAATAGGACACCCAATTTAGAAAATCAGAGTAATCAGTTTGCAGGAAGGCATGTTTTACACAGGACAAAGGCCTTCGGATTATTAATGCCTTTACCCTTCAACTACAAAAATATATTTCAGGAGAAGGCAAAATTTTTACAAATTAGGAATGAGTTATGGCAGACTGATAATAACAGGTTACTGTTCTACTTCAGACATCAAATGCATGCCCTATAATGTATGAGAGTAAGGGATCACAACAGAATTTTTTAAATTTAAAACCTTTTACACACTCTAGAATGTCAAAAAAATACTGCAGATATATTTTTACACAGAAGATGCTGACAGATTAATGCAATGACACCTGAAATCTGAAGGGAAAAACCTTGGGCACTACACTCTTTTGCCGCTAGGTTAGAGGTAGGATTTGTGATTCTCTCACTAAAGTGAGTTCATATCTGTGTCTAAGGCATGAGATCAACCATTGAAAATACATTTCCTATGACATTGTCCATAAAATCTAAGCTAAAGCAACATTTGTGGAGAGTTTAAGAGCAAAGAGGAACACAGCTAACATTGCAACATTCAGTTGCAGAACTGAAGAATTCCTAAGCATTTAAGCCTGTTAAATGTTACCCACATTTCTTCAAGAGGGGGACATATCTCATGCAAAAAATTTCCAGCCCATTTGGAGGGAAGGAGACAGAGCTGATGTATGTCATTGCTTCAAGAAGCATATAAAGGGTTCAGCTGTAGAATTTTTTATTAAAACCCTGGAATGCAGGTGTAATAGCTAGTGGATTAGTGAATTGAGCATCTGGTAATCTAATGCTGGGATTAGGCCTTTATGGATTGCTGGGAGCACAATAGCAGCAGAGGTGCTCTGCAAGTCCTCCCTTTTCATAAAGCCACAATGTTTATATAAAAATGGCAAATCACCCTGTGGGCTGATTTGCAAGTTTCCTCCTACATAATTCTATAATGCCTTTTAACTTACTTGTTGGAATGCTTTGCATGGGCTGTAACCTCCACAGGAACTTCAAGATTAAGTCAATGTGGAGGATATTACAGTAACAGTATTGAGAAATAGATGCTCAAAGCCTGGAGCATCAACCTGGAACACTAACTTTGTTTTTCTTCTTCCTGTAGAATTGCAGATTGGAGCCTTCCTCCTGATGAGTTGACCTCTCACTGCAGCTTTTCTGGAAGATGCCCTTATTCCAGCATGCAGAGCTGAAAGATGCTGAAGTTGATTGGTCTTTTTTGTTCAGGCAAGGTCTGCCTGATCCATGCACTGCTGCTGGCAGGGAAGCCCCTGTCTCCCAAACGGCACCATTATGGGGTTTGTCAGGGAATGGTGGGTTAACAGCTCTGTCATTTCAAGTGGGACTTGCTGGCTGCTCCCTGGAGACCAGAGGCCATGGGCCTCCCTGATGGAGCAGGACAGAGCCAGCACCCAGGGCTGTCCCACCACCCCAGCCAGGGAGTAAAAGGGCAACCCCAGCTCAAGACACAGCTGAAAATCAGCTCCCAGAGGACAGGAGTGGGCTTTGGCCACCACCTCCTTGCAGGGCATCTGGAAGCCCCTGGTACCAGGGGGACACAGTTGTCCTATGAGCTGGTAACAAGTCCCAGTGGCCAAAACTCCTGGAGAGGCATGATGTTTCCAGGCCCTGACATAAAGTACAAGAGGTATAAAACCCATGGGCCCAGTCTTTGCACTGAACAAAGAAAGAGTGGCATCCCAATCCCCAATCCAGACTTCCTCTAAAAATCAATTTATATTTCAAAATTTATTCTGTGTGCTCAAATGTAGATTTTAAGTATCGTGACATTCCAAATCACACTCTAGACTTCTTGGGAAGTACTTTGTGGTCTTCGATATTAATCAGAGCATGCTTTGTTTTGGGCTAAGATATAAAATCAATAATGAAGCCAATTTCTTTTTAAATGTTTGGGATCTTCGTAATTTTGAATGTTCCAAGAAAAAAAAATATGCTTTCAAATCCTCAACCTCCTTTTGCTTTCTTTAATCTTTTCTCAGAAACACAATAAGCAGAAAGGGAACAAGGAATAGTTTCCTAAGGCTTTAAGCTTTTAGAAGCATAACTTGCCTTACCATGTCTTGCCTATTGCAAAAACATTGGAAAAGAAATTGCTGCCTTTGGCTTCAATGCAGTTAGGACAAAATTAAATCAGTGAAGACATGAGGGAACCAAGTCCTTGTACTCATAACCACATGCAATAGCTCACAAAGCCTAGTAGTAAGGAAGTAGAAAAGTTGGACTGCTGCCTAAAGAGCATGCATACAGGTCTTGAGTACAGATCATCATCTTTATTGTCCTAACTAGAGACAAGATTCCAAATACTGTGGCATATGGCAGCAGGACTTTTGCCTTCAATAGAAACTTCAGTAGTTTGCAGTCCATGAGAACGCACACTTACACAGAGTTCATTGTTTACTGTAATACTACTGCACCTGGGTTGGGGTAATCCCAAAACAAATACAGGGTGGGTGGAGAATGGATTGAGACTAGCCCTGGGGTTAAAGACCTGGGCGTGTTTGTGAACAAAAAGCTCAATATAACTCAGGTCTGCGTGCTTGTATCCCAGAAGGCCAACTGTATCCTGGGCTGCACCAAAAGAAGCATGAGCAGAATGTTGAGGGAGGTGATTCTGCCCTTCTGCTCTTCTGAGAACTCTCCTGGACTGGTGAGAAAGACAGACATGGACCTGTTGGAATGAGTCCAGAGGAGTGCCACTAAGTTGATCACAGGGCTGGAAGATCTCTCCTATGAAGACAGGCTGTTCAGCCTAGAAAAGAAAAGGTTCCAGAGAGACATTATAGGAGCCTTCCAATACCTAAAGGCGATTTACAAGAAGGCTGCAGAGAGACTTTTCAGAAG
Organism: Origma solitaria; assembly: GCA_013397895.1. Classification (NCBI taxonomy): domain Eukaryota; kingdom Metazoa; phylum Chordata; class Aves; order Passeriformes; family Acanthizidae; genus Origma; species Origma solitaria. The sequence goes on along the minus strand of VZRL01004547.1, from coordinate 128,682 downwards.
AGAATGTAAAGGAGGAAAAAAGGGAATGCCTTTAAGCTGAAAAAGGGTAGGTTTAGATTAGACATTAGGAAGAAATTCTTTAACATGAGGGTAGTGAGGCACAGGAACAGGTTGCCCAAAGAGGCTGTGTATGCACCATCCCTGGAGATGTTCAAGACCATGCTGGAGGGGACTCTGAGCAGCCTGTTCTAGTAGAAGATGCCCTACTCATGGCAGAAGGGTAGGCTTGATGATCTCTAAGGCCCCTCCAACCCAATCCATTGTATTCTATGATTCTGGCACACAGGACATTGGCTCAGTAACAGGAAGATATACCCAGCCCTCCAGAGCCCTACTCAGTATCTTCTAAATGAAGGTGACAAATTATACTAGAAGAAAAATTATGTTACGGACAATATTCAGGAACTCTGATTATATGTAAGTGACTTCTGACTACTTGTATAAATACGAGCTTTCTGCAGATTGCACTGCAGATCTTTAAATGGTGTTGCACTGTGACCTGAAAATGGTGTTCAGGCACCTTGATACTTTGCATCTGTTATGCTTTTAGTTTTCAAGGATCTGCAGGAAAATAAAAATGTCAGTTTTCATCTTGTGCACCATATGGTTCAGGTATTTTGTATCTGGCAGCTTAATCTCACAGATCTGGCAGTTTAGTCTCACTGTGTTGTTTATCACTTTTAAAACAAAAACCTCCCCTTTAATACATAGCACAATGCTAAATTAAAACCCCTGTGTAGCATGTATCTAGTATGGTCTCAATTATAAATGTTGTCATAGTGATGTGTGCTGAAGAGCTTTTGGGTTCTTAGACAGAAGACAGCTATATTTCATACATGGAGATCATAATATTAGAGATGCATCTCAACATGCTGCTATATCATTCTCCTCAGTCAACAGCATCCCCTCTTTAAATGTAAACTCTCAGAAGCTCAGATGTTTTTGTATTACACATTCAGACATGGCTTTGCACGACAGGACACCAATTGACACTAGGTGCCATGAAAGCCGAAATTGCAATGATTCTAGACTTTCAGCTCAGATAGAGTCAGGACCTTTCCCTTAGATGTTGCACACTTTATTAACGCAAAACTTTGCCATTTTGGGTATTAGTTGATGTGTAGGGATGTGTATTTATCTGAGCCAGGTCCAGCTGGGAAGAATTTTACTGCTTTGTTGCGCCTGAAGTGGTAAGTGGCACAGACTAGAAAGGTGGAGATGTTTGCTTAGATACACTTTCTTGTATTAGTACTATTACATAGCTTTTCTCAGACTTGTAGTAACAAAGGCCAAAAGAACTTACTCTTTCTGTGTCCCTTTATTACAAGCCTATGGGTAAATGCAAATGCAAAACTGTAGTCTGCTGCTGCTGCTTGTTAGCTGATGTAGTAAGCTCCCTGCCTTTGCAGTATGACTTGTTTATAATTGCTAGTGTTGGTTTTGTATTACTTGTAGGCATCTTAAATACAAAATTCTGTTTATGGTAGCTGTATAAAAATTTACAGTCCACTGTGTGTTGGACAGTCTAATATGGAGTTTGGTTTCCAATGTAGTTACTACTTTCACTCACAATTATATTATTTGCAGTTTACAAAACAGCAAATAAAATCAGTTCCAAATCTAAAAACACAGTAGGAAAAGTGTGGGAAGAAGGCAGTTTAAATTATATTGACCAGGGTATTTACATGCAAGCAGAGAGCTGGATTATCATCTTTAAAAAAGTAAGAATTTTTCTACAATTAGACCTTCAGTCGCTCTAGCTCATCTCTCCATTTCTCAGTCAGACCAGCACTGGATGCTTCCAAAGAACATAAAGAGTATTACAGGAGTGGCAGTAGAACCAAAGTCCTTTACATTTGTATTCATCTAAATTCTAATAGTTAAAATTCAGATTAACTACTAGAGTCTCTGTCTAACAAACCTGTTCCTTTCGAGGTGCCTACAGCTGCAATAAATAAATTTTGAAACTGTAACCAGCTATTTTCTTTTTACGCTTGCTAGATTATTGTTCTTGATTACTTGCTGTAATTATTAATTCCATGGGCTCAATACATTACACCTCTGGAAAAGTACAGTCTTTATCAGTTAGGAATTTTATACTTTCTCGTAAAATTCAATTGCTCAAATTTTGCTAGAGAAAGGATATATTTTTGAATCCTGATCTAATTTATCTCATGGATCATTTTATACACACACACATTAAAACAGGACCTCTTATTTATTCCCTTTACATGGCAAGATGTGTTTTCTACATCTGTTAGAAAAAGCACTCGTCCTTCGTGTTTTAACCACTTGCATGCTTTCTTAACACCTGATCAAGACTGTGGTAGAAAATGGTGAAACTACTGTTACATACCAATGAAGGTATGCCACTATATACTTCTGTGCTACTGTGTTTTCCATGCTAATTATCATGCACTTTTCTCTTGAAAAGAGATCTTGATTTTCCTTTGTGTTTTGTTGCTTGTTTGGCTGTTTTTGCTGTAGGTTCATATTGAATTGTCCATACAGATGCCCTACTCCTTCACCCACAACTTTAAAGAACTCAGCAAAATTTGAAAGTCAAATGTTTTTGTTCAGTGAACAATACATGATGTACTTGTTGAGACTAGATGCTGTCTGCCACCCACTACAGAGGGAAGGTGATGGACTCTCAGTATGTCAATCTGATCCTTGTTTGAGAGTTTCAGTTTAAAGATGGACCACGGCTCAACACAGCAAATAATTTCAGGGAAGAAATATTGGTGTCCTATTCTGCTTGCCTACACTTTTTCTGCCTTAGAAAACAAAATGGAGAACTTGTTTTCTGCTGAGCTCCCATTTCAGAAACTTTCACTATCTTCCAGTCCATCTGAAGGCACTCTGACTTGAAAGACTGGCAGGTCTGACAGTTCTGTCAATAGAAACACAGTACCTCTTCTCTTTAGGGTGTGGAAGAAAGGACCATGACAGCACACTTCTGCAGTAACTTGGCTCTCTTTGCTCTGCAAAGTAGTAACATGTACTTATGCTCCATTACAAAGCAGATGTTTAAGACAATTCCTGCAAAGCAAAGGGTCTAAGCCTGCATTTAACTCTTTATGTCTTTTCTTGCCTCATTTTTTAATTATTAACTTTATCAAGCTTTTCAAATTGCATATTAAAAAAAGAAATTACAGAGCTGCACAGCCCTTTAGTTTAAAAGCCTCATCAATCTGTCATCTTGGGACTCCATGTCCATCAATCTTATCACTGAAACATGCTATGTTCAGAATAATCAATGAAGTGTCCTGTCTATAAGAGAGTAATAGCTTCTTGAAATCTGAGGCCACTATTATATAGACAGTGGTTGCTACAAACTAATAGAAACTAAATGGAATGGGAACAACAATCCCAGGAAAGCCCATAGGAAAAGGACAAAACAAAGCAGAAAAACCTCTTTTCAGGCAAAAGGTAGAAATTAAATAGTGTAAGTAATAGAGAAGAGTCACAATGCGTAATTGCAGGGTGACAGAAAAACATGCAATTGAAAGAAAACATGAAATACAGACCATCAAAAGAACAGTATGCACACTTCTAGCATGTGTTCATTCTTCATAATACAGGCTTTTTTGTCACTGGCAATGAATCAGGTTTACTATGTATTCCAACATAAGACTCATCCCAGTCAGCTCTAAGACTGGTGAAATTTAAATTAGAAAAACCCAACCACCTGAAAAAGCAGAAAATAATACTGCTGCTTCTTTAGCATATTATTTTGTTCAGCAGTAACATCGTATTAAACTTTGTGCACATGAACTACAGTGAACCTAAGTGCAACTGAAGTCACCTTTACCTACTAGAGATGAGGTGAGCTTTTTCCCATATAAATATATCTCAGACCTGCTCTAGAAGCAGAACTGCCATGGGTGAGACAAGTCAGTGATGAAAGACAATCAATCCTTACAATTTATGACTAATTGGTAGAGGTACAAATTACAGGCAGCTCAACAGTCAGTAATTCTGAAAAAGTACTGCAAATAACCAGAAGCATTAATACTTTTATTCTTTCCTAATGTAACAAGTGAAGCTGGCATTCAGCTTGCAGGAGGGAAGTAGTCACAGTTTGGGACTTGGCTTTTTATCAAGTGATGATGATGAAGATGAAATGAATGAGTGAAAGAGAGGTGCTGTCCCCATTGATTGTGTACTTCTGCAGTTACAGAAAAAAATTCCTACCAACATACATAGTATTTAGAAGCCTAGTTGCTGTTCACACTCAGTAGGAATTATATTTTTAATCATATTTTTAATAGGCACCAGTGCCTCAGAAGCTCAATTTCTACCAAAAATCTAACCATGATTGGCCACTTAAATCCCACTGGTTCCCTTGGAGAATTTCCTTTGGAGTCTGAAAATGACACTTTTACATTTAGAATATTGCCTATAAACTGTAGAGAATTACACAGTCATGCACTTATTTCATCTCTTATGCATTATCAACTAATAACGTTACTTCACAGTTTGTTAGCTAGGATCCCTTACAACAGAGACACTGTAATATGGGAATTCCCTTTGGTTTTCGTTAATTCAAAAAAATTCTGAAACTTGAAGATTCAGCAAGGTTTCCTATGGTAATTTAACCAGCCTTGCAGGGAGAGAGCATTGATTTGTTTCACTTGGATAAAGACAGGAACACCACAAGAAGAACAGGTTTTGTGTTTGGAGGTTGCTGACCTCCACAGGCTAGCATGCAAGAAGACATTATTCCTGTCATAAGTGGGGGGGGGGGGGGGGTGTAGAGAATTGATCAATACATATGAAATGGTCTCTCTGATGATATTGTGCTTCTTAGGAGATGCTACAGTAAGTAAAAGTACTCATAAACACCTTGAAGCAACAGGCAGACTGCGCAAATAATGCACATAAATAGCAGTATGCCAAATAAAAATTAATTTCCAGCTGTGAAAAGCTTGACAAGTGTTTTCAGCTGGTAAAGACAGCATCTTGATACCTCTTGATACCTCACAATATGAATAACTGTATCAGGAGCAGTTGGCTCTGTATAAACCACACATCAAGTTCCTTTATGCTTTAGAAGAGTGATACTCTTTTAAAGAGAAAAACAGTAGATATTGAACCTGATTCACTGACTATTTCCTTATTTTCTATGGAAGGCAGAGTTGTAAATAATCTTAGTTTGCCTAATCCTTTGTTATTCAATGGCTTCAATATATATCACTCACACTGAATCAGAGACTGTGTTCTCCAAAGTGATGTGGTGTGAAGCTGTCCCCACATCTGTGCCTTCAGATAGGCAGCAGAGAAAACTCTCTCCCTGCTCAGCTCAGCTTCACCTAAGGAGGTGCCAATGAAGGATTTTTCAACAGTTAGAGAAAATTACCTAACTGGTCTGCTCCCAAAACAAAAAAGCTATTTTGCTCAAAGATCTAGTCTCAGACTAAATACAGAAACAAACAAAAGAGTAACAAAGCCAAACAGTGTATGACATATGTTTATAGACAGTTATATCTGGCTGTATCAAGGGGTTTATGTGGTATATGTCTACGTACAAGATATGTCCATATGTTTTATACGGGGTAAGTCCTTTGTGAAGAAGGACCTGGGTGTACTGGTGGATGAAAAACTGAGTATGAGCTGGCAACATGCGCCTGCAGCCCAGATCAGCCTCATCCTGGGCTGCATCCAGAGCAGCGTGGGCAGCAGGGCCAGGGAGGGGACTCTGCCCCTCTGCTCTGCTCTGGTGATACCCACCTGGAACACTGCATCAGCTCTGGGGGCCCAGCACAGGAAGGACATGGATCTCTCAGAGTCCAGAGGAGGGCCACAAAGATGCTCAGAGAGCCAGAGCACCTCTCCAATGAGGGAAGGCAGAGACAGCTGGGGTTGTTCAGCCTGGAGAAAGCTCCAGGGACTCCTCATCACAATGTTTCAGCATTTCAATTGAGTTTATAAAAAAACGTAGAGCAACTTTATACACAGGCAGATAATGACAGGACAAGGTGGGACAATTTTAAACTAAAAGAGCAGAGATCAGAATAGATATTAGGAAAAAATCCTTTTTTGTGAGGTGGTTGAGGCAATGGAACAGGTTGCCCAGAGAAATTGTGGATTGGGATGTCCCATCCCTGGCAATGTTCAAGGCCATATTGGATGGGGCCTTGGTCTAGTGGAAGATGCTCCTGCCCATGGCATAGGGTTTGGAACTAGATGGTCTTTAAAGCTCCTTCCAACTCAGACCATTCCACAATTCTATGACTCTATCTTGGAAGTAAAAATTGTGACCCCCTAATACGGAATTTCCAAGCCAGGTTTAATCTGCAGAGACCAACACAGCAACTGGCATACAGAACTGCCAGGGACCATGAACGCATACTTAATTTCTACCATGGGCTTAGATGTCATGTTCTGACATATTTTCTTTCAGTCAGAAATCCCAGAATTAATATTGTGTAAAGTAAAAATACATCCTCTTCTGAAAGTTCTACTTAATGAACTCCAAAACTGTTAATAATCAGCACCAAGACAATCCACGTTCAGTTCCAGTCTGTTTCAGGAACTGGTTCCATCTACTACCTGCATCTTGGTCATCTATGGATTATTCTCAGAGCACCACAGAACTGAATCCTTCTGCACTTCTCACATGCATCTCTCTCACATGATACACTCACCTTCCAAGTCTGTTGTTTCTGGCAGGTTTTGAAAGAAGGACTTGCCGTTGTTCACTCTGTCGCTGTTTACCTGTACTCTCAGACAAGGAAAGGGGTAAACCTTGTATTTAAGACTGAAAGATCTGTGTGCCCACAACTCTGGGAACTGTACTTCACCAACATAGCTTTATAGAAAATGTTGGCACATGTGGCAATGACCTCAGCAGTAAATACCTCAGGCCTCCCCCTCTGGTAATACCCTTTGCCTGTTCTTTTATCAGAAAAATCACTACATAAAAGTGCCATGCTGCAGGATATTTCAGTTATAGGTTTATGGCATCATGACTGTGAAATGCATGGATTTATAAATGCACATTCAGTAGTGCCTAGGACTTCCAACATAGAGAGTGGGCAGCACACCAGTGGATCTTGACTACAATGTTTTCCTATATGAATTTCAGGAAGCTTTCTAAACAAAAGTGCATCTCTTTTTTTGGTACATGTGTACTATTTTGTACATGGCAGCCCTTTACAGTAATGCAGATTATACTCCTGAAGTAACAAAATTAAATCTGGCATCTGCCATATAGGTAGTATTCTGGTCTTTACAGGGTTCAGTTAAGAGTCTGCCCATTTATTTCTACTCTGATCAAATTATTATTTGGGATCCTGTTTATCAAGACATCTTCATTATTTTGATTAACCAGCTTATAGATTCCTTCTGTTTTCCTGCTGCATGCGTGTGACTGTGTTGTGCAGCTGCTAAAATGACAGAACAATGTTGCTTATATAAAACATAGAAATTACAACTTATTTTCAATTATTCCACATATTGACCTTGGAACCGGTTTAGAAACTGATTACATAACTTTGAAGGGTTTACACCCTAGGTGTCACCTAAGGAAGTACATTAGAAATGTCTGAAAAGGCAGCCTGAGTATAATTGACTATTTTTTTATTTGCAAATGGAAAATGTCCAAAACTCAAAATATGAGGATATCTTGTACACCCAGGCTAAGCTGTGTATACATCTCTATGTAAACCAGAAGCAAAGGAACAATGGGGTTCAAAAAACCAGAGTAAAATAAATGCAAAGGAAGAGGGTTTTGCTTTTGGGTGTATTATGTAAAATACAAGAACAAAACTGGCTTGCTTCAGCCGTTTCAACATAACTTATTTCCATACGGTAAAATAATGCATTACAGAAATCCCATGTTTTCTTTGACTGACTCATCTCTGTATTTACCCAAAACACAATTTCCTATTCAAAGGGAAGAATTGTTGTACCATTGCTTTTATTGGTTAGGAACAATAGCAAACCCTGTCCCGTAGTTTTCCTCTGCAGAAAAAAAAAAA
>VZRL01004547.1:58158-120653 GCA_013397895.1 Origma solitaria | reverse complement strand
AAAAAAAAAAAAATCAGACTTTAGAGGAAATTACAGCTCTGTAATTTCCATACTAGTGCAGCAGAGACCTTCATCACCACTCTGTCTAGCTGAGGTTTATAGGCTACTGTTAGAAATTTTAAAGAAAAACACAGAAGACCTTCATTGAGAGCAGCCATTTAGTGTACAGTCAGCTTTAAAACTGGGTAAATATTCTTTTCTTCCTTCAGCTATAAGAAAAAAAGCTTTTATTTTCCAATTTTCAGATCTCAAGAGCTAGTAGAGTAGAATTAGGAGACATTAGGCACACACAGTTCATTCTCTTCTCATTCATGCTGGGGTAATGCAGCATTAATAACAGAACTGCAACCAAACTCCTACTTGTTACAGAAGCGTATAGATTAGGCCCCCAGCTGGTGCAAATCACAGTCATCTGGCGGCTCCGTTGGAGCTGCATCAATCTGCATTCACCAAGAGTCAAAGTAGCCCATTTTCTATGTGGTAAAAGCACAATCCAGTCAAATCCATTTGTTTTGCCATTGACCATATTGGGGTGACATTCTTCCCATGCTTGAGAAATTGAGAGTTGGAGCTATTGTCATGGTTTAACCCCAGCTGGAAATTAAGCCCCACACAGTGGCTCGCCTCCCTCCACGCCTCAGGTGAGAGAGACAAAAGGCAAAGATCCCAAGCTGAGATAATAATAATTTATTGGAGACAGCAATGAGATAATAAAACTCATAGTAGCAGCAACAACACTAACAATGGTAATGTATAAAAGAGGGTGATTACATGAAAAATGCACACTCAGTCCAACCTGATGTGATGTGACTGCCATCAGAGCCACCACACTGCTCCATTCACCACTCGCATCCTCAGAAAAAGAACAAAACGGCAATGACCTCCCTGCCCGGCACATTTTTTCCAGCTGATGCCACACCCCACATCTTCCGAGAGGCAAGAATCCCCTACTTCCACTCCAGCAAGGACATGAGGTGGTATGGAATAATAACCCAGACACGCCCACACAGCGCCAGGCTCCACTGCTTCTCAGCTGCTGCGGGAAAGTAACCCTGTCCTTGGCTGATACTAGGACGCCTATCCAATTCACAAATACTTTCATAGCATAAGAGAATATATTTTAAAATAACTTCCATGTATTAGATGTTACTTTGTTGTTTTTTGGAAACCAATGACTCTGTAAGAGAAATTAACATCCGTTTTCAGTAATATTCAGTGGGTTTTTTCCACTGGCAGCTAATTGCCTCTTGGTAATGATGTGCTGAATATATGCAGATTACTCTACAAATTAAGACTGTGCCAAAATAATTCTTCATTTAAAACATTAACTATGTTTTCTTGAAAATGTTTTACTATCCTACCATTTTTCCTATTGATTCAGGTAGTAAAAATTAACCAGAGTATTGTTTTGATTGATGTATGAGGTTCAATTTCTAATGTGGTTATTAAGGAAATGCTTGGTTAAAGAGCTTACATTATTTATTTGAAAGGCTAATGAAATCATAATTAATGTACACTTGCAGTACCAGATTAATTCCAAACTTAGAAATCCTCTTATTCCTCCCTGAGTTACAAGGGCATTTCAGGATCAGTGAGCGGAATGACCAGCATTAGTGTATAAGTAAGTTACCTTTCAATTAATGAAACTGGGAACAGATAAAATTTTAAGAAAAACAGTACCATGTTGCATGAAATATATCTGCAAACATTATAGCCTTTCACTGAGCCCTAGCTTTTCATCCATTCCAGTTTAAGAATAAGTGAATTTACATGCTTGCATGTTTTCACTAGGTGCATTTCTGGAATGTCTTAATATTCAAAGTCCACCTCCTGCTGACCTTTGCCAGTCAGAGGCAATACAATACCATATTCAGACTGCTATCTTAAAATCTCTGAAATCGAAGTATGAAAGTTTTGCCAGAGAAGAGGGGAGTAAACTATTTAGCCAGCGTGTTATCCTCAGAGAATGTTTGGGGCACTGATGATCTTCTTTTCTCTTTCAATAAACATGCATTTAGTTCCCTACCTGATTTTAAGCTCCATGCTGTCTTAAATTAATCTTGCTGCTGATGGTGATTGTAGCTAATCTTTTCTGAATGGATATAACAAGGATGCCACAGATTAAAGTTGCCTTTAAGGGGATACTCTGATGCTGGCAAAGAGTAAAGACATCAGAATCATTCCTTATTTAATTATTTTTCAGATTAAGTCTCCCCCTTTTCACTCCATTGTATGATTTACAGTGCTGTAGGACAGAAAGAGAGACCAAGACTTTATTCTGCAAGTCCAAGAAAGAGCAGAGGATTGCAGAGCAATTTTTACAGCTCAGTTCCATGGGCTGGAAAAGCCTAAGCCATGGTGTTGCAGAGGCTTCCTACATTCAACCCTTTTTATAAAGATGATCACCACTTCTCACACAGAAGCAATTAAATCACTGGAAATTACAGTCTATGTAATCAAAAAAATGGTGCTGAGATGTGAACTGTAAAGATTCAGCAGTGGGAACCACTCCAATTTCTACAATCCACTCAAGTCAAATGCTGGACTTTGCCTAGGACAGTTTGAAAATACTGTTTTCCCTCGGCCTGTTGAAGTATCTTGAAAGTAGGCAAGGTGCATTACTTTATTCCAAGTGCTTTATGTAGAAGTCTCTGTGCTGTGCCTGTCTAATGCAGGTGTAACATGAATTTTTACTTCTGAAAGTAAAACATTTAAGATATTTTGGCCCTGATTCAACAAAGCCCTCATTAAAACCACATCCCTTTCAATGGCATAATAGTTAGCATACTGAAATTAAGAATTAAGGTTTCAGTGAGATCTACATGCCAAATGTAGAAACTTTTTCTTTCTAAAAAACAGAGAGATTTTTACACAGATGTTCAGTAATGAAGGAAAATTACAACAGCTGGAACATTTTGTTTAAACACAGACTACATTTCTAGCTCTTCCTGTCTTCTTTCATTTAATTCAGTTCTCGAGAATCATACAGCAAGCTGTCACCAAATTTTCAAATCTCTTTACATATAGGAAATTTTACAGTGTGACATATTCTACTCTAGGTATTCTAAGATAGCTACACTTATCCGTATTTCATATTAACCTCTTTAATGGAGAGGGGTTTGTCATACGTGATTTCTAAAGCATTCTGTTAAGATCTTGCTTTACAGATTACAGGCTATTCATATCCTGTTAGAATTCTTAGATCAAATAAAACTGATATTATGGAATGTAATGTGATATATCTGCAAAGACACAAGTATAATTTATCTTTACCTTGTAATGATAGACTGTTGGGATTTCCGTGGAAGCAGAGGTTTGATACTTCTCTCACCCAAGTTCTACATTGTTAAAATTTTTCCAATTACAGTATTTTTCCTAGTGTGCTCATCTACAGAAGCAACATGACAGTGAGGAATGTTTTCCCTCTTGAATGCATAAGAAAAAGGAATAATGTTTCCAAGATGGTAGTATTACAATAGTCAAATGAGAAATGCCTGAAATTGTATAGATTTTAAAGTTAAGGTGGTTGTTCATACCTCTTTCACTTCTGAACTTTTGGACATCTGCAGTGGGGGAAAATGAGGGGCAGGAAATTTCACAATAAATATTAAAATCTGCTAATAGTTTGCCTCTTTTTAAAAATTTGCCTTATCCTAAATCTAGCATTATTGCCATCCACAGCTGTATGGTGATAACATTTCAGTGATGCTGGATTCCTTCAGGAACTTACATGGATTTTGTCTGCCTCACATAAATCCATAAAATTTATTGATGCCATGTATTTATTGATGCCAAGTGACAACTTTACAACTATATTAGCAGAGATCAGCACCAGAGGCCTTCACTACCCCTCATTTTTCATTATAATTCCTCTCCCTCTTTAGACAGCACAGGGTGGTGCTTGTTTCTTATGAAACAAATAATTCTCCATGCTTTGTATTCCACATGGCAAGATCTGGTCCTCTGTGCTTTGGTAATAATATACAGTAATAATATACAGTACTTGGTCTGAATTACTTTGCTTCAAATCTTTTCAGAGGTCCAAAACAAGTGAAGTGGACATGCCAGTCTTTTGTTTGTTTCTATGTTTGTTTTAGCGCTTAGTCCAACTAATAACTCTTAATGAGAATAAACTCAGGACTTTTTTTTGCTTCTGCAAGACTTTAATAAATACCCAACATTCCCTTTAACTTCCAAGACATACTATCATTTTGACTGATTGAATGTACAAACCAGAATTTTAAAATTTATTAAGAATATTTTTGAGAAATTCTTTACTCTTATGTCAGCACCCGATTTGTGAGCATGCTTTAGAGGTGAAAGTGTATATGGGGAGCAACAAGCAATGTGATACTTTAAAAATAATCAGAACAGAAGTCATTCTATATGGCATCAATAAATTTCATGGACTTATATAAGGCAGACAAAAGCCATGTAAGTTCCTGAAGGAATCCAGCTCATCAAAATTTTATCACAACTGAGATATGATCCAGGGGTTAAATGGTCAATTATATGCTTGCAACAGCCCACTGAGCAGTTTTCCAGTCAGATATCCAGTCACCATTGCTGAAGCTCAGTGAAATTTACACCGTGTTCACAGAATGTAAAATGACTGCAAGAAATCCCATATCTCAAGGAAACAAAACCAGACTGTCTAATCAGGATTGCCCTTAGTTTTCTCTGCAGAGACACATCTTACTTGTGTTATCCAAACTTGCAGCTGAATTATATCTTCTGCTTGATACAAACTTGATATAAATATTTGGTTTACAAATTAGTGACTGGGACCCTTTGGGAACCTGCCCTCAGGGTAAAGGACAAGAAGAAGAGTAAACTGCTAACAAATCTTTAAGGACTCTTTTCTTAGAGTAAAAATAGCCTTCTTTCCCATGCATAAGAAATTGGGCAAGAAGGGCAGGGGACAGGCATGTCCATGTCCCCACAGAAAAACCCTCCTAATCAACATATAAGAAAGAAATAATACAGAAATGGTACCTGGATGTATATGGATGGGATCAGATATGCAAAGCCGGAGCTGGTTTTGGCAGTCGATGTGAAAAAAATTACTAAGAAGGGCTTACAATCAAAGAAAATATACCCTCCCTAACAAGTAAGACAGGAGAGATGGTGACAACTGACATGAAGTAGGCTGTGCAGGGGACAGTTTCCCCTCTCTCAGCTGCTGGGAGCTTGGGCAGCTCCCACGAATACTCTGTCTAGTCCCCAGGGTAACCAGGCCAGGACTGTAGGAGACTTCACTGCCCCATTTCTACCACCAGGTTAATGCAGTGGAGAAAACACTCACTGAAAACTCAAATGTGATTTGTACTCAAAAATATTTTTCCTTGGTTTTCAAAGGTAATCTTTTCCCCCATCTCTCAAGTCCCTGAATCTTTAGGCAGAGACTGGGGGAATGAAGTCCCTCCCATTGTTGAAGATTAGGTTCAAATCTGTAAGAATGGAGAAGTTTCCCAATAAGGATGCTTATAAGGAAGAGGGAGAGAGAATTTTTACTGAAGCCTGCCTGTAATGACAGGACAAGGAGAAATGGTTTTAAGCCAAAGGAGGTAGGTTTAGACTGGATATAAGGAATAAAATTTTTTTAATGATGAATGTGTGAGACACTGGAACAGGTTGACCAGAGTAGTTGCGGATATCCCATCCCTGGAAGTGTTCAAGGTCAAGCTATATGTGGCTTTGAACAATATGGTTAAGTGAAATATACTGAGGTTGGACTAGGTGATCTTTAAAGGTCCCTTCCAAACCAAAGAGCTTTATCCTTATAGCAACATTGCATTTTGTGTATGGTTAATATGGCACATATGAACTGTCAATATCCTATTCAGGGTCATTACAAAATTATTAGTGGGGACAAACGGAAAAGTAGTTCCCTTGCAGCACTGTTGGTGATTCTGACAATGGCCCTGGCAATGAGATTGCATTCTTATGTGTGGTCCCAGCTCTTAAATCAGGATTAGATATTTAGCTGAAGTGTGTAAACCACCCTAGCTGATTGCTTTCCTCCCTCTTCCCCACTCCAAATGCCTGCTTTCTAGTTTTGTTCCAAGACTACCCTATGTGCTTTTCCAGCACAAGCAACTATGCAGCAAATCAGATCAGGGAAAAAACCTAGTAGAAAAATAACCTCTTATTTAAATAGATTTTTTCGTTCATCACACTGCCAAATACAACACAAAGGTGGTAACAATTGACCTGAGAAATACTTAACTATATAACCTGCCAGTAAATTCTTAAAAAACTGTTCCAGGACTTTCAAGGAGAGTTCTGCATTAGACAATCTCCTTTGTGGAAATCCTGATGCCACGGAAAGCAAAACACTTGATGTAATATTCACACACACTAGAAAGAAAGTACATGATTCCTATGTATTTTTTATCTATTACACGTGAAAGCAAACCAAGAGAGACAGTATCATATAAACCCACATAAAGAAATGGACTATTTAGAAAATTCACTGTGTTTTCCATTGGTATGTTGGGCCCTGCACAACTTGTTTCCTAGCTTCCGTCACTATGTACTGGGTAGCATACATTTTAAAGTCACATTTACACCAGAACTGTTGTAATCTCTACTATCATCACAGAACACCAAGAATTAACAGTGAAAATGCATCTTCATACCAGCTCAGCTACTGACTTACAGAATCATAGAATCATATAGCTTAGAAAAGACCTCTAAGATTACAGAGTCAAACAGTTGTAGCTCTGCCAAATCCATCAGTTAGCCCTAAGTGCCATATGTACACATATTTTAAATACCTGCAGAAATGGTGAGTCAACCTGGGCAGCCTGTTCCAATGCTTAACAATTCTTTCCATGAAGAAATATTTCCTAATATCTAATCTATACCAACCCTGGCACAATTTGAGGCCATTTCCTCTTGTCCTAACTCATCAAAGATTGCACCTGTCTAAAATATAAACAGCCACTTTCCCCAGGAAAATGTTGTGGGAAATGGTGTCAAAGGTGAACTAGTTATGACCAGGACATGGTTAATTTTTGCAGTAACCAGGAGGGAGGTTATTCTATACTACCCCATGTCATTGCCATGGGTGGGGAGAAGGGTGGAGGAGGAATCCTCTTCTGTGGAGGAGGGTTCTTTCTGGTCAAGAAAACATGGTAGGGGAAGCCATCTGGTAATTGTGGGCTTTCCATGTGAATCCTTACTTTTCTTATACATTTCGTCATTAATATCATTGATGTTCCTGTTTCTTTTCTTATCACATTGCTGTTTCCAGTAAATTGCTCATCTCACCCTGTGATCTTTGCCCTTTGGTTGCCTCCATCTGGGGAGCATGGGCAGGAAGGGGAAACAGCATGTGGCTTTAGCAGTACTAAACTGGAGAATACCATTCCTCAACCATGACAAAAGGCTTTATTTAAGTCCAGGCAGACAACGTCCACAGCCTTTTACACATCCACTGAGCAGGTCACTTGTCATAGAAGAAGACCAGACTTTCACAAACCCCTCTTGACTGGGCCTGATTCCCTGGTTGTCGTGCATATGCCACGTGATGGCACTCAGAATGATCGACTCTATGACCTTCCCAGGGATGGAGGTCACACTGACAGGCCTGCAGTTCCCTGGGTTCTCCTTCTGTCACTTCTTACGGATGCATGTCACATTTGCTAACTTCCAGACACCTGAGATTTTCTAGTTAGCCAGGGCTTTCAGTAAATTATTGAAAGTGGTTTGGTGAGCTCTTCCAATGGCTTCCTCAGTACCCTTGGGCAGATCCCATCTGGCCCCATAAACCTGTGTTTATCTAAGTAAAGCAGCAGGTCTCTAAATGTGTCCTCCTGGATTATGGGGAGTTCATTTTGTCCCTTGTTTCTGTCTTCCAGCTCAGAGGCTGTACCCTGAGGATAACTGGTCTGACTATTAAAGACTGACACAAAGAAGGCATTAAGTACCCCAGTCTTTTCCTCATTCTTTATGGCAATGTTTCCCCCAACATCCAATAAAGGATTGAGATTCTCCTTGATCCTCCTTTCTTCCTAAGGTATTTGTAAAAATGTTTTTTGTAATCTCTTACAGCAGTGGCCAAATCAACTTCTAGCTGGGCTTTTACTTTTCTAACTTGCTCCCTGCATAGCTTAACAATACCCTTGTAATTCTCTTCAGTTCCTGTGCTTTCTTCCAAAGCTAGTAAGTCCTCCTTTTTCCCCTGAATTTGTGTGCAAGTTCCCTATTCAGTTAAGCCAGTTTTCTTTTCCATTATCTCGTCTCTCAGCACATGGGAATCAGTATGCTCTTGTGCCTTTAAGATTTTCTTTTTGAAGAATGTCCACCCTTCCCGGAACCCTTTGTTATTAAGGACTGCATCCCAAGGGATTCTTTCAACCAGCATCCTGTAGAGGTCGAAGTGTGCTCTCTAGAAGAACAAGGCAGTGGCTTTGCTGACCTTTCTCCTTCTCCAACAATCAAGAACTATCATTTTGGGTCGCTGTGCCTAAGATGGCCACCACATCACCCACCAGTCATTGTCTAGTAACAACAGCAAGTCTACAGGAGCACCTCCTCTGACTGGTTCCTTCACAAGCTGCATCAGAAAGTTATCTTCCACACATTCCAGGAACCTCCTAGACTACTTCCTCTCTGCTCTGTTGTTTCTGTCTGTTTCGAGCAGACATCTGGTAAGTTTAAGCCTCCACAAGAACAAGGGCCAGCAACTGCAAGACTTCTCCGATGTGTCTGCAGAATATTTCTTCTGCCTCTTCATTCTGGTTGGGTGGTGTCTAACAGACTCCCACTAGGATATCTGCTTTGTTGGCCTCCCCCCTGATCCTTACCCATAAACATTAGACCTTATTATTACCATCATTAAGCTCCAGAAAATCAAAACACTCCCTTAACAAACAGGGTTCCCCTATGAATTCTCAATCATTGTCTTTCCCTTCTGAAGCGTTACTGCAGCAAGTCATCCCACCCTCTTTCCATGATGGCAACTATGTCAATGGTTTCCAGCTCCTCCAGTTGTCCATTCTGTGTGCATTGGTGTAGATGTACTTCAGTACATCTACCAATCCTGTCATTTTGGAGGGAGGAGAAGCCCTAACTCCTATGTGAATATAAAATGAAATCTATGCCATCTTGATCTGGTCTTTCTATATAAGCTACCAGGATACAGGAAGATAGCACTGCAGGAAAAGGTAAAAAAAAATATTTTTCTTAAGGTAACATTTTTATGTTTTCCTTTTTTTTTTTTTTTCTTTTGGAAGGTCGCAGGGATCTAGAAACTTAGTTTCTCAATTTGGTTAGAAGGATATGGTGCTTTTAGAAAGACATAGTGCTGTGCTCTCTGAGCTTGCAAGTGTTTTTACGTTGATGTTTTATGTTTTGCTCTCCTGAGCCTCCATAAATAAGACTCTAGAAGCCCATTTGCTTCATTTGAGACATTTTAACAGAATATTGAACAAAGCATTATCTCCTCAAAGAGAAATGCTACATAATATATTTATGGATTTAAAAACTGATACATGCTCAGATTGTATGGATTTATGTGCCTGAGGAAAGAAAGACCTAATGGATGTAATTTATAGTAAGTATGTGAGATTGATACTCTTGTTTATTGAGGGCAATAATCTATTAATATTTGAAATACAGTTCCATTCCTATTATTTACACATACTTTAGAAAATAATCCTTTTTTTTCTTTTTCGGTGATGGTTTATCAGCAACCACTCCACATTTCTACTAATTATATTTTTACAATGATATATTTTAAGGCTATGCTGTATTTGTCTCCAACTTTGAAATTCATGGGCAACAATAAATTCAGAACTTTAACACAGTGTTTTAATTTTTCTTGAGAGCAGAGCAGGTGTAGGTATGCTTTTTTATTTCAAAAAAAGCAAATAATTATGAAGCAAGGAATCAAATGATTTTAAAGTCTCACCAGACTATTCATGGGGGGCAGGGGGAAGACTAAAAGAGTGCATTATATATTCTAGCTGCAAACATGTCTTTGAGACAAGATATCTGCAACATTTTGTTCATCTTGCTCAGCTCAAAGTGCATAATACTAGTATAAAATCAGAACTTCTTGTTGGGTATCTGTCTTACAGATATGCTTAAGAAGGATGTATAGCCAGAATCTGGGGTGAATGTATCCACATCTGAATTTCCATTCAGATGGGAAAATGAGGCTAGGAAAGGTATATTAACTGCTGTGTTTGACCTGAAACTTTGCAAGACACTACTGGCTCTGTTTCTAAACTTGACCAGGATTGTCTAACTGCCTCAAAACATACAAGAAAGAGTTCTTTAATAAGACCTGTCCAGTTGGATGTTGCAACTGGACCAAAGTTTACTCAACTGCTTTCTCCCAAAATGCAGCCAAAAGAAGGCACCTCATTTTTGTAATAAGTCAGAAAATAAAGCAGTTTCATAGGTGGCACAGAATCAGTTTGTAAGCCTCCTCTGATGGGATTCAAGCCATGAAAATACCCAACCTACCATGTTATACCTCATCAGAAAACATATAGTTAGGAATATGAACTGGCATTCCTTTCTCCTACCAGCTTCAACAGTAAGCTACCTCTTTTTGGTCCAAGAAATTTTATACTTTCTACCCAATCATAATAAGTGCACAGAAGAAAAGAACTCAGAGACAAGCAAAAAGTTAAGGAGCACATGTTGAGGACCTGGACCACCAAACCTGTCTACATTGAGGAGTCCTTAAACATCAAGCACAAAGGGTAGTCTAACATATTAAGATAGCCTCTACCACCTCCTCAACCCCTCCTTAAAGGGATAAAATTTCACCACACCCCTGCTGTCAGTATTTCCTATTGACTTGTTCAGGATACAGACTTTCTGGAGCACTGCTCTGAAATACACAGTGCCCTTACAGACTATAAAATAAGAGAATTGCCTACAGCTTGAGAGTTTATACTTCAGTCCTGCACCGCACCTCTGACCTCCAGGTGTTCATATTTATTGGTTTGAATTCTCAGTTTTAAGTGGCATCAGGTCAGCTTTTCCTTATACTCTCAAAGATATGCCAGAAGAGCACTAAAAAGTCTATCCTTCAAGAGCAATCTGATGTGAACACTACAGTAATTTCTACCTTCTTCCATACTGGTTCAATGTTGAGCTCACTCACTATTTGTCTTTAATGAGGTGATAAGTCTTTCAATTAAAGACAAAAACTGCAGAGAGACCTTTGCTCTTCACAGATGTGCTACTTAAAGATTTCTCTTTTTCCACACCCCAGCTGCTAGCAGCTGCTTTCTTGCTGGAGGCTGCCACCCTTGCAGAGCAGTGTGTGTGAATGATTCCTATTTCACTGCCAGAAAACCAGCTGCATTAATTTCAACAATTCATATAATAGTTTGAATTAACTCAGTTTATTTTGCCTGATCTGAATTAGGAAGTATTCCAGGACTAGTTTAACAAGACATAACTGTGGGAGGTGGAAATTTCAAACCATCCAAGACAGATATCCAGAGGGAGTGAGCAGTAATATCTTCAGCTGATCCTGCTGCACTCAAAAGAGAACATCTGTCCATAAAATAAAATGCAGTTTCAGAATCAGTAATGCTGGAGCTTTACACTACTAAATTACCAGATATTATGAGTGTGATTTGAGTGAGGTGTAGATAAATAATTGCATTTTTATCACATTAACCATAGCAAACAATCCCTGATCCAATAGAAAGTTATGACAAATTATATTTGATCCAAAATAAAATTGGCCTGCCATACTACAAACAAAATAGATCAAAACCACTTTGGGAGGGCAAGGTAAATTTATATTGCTTTGGTATGTTTTATCATAGTTATGCAGCTTTTTTAATCCATATACAAGTACCCCAAATCAAAATGACATCCTATGGAATCACACCAAGAAACTTGTTCCAATCTGTTTTGGTTTGGGTTTTTTTGTTTGGTATTTTGGATTTTTTTATTTATTTTAAGAGGATTCATGCTTCCTAAGGTTTTGAAGAGACCCCCTTACATGGGAACAATGGGAATTTCATACAACAAAAAGGGGAGAGGTGGTCCTTGTGTGTCAATGAAGCTATGAAGTCAATAAGGCAGATTAGGGTACCAATTGTGGGAAATTCCTACTAACTGTAGAAAAACCTGCAACAGCCTTGTCATATGAAACACTGTCTTGTTTACGTAAACCCACCGTAATTAAATACATTGAGATCATTTGGGCCAGAGTCACAATGATCAGAGTAAGACAGATCTCATAACAGGGCAAAGGACCACAGCCTGACACAAGGAAAGTTTTGCACATTGCTTTTAATTTTATGTTCTTCTGACCCAATATTCTAAAAGCTCCCTCCTGAAGTTCAAGCCAAGAGCAAATACTTCCATTGCTGATGTCATTATGAGTTTCATCGTTGATCACATGTGTAAATAAGCCAGTGATTAAGCACTGCCTCAAGAACTTGTTTTTGAAATTACACCACAAAGACCAAACATTTCAACAATTTTATTATCAAAAATTATAATGCTGCCTGGAGCAGATGATTGTAGCAAAGACTTGGATTTACCTTAAGTATTGCTTGTCTTAACTGTTATCATTAGATTAAAATATGCATCTGACGATGACTTAAAATCAAAGTGATCAAGCCTATGGCTCTTGATGTAGAATGAAAACAAAACCCAGATTAGAATTCTGAATGATCACTGTAAAGTTAGGAAAAAGTCTAGGATGAACATCTCTTGAACTTGAACTCAAGTTTCAGATCAGAATTTTATTTTAACATTTAGACCAGATATTTAGACCATTTCAACAACACTGCAGCTCCTTTAACATCTAAAATTAAAGCAATCTATAAAACGAAATTAACCAGGCTACTAAGGGTAGACAAGTTGCCATAGACAAGTGAAGTCTGTCTAAGGAGAAAAGCCCTGCCTTGCCATTTGTATAGATGTGCTGATGAACAAGTGAGTGGGTGGTTGCAAGAACACAACTCTTCTCATTGACTTAAACCAGTTTTTCATTGACAAAGCTTTCTGCTTTCTGGCTGCTGGTTTAGGTCCTCTCACTCAGTACAAATTCTAAAGTGAAAAAACCCCCACGACCAAAACCCAACACACATTAATAAAACCCACAAAACTCAAAACACCACTATCACCACCACCACCACCACCAATAATTTAAAAAACCACAAAACCACAAAACCACAAACAAACAAACGAACAACCAAAACACTCACAAATATTTGCAACCCAAAACCAAACCCCAGCAATTTTAAATATGTAGATTATTTTCTGTTTGTGAAAGTGGGAAAACAAAGAACTGGCTCAGGACTGATATTTGCACTGCAGATATTCTTGCCTCTATTCCCTGAATTGTTTCTCTATGGATTGGTTTCTTTGTTAATTTTTTGTTCTCTCTTTTTTTTTTTTTTTTTTTTTTTGGGGGGGGGGGGGGTTTTTTTTTTTTTTTTTTTGGGGGGGGGAAGGAGTTTTCAATTATTTATTTCCATTACTATTTCTATATTTCCTAGAGGCACTAAAGAGAATCTGCGTTTGAGTAATCAAGTTATCCAATACATTTGAAACTTGCAGCCATTTTTTGTGAGTGGGTTTTGCACTTTTAGTTTAAATTACTGGGAGATACATATAGTGGACATATTTTCAAATGAAGCCATTATAACCTGTGCACTCAAGAAGATAATGAGACATTCCTTCAAGAAGATAATGGGACAGTGCACTTCTCTTTTACCATAAAATTGCAATGGATTTTTTCTGTTTGGGTAAAGCAGCAAATAGCATTCCATACTCTGGAGCACCACCTGCTGGTACCTGACTAACTCCTTATTTACTAGAGCAATTTTTTTTATTTTTTTTTCTCAGTGAGCCGCTTTGTATTTTCTGTGATTTGGAGTCCTAAGGGATGTGGGGGAACCAGAGCTGGGGGGAGGATTCCTGTTTTACTAGAAAGTGGAGAAGCTGACTAAATTGAGAAACAGTGCTGTATTCCACAAAAATATTCAGGTCACCCAGACTATATGCATTACACAGCTATCTTGGTTTTTACAGCTGACTTTTGGAATGCATCAGTACCTTGGAATGCACAGGACAGATCAGGAGCTGCAACAACCCAGCTTTTACTCATACGACCAAGGCCAACAGGGGCTTGGCTATGTAGACTCACTTGGGAGGACAGCAAGAAAAGATTAAATGAGATACCAGAGTATAAATATATAATGGGTCTTAATAAACTATGTGGGTTTGTCTCACAATGGCCATTGTCATTATAGTTCCAGTATGAAGCAATAATCCACTCTCTGAAAGTGGTGCCTTGGGAGACAACAGCAACCACTGGTTCTGTGCTGTCTTTCCTGTATCTCCAATATCGACCTGTATATCGAAAACTGTTGTCTAGGAGTTTCTATGGTAAATGGCTTTTCATATAATATTGTAAACAGTACTCTGTGAAAACTGAAATATTTCATGAACAGAATCCAACAAAACAGGCACAGCTGTGTCTCCTCAGGACTCTACCAGCTAGCCCAGGGAAGGTGCTGGAACCACCATGGGCTGCAGTTCTAGGGTGGTATCATGTTGCTTCTAGGTATCTGGGGCTGGAGAGAGCCTCAGCTGTAGGTTTCAGGACAACTAATTTCTCCCTGGGAGACTCATAGCCAAGTCATTAAGTTCAGAATGTGGATTCCCAAAAGAAATAATAAAAGACCTCCACAACTAAACTCTAAATAAATTACTGTAATCACTGCTAACTAAAGGTCTTCAAATTCTTCATCGTGCTGGAAAACTTACTTACTTTTTCAAACACAGAGAATAGTGTTTGAAATTTCTGTTGAGAGGAACTTCAGTTTCCAGAGTGTTCTGAGCAAGATTGCTCAGTGCATGGCTGTCTTCCTAAATCCAGCAATTACTAGTCATTCCTTTGGGAAAGGGAAAAGGGGCCAAAGCTCTCCTCTCTCCACACACACGCGCGCGCGTGTGCACACACACATCTTAATATCTCCTGGAGCCACAGCATTTCAGCAAATGTTTTCAATGGGCCCTGTAACTCTTGAATTCTGATTAGTTCAACTCCCAGCAGTATTGCTTCACTTAGCATAAATCATTAATTTATTACCAAGAATTTCAAGGGGATGAGGAATTATTCAGCTTGATAATGACAGTAACTACCAGAAGGAGAGTGAACTTCCCATGTAGTAAGAGGGGAAAATTTCTGTTCATAGCTTTTCAAATGAAAACATATGGAAGGATGACTCAATTGGACATGAAAATCTTCCAGCCTCATCACTAAAATTATTACTAAGTGGATCATGATTGTAAAAGTAAGCAATACTAAATATATACTGCTTTGTATCAACTAAAGACCTCTCTTAGCATTTGAGAAAGACTCAGTTGTTTTCTAGCATGATTTTTTTAACATCCTGATGTCAATTTTTAGGACAAAAATCCAGTGTTTTGACCATTATGAAGAAAGCCTTAATATAATGTGCAATAAATTCATGTTATATTATGAATTAATGTATATAGTCTCTCATGAGATGAACAGATTCTCTCCACTGAAACAAGCAGGAAAAGCAGAACTGAAATTGGGAGAAGGGGGACCCTCAAATATTTTATTAATTCTAAGTAACTGTAAAAAACTGATTACATTAAGGAAAAAAAATATATCCACCACAACTCTTCATTGCTCAGTTTTACTGGAGCATCAGAATGTAGCTTTTACTAATGGCACCACTTTAATCTGCTGTTGCCATGTACAAAAAAACAAATAAACAAAACCAAAACAAAACTGAAACACAATTTACACAAATTTTATTTGATAATAAGGTAGCTTTGATAATATGGTAAGTTTTAAAAACATAAGGGGTTGAAATTAGGTATCGGTATACATGTGCTAAAGTGATTTATACATTCCTGTTCACCGCAGTCATTGTATTGAGCTGGGAAGCACTTTCCAACTCCCCCCAAATGGCTCCTTGCCACCTTTCTACCTCTGCCATTTGTGTGAAGCATTAGCAGGGGATTGGTTTGGTCGTCTGTACCGGCTAGCCACTCTCAGATAATCGCTTCCAGAAGTATTACCAGTGGTGAATCAGCCGGAAGACGTGTAGGAGGCTGCTCATTACACCTGGGGACTGCTCTCACCTACTCACCTGTTTAGAGATATTCTACAGCACCTGCAAGTTGACAAGTGCTTCAGCCACTGCAAAATCATTGTAGTCCCTTGAAGACAATAATTATTGGAGGCTAGTGCTGTCGTAACAATCCTACCTTCACATTTAATCGATAGAAACCAGATCAATGTTATCAGCTGAACTGTGATAGATTTCAAATCTGTTTATGTAACTTTCATCCTGAGATCGACCACTGATGGGGTCAGTGAGAACTCCCAAAGCAGAAAGTCAACAATAACTAGGAAAATGAAATAGTTAAAGCAAAATCGTTTTTGACATCGGTGGCATTAGGACTGAAAAGACTAAATCATATTTACTGTCCTTCCACTCCTCTGCTGCGACTCCCTCCTGCCCTGAGTCCTCCTCCCAAAATGCCTGCAGCACTCCAGAGACTGCATTAAACAGAGCTAATAGAGTTATTGGTGGAAGAACCCAGAGGAAATACTGCCATCAAGTGTCCAACAGACCTGTTTGCAGTGCAGACTCTTCTGTCTACATCTGCGCATGGATATGTGGGTGTTAACATACAGCATCCATCGGCTGTGGATGCTCATATACAAGTCTCTGTGGTACAACGTCAAATAGTTAACAAATCTGAATGTACGGGTCAATGTAAACCCATCCTCCTGGGGACAACAGAGCTGCATTACAGTTTAAAAATTGTAGCCAGGATGGGAAATCATTCTCCGTGTGTCTGTGCTTCTGTAGCAGCACAGCCTATTCCATTTCCTGGAATGCCTCAAAATCGAATTTAAATGTTCTCTCTTGGTTCAAAACTTAGGTGTGCTGGCAAGAGCTTCAGGAGAAAGCACACTTAAACACATGGGATCACTGCCAGCACCCTCAAGGGAAGCCATTAATGTGGGTATCTCAGTCAATGCACTGACCACAGTGCAACTACACCCTACAACACCCAGAAGGATCCCCCAGCCCACTGGGGACCCCCAGGGCACAGCCCACCCCAAGGCAGGGACCAGCTCCTGCGCCTTATCCCTTCTTCCCTTCTGTTTACTTATGAGGTAACACCACACTGCCTACCAGGCCCCCTAACTCAAAGGGCACCAAAAACCCTTCCCCTCTATCTTTTGATCTTATTGCTCAATTTCAATGAAACCTGAATGCATGTAATTTTTGAAAATTGGCGAATTTCAGTGAAAAACTGAAACACTAGCTGAGTTTTATTCTTACTAATCTTGTGAGATGGCTGATTCATAAAAATAGGAGAGAACAGATGCCTCCTCATTAAAAATAATTATATTTTAATTTTTCACTGTTAATTATTTTAAGCAGGTAATGTACAAAGAATCCTTTGCAGTCATTAAAAAGATTTGTGTCCTCTAGTCATGTTAATTTTCAGTTTATAACTTCCTCTATGAGCAATATAAATAAAAGTTTCGGGGGAATTTAGCTCAAACAACAATAATCAGTATCAAGAGAAGGAGCAGGAAAATTTTCTGGTTAAATTGTTTTCAGAGAGACTTGAAGGGGACTGATGGTGAACAGAAATTGTGCAACTTCTTGAAGCTTAGGAAGCACCAAGGCAGAGCATAGGAATTTGAGAGGCAGAGAAAGAGATTAAAGAAATTATGAAATAAAAGGATTGGGAAAGCCAGCTGAATTTATGAGGAATTTACAATAAATAAGGCTAGAGATTAAAGCAGAAATATGATTATATGGAAAAAACAAAGTAAAAACATAGAGGAGGTGAAACAGAATACATAGATTCAATGTTGCAGAAGGCATAAAGGTGAAGACTAAAAGTCTGAACATGACATAGGAAGATAATCAGATAATGAATGCTTCCTAAATAGAATCCAAGACTCTTAACAAGAATATAATTTTATAGGCAGCAGTGGGTGAGATTAGTGTGTGTTTATAAATTATCACTATGATAGTAATTAGTACTACTGGCCATAGCTGAGCTTCAGGATCCTTATACTGACAGAGAAAATCCTGACTTAGGAAGGCTAGATATAAACAAGACAGGAGTGATTTAATATAAGTGTGGAAAAGAGGAAGATTACAGTTAACCCAAATAGTAGATACCACAGCAAAACAGAAGACAGGATTTCAGTGTCACCAGAGGAGCTAGCCAGGGAGTTGGCTGTTGCTGTGTCTCCACAGAGGGTATAGGACCAAGGATGACCTCTCCATTTGTGAGCTCTCACAAGCAGTAGGGGAGTCTAGCACTGTTTTTCAAGTCAAACTTTGACTCTTGGTAGGAAAACTGATATGAATACACACTAAAGAATGCATCTGTCAGTATGCATGGACCATATACTTTTGTTTCATCAGGGAATCAGGATATACATATGAATAATCACATATGAGAAATAGGAAGAATAATCTTAGACTCATTATTCAGACCTGAAAGACAGCTCAAAAGACCAGTGCTTGCTAACACTGTCACTTTAGGATAAACAGAGACTACCTGCTCTGACAGTCTCTGGTGTGTGGCCTATCTAGAGAATACCACACATGTATTGTATTTCTGCTACGAACAAATGTTATTCTTCTGCTTAAAGTTACATAATTTATTGGAGCTTGTTTTCCCTTTTCAAGAAAGAAAGGGGTCAGGAAGTGCACCTAACCTTTCATAGTTCTACACATCAGTCACTACTAGGACTGTAATATGATTCCCACACAGTGTGGTTTGGTGCTGCCTAACAATTAATCTTACATACAGATGGTGCAAGGCAGCTCTGCAAGGCAATTCGCTTCCAGTGGAATTATCGAATATACTTTAAAGCACTTCAGTGTAAAGCTTTGTAAAATGAATAATCCATCACAAATAATTAGAGCTGCCCTTAGAGGACTTGGCTAGTCAGTCAGAAACAAATGCCTCATGTTTATCTTACTGGTTAGGTGTGGCCTGAAGAGTCAGCTTTTCTGATAAAGTGTCTGACTTGGATGGTAGTTAGCAACTCCAGGTGCCAATAGACAGCCTGTTTATGTGAAAAAAATCCACAAAGGAAAGAATCGAAAAAGAAGTAGCAAGTACTTCTTCAGTGGTTAAAGGGAGATGTGACAAGCTATTTACCTTTTTCCCCCTCAAGTGGCATTTACTATTCAACTGGCAATTGCTAGTTTTTCTGGCACACAGTATCTTTTCTCTCATTATGTTCTGCACCCGGTTCCATAATTAACTGGAACATCTTGCCCTCAGGTAGCATTTCCTTCCTGCTTTTAAACTAATTATGTACTTTTTAGTCCAATGATAAACAACTTCTTTTCTCCTTCAATACTTTTAAGCTAGGTGTTACTGCTTGTACATACTGAATATGCCCCTGACTCACTCTACTGTGTTGTGTTTGGACATAACATAACATAACTAAGTTTTGGAAATGGATCCTGGAAGGATGAGTTTGACTTTCTTTATGTTACACTCCTTTCTCACCTACTTCTTAAAAAGGTCTCATTTATTCACCAATAACCTTCAAGGATCCCACAGACCCATAAAGGATGAAACATGTGGAATTTAAAGATGTGCAGAGATATTGCAACCTGTATGAGATCTGCCAAAATTAAAAGGAAATATATGAGTATGGGGAATCAGAAGATTGAAATGGACAGGATTCTCCATGTAGAAAATTTATGCATATCTATCACCAAGTTTCAAAAGTGCTTTTAGTTCAAGCTAGATAAGCAAAGTGTAGCCAATTCTTCTGGCAACAACATTGTTGTGTGTCATCAATCTTAGGACTTAGGTCACATAAATCTGCTAAATCTCTTGTTGAAAAAGCTGAAAGAAAAATTATACTTCTGATATGATGAAGTGAGATAGATTACTTTTTTCCAGTCAGAAACATAAGGAAAAAATGTCTTTAGGTTATATTGTGTCAGTTTTATGAACAGCTTACTCTATCTAGCAGTATATTTTAAAAAAATTCAAAATGTCATGAGTTCAGTAAATATTTAGCTGAAAACATACTAATGAACCACCAGTACATGTAGTTGCACTGTTTTAGAAATCCTTCTGTTCTTTCTTATGGAGAATAGAGATAAACTGCACTTTCTGTACTTTCTTAATCTCTGTGTTTGTGTTAAGTGCTCTGTAGCTATAACCAATGATATTGGGAGGTAGATTTTTTACTGACCAATGGTTGCTAGATTATTAATGGATATATAAAGAAGTTTCTGTAAATAAAACTCTCTCTTTCGTCATCTTGGGGATTTCTGCCTGCTTCCTTGCCACCTTTCTCTGCCTGCAGCCGCGAATATTACGAGATTCGTCGTGATAAGTACATACAGCCTGTGGTACAGAGACATTATAATAAGCATGCAAGGCAGAAGCTTTGGATTTTTTTTATGCATAGTCAAACGAGATCTGCAAAAATGAGACTGCGAGTATAAATTTCCCACTAACAGATTAGTTGTATAAACAGGATCCACTGGCAAAACCAGGAATAATTTATGGTACTGGTTGTCCAAATCCACTTATGCCCTGTCAAGCCCTCTGCCTTGACAGACAAGATGTAGTTTTGCGTCTCTTGGACTTTAAAATGAATATTCCAAATTTCTTAGTGAGGAGTGGGAGATTGCAACTCCTTATACGAAATGGTGCTCAGAACACTTTTTTTTTATTCTTAGGCATAATTCCAGGCTGGTCATTTTGCAAGACGAATTTGTTTCCCAGACAAAGCAAACAGTGCAGGGGATGGGTGAAATGGTCCTGCTGGATGACACGGGATGCAAGCATCTCCAGACTCCAACACTGAGTTGATTTCAGCCGGAAGAACTGGTCTGGGCAACACTGCTGTGATGCTGGAGCAATCTAGAGGTGCCCCAATCGTGCTCTAAGCCAGGTCCTCCCTGAAAGCTCTCAAGCTCTCAAGATGATAACAGCTTTAGCTGTGTTAACAGCAGTATGTTAAGAGTGCTATTTAGCCACTGTTGACGTCTTCTCTTAACTCTCCTCAGCTGCTGCAAAGGCTTGAACTCCTAAATAGCCATTAAAAATTCAAAAGACCATTTTAAATAGTGCTTCTCCCTCCCCTGGAGGCAGCAATTAAAAAAAAATGCCCTGGAGTTCAAACGGAGTGCTCATGCTGTCCTTGGCTGGTGTAGTATTTCAGAACCAGGAACCTATTTTCTATTCTGAAGCATATTTTACTTCAACTTCTGCATCTGGTCAATAAATGTAAAATACACAGATATACAAAATATAAAAGGGTGCTTAATTATATTTAAGTATTTCAATGAACCAACTTCTTGATATTCAAAAGGTAGGATTCTTTCTTGTAAAAGATTTTCATGTTTCTATTTCTTTCAAATTGCATTCAGCACTCGAGAAATGACCTTTAATAGAATCACACTGGGTGTTCCCGTTGCATCAAGCAGAGAGATGCTGTATCATCTCTAGTACACCTAGGGAACCAGCATGAGGGAGAGATTTAGCACAGTACCTTAGAATTCAACCTCATTTGTCTTCAAGATTTTATCCTCCATACTGATCTCATTTCTGGAAAATTGTTCCTGCTGTAGACCTGTGGAATATTAATTCAAAACCTCAGTGTGTGCCCTGTTTCCAAGTCATCCTCTCCACCAAAATTTATGCATGTAATTAAAGTAGGATTGTTTAGAGGAAGCATGTGAATGGTGTATTTGCCATTATCTCAGAGGAAGTATCAGCATCATCCAAGCAAAAAACCAAAACCAAACTCAATCCAAGCAGACAATTAAATGAAAAGACAAAGTTAATGGGTAAGAAATTTGCCCAAAAAGAACTTGTAATAGTATAGTACTTCATGTCCTTGGATAGGTGTCAAGTGCCATGTGACAGTCGGCGATGGAAGAGACGGGGCAGATTGCATTGGTGCAAAAAGCTGATTTTATTGATACAGAGCTGAGTATTTTTACCTTTTCAGCAACAGCTAAATATAGATTCTCATATGAGCAGTAATCACTATAACAACCTCATCTATGTTTCTTAACAACATGGCAAAACTAAAAGCTAGCACTGACCAGTACAGGTACATACCAAGCATGCTTTTCTCTTATACTCCCTATTTCATGGTACACTGCACTGGTTGCCATGGTTTGCGGCCTAGCAGCGTTGCCATGTTCACTTCTGACACGAGTTCAGTAGTGCTCTCACTTCTGCTTTCCAGCTGTAACTCCACAGATGGGACTTGTTTTCTGTCCTAGATGAAAAGTACTTCTAGTACTAGTATACTAAATTAAAGGTACTCAGAGTAGCATGCAACCCAAACCTCTACCTCCTATGGCTTTTCTTATGGAGCCTCTGATACTGGAGGTGCAGCAAATTAGGGCACAATCCTTAGCTCTGTTATTTTGAAAATATAAACTTGCCATACTGACAGGAGATGGTTAAAGAGAAAAAAAAAAAAAAGGAAAGAGAGGACCATTTGCTGGCAGTTAAGACAGTCTTACAGAGACTTCAAGATTAAATATGTCACCAGTGCTGCTGCTCTTCAAATCCAGGTAACTTGGACTGCAGGTGAAAGTTGCAGTTCTGTGTAAAACTGTTCAACCTCATTGTGATGTTTCCAGCTCTATAAAGTGTGCTGCTTGCAATTTTTACAGCAGTGAATCTTTGCTGTCTGTGTTACGAGTGTCTCCACAGGGAAGCACACTGAGCACTGTATATTCAGTTTCTAAATTACCTTGGATCCCAATAACAATGAATGATTTATCACTAAATATAAGGAATTTAGGTACAGAGTTTTTCATTACTTTCTCTTCATTCCCCAACCAGTGAGGATTCCCACTGACTGGTTTAAGCTACTGCTTATCAACATCCTCTTGTAGTTACAAGCTCCAGAAAGCCGATTAAGTGTGTAAAGAAAGCAATAATCACACAGAAGAATAAGTTTTGTGTTATGAGTATAGCTTTTCTTTGTAGACAGACATCTAAACACTTTCACAACTTTTGCTCAGATTTTTCAGATTTCTGATCCATAGCTGTCCTCTTTTTAATTCTTTTGAAATTCTTTATCATAAGGAAAATGTTAATTTGTGCTGCTAGAGCTTGAAAATCGGTACCATACTCAAGCTTATACCGCACTGGCAGGACATCTATATTTACTTACATGAAAAAATAGTTCAAGAAGCAGGTAGGTATCATTGTTTGGATTGTAACAGCAATAAACAAATACACAACAAGCACTGAAAGAAAAAAACAACTATCAACTTGTCAGATTCTCACCTCACTTTTAAACAAGTAGTAATAATTTATGGTGGTCTATAAGAGAATGTTTTCTTTTAGGAAGAATACCCTCTGACCTATACATTCACAGACTGAGTGCTAGTCAAAAATAATTTTCTGTGATCTTTTGCACTGACAAGGTAATGCTTTCATGGAGAACCAAATCTCATAAACAGGGCTGTCAGTCACTATGCAGATGGTGCAGGACTTGCTATTGCAAGCATTGCAATGGCATCTTCACTGGATCAGATCAGACTCCTGAATTGTAATTGAGATAAATTTTTACAACCCTAGTGATCCTGCTAGATTCTAGTCCTATAAGCAGGATAACTACCCTAACAAGGGCATGATAAACTGCTATGGGCTAATTTTAAGTACCTACAAAATGTATTCTAATCATCTTGGCAGTGGACAAAAGGCCATTCTACCTTACTATTCCTAAGTATGCAGGAACATTTTCTAGTCGTTATTCAAATTATCTTATCTATGCATATTATTGGTCAATTTTTTTCACAGCCGTAGGAGCTGCCTTGCCCGGAGGAGTCCCCAGAATTACCCAGTTTCTCCACCCAGGACATCCATTGACACATCTCAATATGCACCTAACACCTATCAACTTGTCTCAGCCTCGTGTGGGGGCTGCCAGCAAAATGCATGGCACCTCTGGGAATCCAGCACTCGGGGAGATCCAGCGTCAGCTAGGTAGTTGCTTTGAGACAAAGCAAGCTAGGAATTCAGTGAAGTAATTTGTCACAAATGAGTCACTCTCTCATCTGTACAGAAACAAGCTGGGAAGGTCCCTTGAAAGCACAGCAGGTATGCCCAGAAGAACAGCCTTTGTACACACAGCTCTTGCACATGCCAGCCATCCCACAACTAGAACTATAAAAAGAACTTAAATTTCTTCCTTATATCGCAATTATAAATTAATTTCCCAGTGGGGGTGGTCACACCCACCTTTGCAGGAAGTGCTACATGTATGCATTAAGTAATGATACCCTTAATTCACTTTCCAGCTCAGAGGTATAGTTTTCACAACAGGAGTGATTGGCTGTCTCGTTGACTCTGTAGCATTTCGCTGAACAGAAATTTTTCAGAAAGGCAAAACTATTACAAAGTAAAAATGAACACATGCCCAGGATTCCTTCTGTTTAGCTTTACACAGGTATTTGCCTCAAGATAAAACACAACAGTCCTCAAAGCCCTTTACTTTCCTCTGAGAAATCTTTCCTCCCTAATTCATGGCTTTTGTTAAACATGCACTTCTTTTACAGTGTTTCCCCTCCCATGAAGGGGCAGCTTTAGTTCAGCTGAGAAAAATTAAAATGTTTCATTTCTACGGTCACAGAAAAACGAGGAAGCAAACAATACAAGAGAAACAAGGAAGATGACAAGTCTGCGCAAATTCATACTGATTTCGAAAGATCTCAGAGGCAGAGCTGCAAGCCAGAGTAGGAGCTGGAAATTTGCTGGCAAAAGTGTGTGACTAGTGAGAACCAAAAACTGATCTCAGAGCAGAACTTGGGAGGAATGGAGGCAGCTCCTAGTCACTCAGCCACCTAATTTACAGTCATTTTGTACAGACGTAAATGATTTTTTAAAATGGAGATGGAGGGGTTTGTGTCCACATCCCATCAAACTTGACACGACTCTGATTTTTTTTTTTTTTAACTGTTTTTATCTTGCTAAGAGCTTTTCACGGTATGCTTTTCCCTTAAGTACCTGAGAATTTGGAGGGGAAATTCCCTCTGATAAAAACGAGTTTTACAGTCACACTTTCCAAGAAAGTGTGTATTTGAGGGACAATTTTACACACATAAAATCGTATTTCTTTTCCCCAAGACAGTACTTTCTTCTCTTCACCCTTTATTCTCATGATGATGTGGAGAGTTAGAGATTATCTTTAACACTGGTATGAAAATGTTTCTAAAAACTGAAGAGGCCATACTGCAAACACCTGCAGCTTAGAGGTCATAGACATTAACAAAAAATGTCTTTTTGGCCCACATATTTTCAAATACGGAAGGCACCTCTTTTGCTCAGAGAAGTCAGAAGAGGGATAAGCAGGACTGGCTAAATGAATGTTAGGATATATGGCAAAATATGAAGCAACTATTCTTCTATTTGACAACCATTTGTCAATGGCAACCATGTTTTTTTTCATTCACCTTTCCTCGGAGGAGGATTTTACTCAAAGCACGTATGAAAAATTGAGATTTGATTATCTCAATGCTTTAGAAAATTTTAACTGAAATGTTCTTGAAATCAGAGCTGAGCAATATTAACAAAACTATACATAATGAACAGGATCAATTAAGTACGTAAACATTATTATTTTTTAACAGCTTCACAAGTTCTAACTATGAAGTTGCTTCTCACAGTTCAACAAAGAAAAACCCCTAGAACCATGTTACTCTTCTTTAGATATCTTACTTGTTTCTTCATACTCCTGCTCATCTTCTCTATGCACCTAACAAATTGTTAAAAACCACGTTGCTCTGTATTTTCCTGCTGTGTGTACAGTAAGCAGTGCTGCTGATTAATATTTTTCTACTACCCAAAAAAACCTCTCTGGTCTGGCCAGTCTGTGTGACAATTTCAGAGCATATTGAGCATTGTTGTACTGTTAGTTGAAGCACAGAGAGGTTCTGAATGGTTTAACATGTGACTAGGATTTCATGGCAAAGTTATGTAGCAGTGGGAAGTTTTCATTTGCTAGCAAAATGTTTTATTTGCCATAGTATTCAATTCCTTTGCTACTCAGACCTCTAAGCAAAAAGCTCAGATGAAATCCTCTCCTACTAACAAGATTTCTTGTTTCCTTCATCTGCATTAGAATACAAGGAAAACACTCTGAGGGTGTGATAACATTCTTCTTCCTTCAGTAATTTCTGTGGAATGACTGAAACCACCTTTCACATGTTGAGGAAAGTATTCAAAAAATAGCTGTTATATTCAAAACTTTTAAAAAATATTACTCACATTTATGAATTTTCTTCATTTTGGTCACTGAAATTATTGAGTCAGTGTTATTCTGACTTCTCAAGGAGAAATTTTTTCAATGAGAAAAACAATTTTAAAAATTATCTAATGGGATGCCAGAAGACAAGGAAAAACAGCAGAAAATATTTATGTCTTGTAATAATTAGGAGGGTAGAACTTTCTTTGAACTATGCAAGTGCAGATTACAAATTTCAAGATTGCATGGACTGGATTTGAAACATTGCCTTGTTTCCTCTGCCTTCTCATAGTAAAAGCATGTTCAAAATTGGAAGGAGGAGAGAAGCAAGAAAGGAAGGGAAAGTACCTGAGGTATGCAGTAATCAGCAGGCAGTTGTATCAAAACTTGTTAAAGACATTTGCAGTTATTTCGTGCTGAAGAGTATTGTGCAGAGAGAAGTAATTAGTCAGAAAATTTCGTCTACAGGGCAAATACAATTAGCAGTGAACATGCTGATTTCAAAACCTGGGTTACCAAAAATATTCTGAACACTTCAAACCTAAAAATCATTAAAAACCATGCATTCCTTGCCAAAAGAAAACACCAGCTAGTCTTCAATTTTGAACAAAAGTTACAATATTCAGAAATAACATATTGCAACAGTATGATTTATAATATTAGTAAAACAGTTGGAAGATTACTCAGAAAGATGCATCATCTTATCTTTCATTTAATTGTTCATTATTTCAAGTAATATATTCAGTCATGCCAATCCATTCTGGTTTTATACGTAAAATGGGACATAGTTTTTTGCTTTTCACAGGGTGAGGCATAACTTATGACATTTTCAATCTGTATGTAAAATGTTATGAATATAGGCAGCTAATGAATTCCTAAGTATACTTTGTTTTATTTCCAAGAAACAGAACACTGTCATTTTTACTGTTCTTAATGGCAAAATTTATATTCACAAAATACCTGTCTGACATTGGTGTCTGTAAGTGTTAGTATTTTCAGGACTTACATAGAACAAGCTGTATACAGAAAGTCTGTAGTCAACAAAAAACATGGGTAAGAGACCCAACTGAGAGTTTTAAGAACATATATTTGCAATACTGCAAACTGCAAGCCTAGAAAGTATTAGAAAAGTCTTCAGTTAAAGGTGTGTAATCTGTGGACAGATAACCAAAACACTCCACGTCATAAAATACAGGAAGCCAACTGAAAGTGATTAATCAGCACTCGTCAGAGTTTTGAGTGCTGTGCGCATTCTGTTTTTTCCTCTTGCTAGGTGAAGTACCCAAGTACTATGAAAATAGAACGACAATATAATCACAAAAAGAATTACTTAAGAATAACTGAAAAAAAAAAAAGACAAAAAACGTGTTTGCCTCTCAAAATCTGGGTGTGGAAGATTTTCTCCCATGAAAGTGAGGAAAGACATATAAGTAAACACATTTGCCTTTGAGATACTGGATGAGATATGCTTCTGAGGCCTATCCATTCTCGTTTCTGAAGACCGCTTACCATGTTGGCTAAAAGGGGTTGTGCCAGCGGAGCGAGAAGGTGGAGCTAAGTGGGAGTATGGGAAACCTGAGACCTCCAGCTAGCGTGACTTGAAGTGGTACCGGTGTTGTGGATAGATTAACCAGGTGCTGGCTGATTGAGCCCTGTGCTGCGAGAAGCTTCCAACATTCGCCCAAAACTCTCCAGTTCATAGCAGGCACATGGAGCTGACGGAGACCAGCTGTGATCACTCAGGTGTGCACAATTTAGCCTTCCAGGTAAGTGTGGTCTCCTTTGCTTTATGGGGAAGAGGAAGGACTGAAAAACAATGAACAATGCTTAATTCAGTCCCCGAACAAAGAAAAAGCCTTTTCTGCGCTCTGCCTGCAGATATTTTACAACACCCTAACATGCTTTGCACTGATACCCTGCCAAAGTACACCGCTCTTGTAAAAAACCAGCTGAGCACAATTGACGTATTCAGCAGCATGCTCTACTCGCTGCCCTTCATCTGCTATCAGCAATCTTTGAAAAGTCTCCTGACTCTGTAATATTTCATAGACTGATGGATCTCACAAATGGCTCTCATCTGCTCTATCAGTTGCTTTTTTTTCCTGAGGATATGTCATTTACAGTTCTGTTGAAGAGCAAATCATCATTATGCAGCAGATATATGTCATCAAAGCAATGTATATTAATAATATGAGAAAAAAAATAATGTAATCATAGTGGCGCATATCATTCTTCCGTGCATAAAGTAAGTGCAAGTCTTGTTCTGCTCTCGTAGGGAGCCAACACAGAAGGTTTTGCATTTTCTGGGCATAAAGTAATATTAACAGCCGCTTAAAAAACACAGATTTCCAAAATTGATGAACAAAACCCCCCGACAAATAAGCACCACAAACCACTCACCCGCCGCCCCCCTCGCCCCCCTCTCAACTCGTTATTGTTTCTTGCTGTCCAGCATCCCTGGGCTTTCACTGGAGTTAGAGCAGGGACAAACAGAAACTTGTGAACCCGCAATCGGGCTGGCTCACTGCACTTGTTACTGAAGGTAGAATAGATGGGGGAGAGACAGTGTCTCTGAAATAGTCTGAAGAGGGTTGTGTTAGCAAAGCCCTTCCTCTCCTCCGCAGTTTCCGATCCCTACGCACTCCCTTAACTCAGCTAGCAGGAAGTGGGTAGTGGATGTGAGTATCAGCCGACACTATTCAAGTAACACAGAAAGGTCTTTGTAAATGCTAAACATGTGGACTATTACGCAGCATCAGTGACATTCAACCACACTGTATATTTATTCATTTTGCTGAACGGACAGACAAGCCCGTCAGGGAATATTTACGGAATGTAGGCAAGAGGGAGGGCTCTTAAAACACGATAGCCGCGTGGTTAGGGCATTCTCCTGGGTAATCAGAGCGCCCTCAACACATCTGTTGTTGCAGGGCAGACAGACGAACAATTTGAACTTGAGTGTCGCTCAGTTCAAGTGAGCGAGATGAGAGAAGTTTCAATCCTGTCTGTGTTTTCACACAAAATGTGTGCCTAAGCTAGTGCCATCAGCTTCCAAAGTCTGTGCTTGCAAACTCAAAACGGAGAGGAGTCTCTAGCTGCAGAAGCTCGGTTTTGAACTCTCTTGAATGGCATAAGGTGAAAATCACTTTTTTCCTCAGAAGTCTCTATGGAGCACAGTACAGTGATCTGGGTTAACCCTCTGCCTTACCTGGGCCATTTTTATTTACATTTACACTGTCTATCTCTGTTTCATTATGTAGGCCACTGCCTAGAGAAAATAAGACACAGAAGGAAATAGGTAAACTACTACATATAAATGAATAAATGGCTTCACAGGAAAAGTCACTAAAAAGTAAACAATCTCATAATTTCCCCCTATTTCTTGCATTTAATCTTTTCTGGCACGAAGAGTGAGCACTTTCATTCCTCCAAAATAACAGCGTCTTACAATATTAAGAAATTAGTATCTTATCTAAACCACAAAATATAAAAGTGTTCTGGAAAAGGTTTAATTTAAACCATTTACACATTATCTGTGTAGATACCATTTTAAGTATCCATAGGTACCTTCAGATGCACCTGAACCACTTAATGATTAATGCAGAAAAGGATAAAGTAAGCAAAGGACAAAGTAACTCTGAGTTAGGTAATTTCTTTTATTAAGTACCTAAGCTAGCAAAACAGTTCTCAATGTAATACAAAGCAGCTCAAGGCTAACAAGTGATAGATGAGGGATCATATCAGCTTTATTAAGTCAAGAACGAGAAGCATTGTGCTTTCTGTTGTAGATGGACTCTTAACAGCCTGAAGAAGTTGTAATAGGGTCTGCTTTTTGATTTGTCATACAAATGGTTGAAGGGGGATAACTCTTCTCAATTTCTCATTTGCTATTGATACGTAAACAAACACATCCATTTGTACTGTGGTAGGATTTTCACTGCATCACAGAAGCATTTCACTGCATCACTATTTTCAATGGTACTGTAGTATACCCTCAGTTAACCAAGGTTATCTTTCAGATAGGATATGTATCCATGTAGCATAAAGTGATATTATTACCATTAATTGTGTTTCAAAAAATGCATGCTTCTGCAAAATATCAGCTAATTCTTTTGTACACTGTGCAGGTCCTGCTTTATTGCTTTGTGATAATGTCAGTACCTGGGAGACCCAGAAGCAACTTTCCCACTTATTAACAGCTCAGAATGGTCTCAAAAGAACATCGACAATAAACCCCAAATGTACAGCTCTTCTGTATCTCTCTTTGTCTCTCTTTTTGATAATAGGAGCATCTCAATTATAGCCATTGTGTATTGCAATGTGTGAGATTTTTGTTTTGGTTTTGAGAAGATATATAGCTTTACCCATATTGCCAGTCTTCCCTAACATGCTGCTGTCCTTCAGTCATAAAGTATTTACCTTGATAAAACCCAGTGCAATTGTTAATACTTACTTGCTAAAGTTACCTGCTTTGGATGCTACCTAATAGCTAGAATCAACAGATTGCTGCACTCTTTATAATGAGACATACAAGTTGTTAATTTTTTTCGTCTTGAAGATGTAATGTAATTTAAGGAATTTAGATCATTATCCTCAATACAGAAAATTGTCCCTGCTAAGTGTCTGTGTACCAGTGTAACACATTGTGTATCTATAGCTACACTAATGTCACACATAATGTGTGGAAAAACTACTGTGGTCTCTTGTCTTCAAGGTGGTTCAGTTACCTTCTCGATGATGGCACTGGCTGGCTGGAGGACCACTACACTTGCCCAGAGAGTTTCCTGCTCAGAAACCCTGTAACACTAACAATAACCCTAAAACTGAGATTGGATTTGCCTAGCTTGTATTTAGCCCTCATTTAAAAGGCAAAAATTTTATCTAATAGTTCAGATGATTCAGATCTCTGATAACATTAAACATCAAGTCACGGTCCATAAGGAATGATAAAAGCTGCATCATAAAAAGGAACGGTAGGTGGGATGAATAAACTCCCCTACATTTAAAAGCTACACAGAGGCAACCATAAATACAATGCAAAAGGAAGGTATCAGCTAATAAATACTTGTTGTTCACTGGCCTCCTATTGTTAGTGTTATGATGCATTAAACAGCCTGTACCTGTTTCTGTAGCAGAGCACACCATGCTCTTAATAAGCTGACTTGAGGAAGGATCCCCTTTAAAATTCTGCCTTTTACTCACACTGCATAGGACATTGGTATGGCCATAATGCATGTAGTATTTGTACTCCATTTCATCTGAACCAGCTTAAAACATATCCTAAAAAATGTCATTTCTGTTTATCACCATTCTCCACAGCGTCCTAGATACTCTTGTCTGGTTGGTTAATCAAGACTATAGAGCATCTTGAGGATTTATATTTCATGAGCATGACTGTTATGTTTCCCCCTGGAAATGAAGAAGGTGTTGTACTGCATTACTTAACCAGATTCAGACAGGAAATTGTGCAGTCTTTTTCTACATTTTCAAAACTTGCTTTCCAAAGCCATGTTTGTTTGGGTTGTTTGTTTTTTTTTAAATCCTACATTTCAGGATACCATCCTACCCTGACAACCTAAATTTTAAAAGAAAATAACAATGTACTTACTCAGAGGTGGGGTGTCTTATTTACAGTCCTTTTCAAAATGGCCCATGAAGCCTTAGCCTGCTAAATTTAAATCTGGCAGTACCTGTTTCTTATCTGTTGTTTCTACAGCTCATTTACTGTAGTTTAGCACATGGATAATGAACATTCATCTTTCCTGCCTAGTACAAGGAAGACCTAGATGAATGGTGTTCAGTAGCACTAATATTTAAAGACAAGCCAGTTTTAACTGTAAATCAGATGGCTTCAATTCTGCTGACCAAATACAATTAAAAATCTAATTAATTGCAACAAAATCCAACGTTATAACTTAAACTATTTGTTTTTGAAGCATCTGTTTTCCACTGAGTTCTTCAGTATCCTGGTTCTAATCCACAGCCTAATGTAAGGACCCACCATTAAACCATAAACAGTTTAGGCAGCTGCCTGGATGTTCTGATGGCCAGTTTGTTTTCATCCCTAAGTAGCATGAGTGCAACACCATCTGCTCCAGAGTGTCTGCTGTTGTTAAAAGCACAAAAATAGAAGTTATTAGTTCCTTGCAAAATCCATTCTCCTTTGAAAATCAGGGAGGAGATGGCAGGGAAAGACAATGAATGTAGGTAGTCATGCAGCAAGACTTGGTGAATGAACCACTCGTCAAGAGGGAACTAAACAAACAGTGAAAGAGCATTTCACTGAAAGATGAGGTAGCTCTATACCCTTGTCATTTAATCAAATAGTTTACAAGAGGGGAATTCCAATCAGTAAAAGTAAAGCAGCTTGTGAAAGCAGAAGCAGAACTTCAGAATAATTTTCATATTGCAAGCATTCAAATTCTATGGATCAATTCTGTAATCCTTTAACTGGTGATAAAAGCAAAGAGA
Source organism: Origma solitaria (assembly GCA_013397895.1). Taxonomy (NCBI): domain Eukaryota; kingdom Metazoa; phylum Chordata; class Aves; order Passeriformes; family Acanthizidae; genus Origma; species Origma solitaria. Next base: position 87,907 of record VZRL01004547.1, on the reverse strand, counting down.
ATTTTCCCATCCAAGCTTCCCTGTAAACTTCCTGCTCTCTGATGTCATCAGGAGATAAGTAAGCTCAGAAGTGACTTTAGATATTGCTGGATGTAGCTTGTGCTCATAACAGGACTGTGTTAACTGTGGTTCCTAAGGCTTGAACTCCCATTTTTTTCTTACAGTGTTTTGTTCTGCAGACGTTTACAGGGAGCTGCAAAAGGACAGTGAGTAAATGAGGTAGAAGTTTTCTGCCTGTGCTGGGTGCTTACATAGCAATCAGCAACAGACTGACATTTAGTTGAGGAGTTCCTTCTGGAACTCAGACACTATGTAAACAGGAAAAGGGAATAGGCAGTTATACTTGTCACTTAGATATTCCTATTCTTATTAGAAATCAAAAATAGCTTTTTGTCTTCAAGCGGTAGTGTTAAATAATGTGTTTTCACCAAACAAAACAAACAAATTCTATAAAGGGGAGGATGAAGAGATTGTACTTGAAGAATCAGCTGTGAAATAAGAAATTTACTCAGCTTCATGGCACTCATTCAAAGATTGTTCTAGTCAACAGAAGTATTACTGAAGTAGACTTGTTACCAACAGTAATTAGCCAGTTTCTACTTAATCAGGAATATTACAGAAATATGGTATGAATAGTTGAAATAAGGACTTTTATATTCCCAGAAAAGGACACAAATCTCTCATTCTGCAGCATGTACTATTGAGTTCCAGCAATCATGAGATGCTTTGACTAGTTTTTTACATTAGTCATACATTCATATTTTTAATTTCTCTATAAATGAAACTCTTATGTAATTATTGCAGTTGAGTGGTGGGTTGGAAAAAGTGATTTCTTCTAGAGGTTTCTTCCAATGCAAATTATTCTTTACTTGTGTATTTCATTACCAGCAACTTGCATGCTTTTTTACATGTTTACTGACAAAAGTCCTAGGAAATCTCTGCTTTTCTTTCCTCAGCAACAAGTATAGAAATCTTCAAAGACACTATTCTCAGGAGAGTGTGTGTGTGTTAGATAAGAATAACTGAATACTGCTTTGACTTCACTATACTGTCTTGTGTAGTATTTTTAATGTATTATATCTCAATGCTACAGTTAATCACTGCTTCTTGAGATTTTTTTTGTATGGAGTGTTCAGTAGTTGCATTTATTGCCAGCTGCAGGTGCAGCTACAGCAAACTTCTATGATGGCATGGTTAGAAAGCAGACAAGTGACAAATGTTTTTGAAATAGAAGTACCTCTATCCTAAGGGAATAAAAGATACTCTTCTCTTAGAAGGTAGGGAGCTGATTTGTCAAGGTCACAACACTTGAATAAACAACTTCTTGTGACTCCTCCCAGACATGCAAGGTCACAGAAACACTTTTACTGAAACAGATTTTTTGTTAAGTTTAGAGGCAAAGTATTTTTAAGGAAAGTATGTTACTGAGCAGTGTTCTAGTTGCTTCTGAGGTCATGTTTCTGCTAAAAGGCAAAATTCAATTTATTTCTGGTAGTACTGTTTATTCCTGTCTTTATCATAATTTACTATGGTTAAGCTTATTTTGTATTGTTCATGTGGAAGTGATTGTTTTATTAGTAAATACTAATTTACTGGGTTTATTACCATGTAAATAATGATATACTTCATGCTATAAAACCCAGTGAAATGACCCTACTGTAATTGTTGCCATAAGGAACCTTTGAAATACAAAACACGCACAGCAATTGTGGATATAAGTTATCTGAAATTTTGTTTAAGCAGCTTTCTTACAAAACCAAGAACCAGACATTCTAGGACCATTAAAAAGACATCATGTATCCTTCAAAACATTAAGAAGCAAGAAAACAGAGATTCCGAATTTATTTTTAAAAAATTAGAAATAATGGGGCTCATTATGGTTGTCTTCATCTCTCAGTATATTCTGATAAAAATGTATATCTCAGAGGATTAATATAGCAAAGCTAATTCCTCTCTTTAAAGATACCCTTAGTGTTATATTCTAAGAGTAATAGTTCACATTTACTCCATGTGCCTAAGGAGTGTAAATACCAGAGCAAAGGTACTAACAACCAGGGAAAGCCCCAATAGTCCGTTTTGCTCTTGTTGAGGAGATGGGCTGGATTTTTATAAACTTGTTGAACCAGTCCTGAGACAACAAGGCAGCATAATTCACCATGGGAGGACATGTGAGTTTAGTCAAGAAAACAGTGGAATCACATTAGTTGAGCACCACTGAGGCACCTTTGTGCAATAGTGCAGGAGCATGAACAGCCAAACTGCACACTGAATTTTGGGCTCCCTCTTCTAGTAAAGTAACACAGAGATTTGTAGAATCATTTAGATAGTAAAAGACCTCTAAGTTCTTTGAGTCCAACCATTAATCTAGCACCACCATGTTCACCAATAAACCATGTCCCCAGAGTGCCACATCTGCAGATTTTTGTAACACTTCGGGCATGGTGATTCTATCATCTCCCTGGACAGCCTGTTGCAATGCATGACCACCCTCTCAGTGAACAATTTTTTTGTAATTGCTAATCTAAACCTCCCCTGGTGCAACTTGAAGCCATTTCCTGTCACCCATTCACTTGCTTCCATGGAAGCCCAGCCACCAGAGTATAAATCAGTTCTTACTGTACATGAGAAAAGCTTTCAGCTTCTGATTTGAACCAATATAATTTCTTGTTCTAGAATGACAGTGACAGTGTGGATGTTACAAATCTGAAAGGCTTTGGAGACAATTCACAGAGAATCAAGAATTCACAAAAGAAGAAAACAGTGCCTACTAGTCAGGTATGTTTTTCTATTTTTTTTTCCTTTCAAATAACCTTATCAAAATTTGTAAACCTCGAATTCAGTGTCACCAATGCGATAATATACCCAAGACAGGTATTTTAACAAAATCTGAATAACATTTAAAGTGTATAAACTGACAGGGAAGTGAGTTCTGTTCTCAAAGATACATTAAGGAAAAAAAAAATTACAGGGTAAGTAGGGTTCAGAAAAAATGTGTTCTAATGTCATAATGGCTTCATACAAGATACAAAAGAGGCATCAGAAATGGTAATCAGAGGAAAGACTGGATGAGGAGTTGACATAAAATCATTTTGTCCTAAGAAGGTGGACAAAGAGAATCTGTAAACATTGGTTTTAGTGATACAATCATTCAGTCAGACAATTCATATTATTAAATATTTAATAATAAATTAATATTTAACTATAAAATAAACATCCAAAATATGGAAAATTTGAGACAAACAGAAACTTGAGGCGACAAATCCTGTGTAAAACTGACCAGAGAAGAAGGGAGCACAAGACAGATTTACTGTAATAATAAACACATTCATTTTGACTTCTTTGACTGTGTGTTTGTTTAAGCCCACATAGTGAGTATCTCATTATGAAGACATGAGTCATGTTAAAAAAATCCACATGTATTTTGCCGTGGTCAGGTATTAACATTTTCACATACACATTCTGGAAATAAATTGCTACTCTAAAATTCCAGTTCTGTTGTAATCATATCTCCTTGCCAATTGTGGTAATGGTACTATTTCTTATGTACTAAGCAGCACGTAAGAACTTGGTGCAGTGGATACTCATTTCTACCTTCTGTTGTTTTCTTGGATATGATCAGAGGCAGCAAAGGCATGCTGCCAGAGTAATGTCTCTGCTCTCAAACTTGAATTAATTCCAGATACAATGTGATGGAAAGGATCACTTAGACTGGTCTGATATGCACTCCTGGGAACTAGACTGGGATCTGAGATCCTAGGAGAGAAAGGTGGTAGATGGTGCCTATACATTCATCTTTAAAAAAAACAGCAAAAAGGAAATTGTTAAAACAAAAAAAAGAAAAAGGACTTGCAGAACTGATTGAAACTGGTGAAGTTTGGAGAAAAGCAGTGGCATGAATGAAAGCTTGATTTTTATCAGAGAAACCAATTTCCAACTGAAAGTGTTCATCTGAAAGCATTCATCTGAAAGCATTCAGCCACTACTTGGTGCAAGTTTATTAGAGATGCGTATATTCACACTGACACTTTCCCAGACACTGTGTGACTGAGGCATAAAAATTTATTTTGAGGGTCTTTACAGTATGGGCTTAGCAGTGCCTCCCCATGCTGGCAGAAGTCCACATGCTCTACACAGCCCTTAGGTAACTCAGCAAGAGCCAGCACTCCCCAAGAGCCAGACATATTAGCATGTTGGGCCATGAAAAAAGTTAAAAGGGGTTTGCATAGATTCTCCAATTTCTTTTTGTATCTGCAGACTTTCACACAAAGTTGTCTTTGATTTCAGATTTTCTCGACACCTTTCAATGTCATTGTAGGAGAGCATTTGTGGCAATAAAAGAGTGACATAGTAGTATTGTGAGTATATTTAAAGACGTTCTAAACAGAGTGAAAGGATGCAGATTGATGCTTTTTAAATTTAAATCCTCAGAAGGAAAAACAGTCTGTACTCTCAAATATTTCACAAATTTAAAGAGCCGGAGTTCAGGCTGTGGGTGGTCTGGGCATAGGGTGGGATGATGTGGGATGGGAGAAGGAGATAGGGGAACCTGGCCTGGCCTAGACAGTGCATGAAGTAGGGGCGCTGGGAATGATGATGGGGATGAAAGCAGTATCTGTAGGACATGAACTTCAAGCTGTGACCAGGAGAGTGGGCAGAATGCCAAAGGGAGTGTAGGTGCCTGAAAATGTGAAAGCATGGCACTTCAACCCGGAGGGCTGGGACTCTCCTGATTTATAATGTCAGTTAAAAAATCTGTGAGAAGCACTAGTATGCAATATATCCCAAATTTAAGCTCAAGAATAAATGATATTTACATAGTATCAGCACTCATTGTTCCTCAGATGAGAAGTCTACCTCCTATAGCCACTGAGTTGAGTACTGCCAGTTACCAAAACAACACCCCCGCAGCACCCTGCTCCAAAAAGTGCAGCCAAGAGGACCAACAAACTCCCGTTGGTATCAGGCTGAGCTTTCCCTAGAAGAGCGAACAGCAGCTTCCACAGACATGTTGTTCTGGTCTCATCATGTGTTAATTTTGCCTTTGATATTGTTAAAGTCTGAAGACACTTGGCAGACTGAGAGCTATGGGGTTGTTTAGCTGGGAGAAGAGAAGGCTCCAGGGGATTCCACTGTGGTCTTTTCAGCACTTAAAAGTGGCTTAGAAAAAAAGAGGGAGAACAACATTTTATAAACGCATGTAGTAATAGGACAAGGGGGAATTGCTTTAAACTGAAGAAGGGTAGGTTTAGATCAGATACTAGGAAGAAACCTTCTACTGTGAAGGTGATGAGACACTGGAATAATTTGCCCAGAGAAGCTGTGGATACCCTACCCCTGGAGGCGTTCAAGGCGAATCTGGATGAGGGCTTCAGAAATCTGGTTTAGTGGCCCATGGCAGGGGGTTGGAACTCAATGATGTTTAATGATCTTAAGGTTCCCTCTAGCCCAGGCCATTCTATGACTGAGATTCAAGTCCCTCCCTGGCAACAAACTGAAGGCTTTCAGGGATTTTTGGCAGCACCTGCAGCAGAGTAGACAGAACGCAGGGCCCAGAGCGAGGTCTGTAGTGGGCCTTGCTTTCTACAGCAGACCGGGAAATTGAGTTAGCTGTAACAACGGTGACAGAAAAAGAAAAGGTAAACTCACCTGCAGATTGCCTCAAAAAGTGGCTGGGCACTGTGGGCCACTCCTCTGAAGAGGGTGGGACATGTCCCCCAGGTCAGGCAAACACTGTCTGCCATGGCCCTGGTCCTGGCCACACAGCCCGGGGCAGTCAGCTGGTTCACAGCACCCTGGCACGGCCTTGAGTGGCAGGCGTGAGGGCCACGCGTGGGTACGCTGCTGTCTTTGAACACAATGGTTGCCTGCCCTGGGCCCTGGCTGCTGCACAGGCCCCACCATGAGCATGTAGGTACATGGCCGTGGGACAGGCACCTTCCTCATGCCCCGGGGGAGTGGGTTGGGGGAAAAGTGGTGCAGTGTGGGCATGACAGCCCCCACAGGTGCACCGAACAGCTTCGAGGCACTGTGCCCCTCTCCTGGCTGCCTCCAGACACTCCCGACACGGGGTGCAGGTCAGCCTGTAGTTGTACAAAAGCTTTAACACAGCCATGCTTTTGTGGACTCAGGCAGCAAAAACCTGTTTTCCTGGTGAAAGTGTGCTATCGGGCCAAGTTTTGTATTTTTGCTACAGGGCCTGTGGATGATAGCTCTTTCTAAAGGATTGTTAGCTATTACTCCTTCACAACAGTTTTTCTTAATAATAAATTTACTGGCTTATTTAAATTTTTAAGACACTAAGACTTGTCCAGTTTAACCAGTCTCCATGCACAAAGTTCTATCATTTTAAGTTCTGCAAAGAGAGAAGCAACAAAACCAGGCTGGTGTAAACAGGGGGTGCTGGCCAAGCCAGCTAATTTGCAGTTCTGCCCTCCTTACCTGGAGCTCATGCTTTTCACCCATATGCAGTAATACTGTACTCTCTATGGGGCCCTACCCTCTTCAGCTCTGAATAACACTGTTTTTTCTTCCCTGCTTTATTTCCCCTTTGGAAAATAGTGTGGATGACCATTCTAAACACTGGGTTTGCCTAATACTGATCACAGAGCTGGTGGCAGACGGGAGAGCTGGAACCATGCAGGCGTTGCAGACAGGAAAGTCTAGATACTGCTTCAGCCATCTGCCAGCGGGGATGCTTTTTTGCACCTTATTTAGTAAGTGTAAACCCCTCTGACAGCCTTGGCACTGACTGATCTGTTTTCCAGGGGGATGAATACATCAATATTGAGAGTGATCTGCATGAAAACAAACGTGCCTCCATAGATGCTGAGCAACCACGCTTGAAAGGGTAATGTGTTTTTGCATGAGTAAGTCTTCCACTCACTTCATCCTGGCCTAAGCAAAAAGTTGCCAGTGTTTCTGCTTCTAGAGTCACAGTTCTGAATTTCCCTGCTGTACCTGTATGCTACATAGAACTTTGTATTGCCTAGCAATTTGTGTGATACAGAAACACAACATGTTTGAATTTATTATACCTTGCAAATAGGATCTGTGATTGTGGAACTATCCTTTTAAACCTTGCAAGTTAAAGGAGCAATGTTTTGTCTTGTTGTACAGTAACTACTTTTCCAGTATTTCTAGAACAGTGTTTTTTAAAGAGAAGCCTTAAAGAGTGGTCTCTTTCAGGAAGTTAAAGATTCACTATTGTCTTTCAGTTTGCATAGCCATTTATTCCACCCTAAAATAAGAACAGAATAGCTGTGAAAAAAGCCATTTTAATGGAGCAAAATTTTTACATTTTGTTTGCACTACTTCCAAGTGATCACACAGTGAAAACAACAAGCCCTGTTTAAGGCATTAAAAATGTGAAGACACAATACTTAAAACCATACTAAATGTTCATATGTGTCATTGATTTCTTTCAACAGGTAGTATTTAATAGGCCGTAGTCTGAGACACGGGACTTTGGAAAGATCAGTCTGTTGATAACAGGGATTCACTACAAGTGCAAAGTGTTAACATTCCCTTCTGTAGTACATGCACAACAGAAAATTGATTTCTGAGTTGCAAAATGCAAGCAATAATAGTTTTGACATATATAAATATTTCATGTTAATGTGCTTAAGCAAGATCTGTTTTTTCTGCATCTTCAGTTACACTTCAAGCCAATGGGATCAGCTTTTAGAAAAGAATGTTTACTTAATAAATTAACCATATTTCATAAGGAATATATTTTTTCTGCCACCTTTCAGAACAGAGTTGCATATTTGTGGCATACGTGTCTAAATATTTAAGATATCCTAGTACCAAAGTGATAATAGCCTAAATTAATAAAATGTAAAGGAGAGAGATATGTTAGACCAAAGAAGAAATTACAAGAAATTGTAATCTGAAAGTAACAATTTTAAATCCCAAAGGACTCATAAGCAGCAGTAACAGATAGTATATAGTATTTTTTCTTTTCCTTGGGTAATGAATGAACCACAAATTTGATAAGTAACTCTACCTTTTTCATATATTTCTCTCTCTCCTTTTTTCTTCTCCTGTTGTATCTAATCTCTCTGCTGAGATTGGGTAGATAACCTAATGTTCTTGCAAGTTAAAAAAAAGAAAAAAAGTGCTATGATTTGTGAAGCAACAGGAATTCCCAGAACTGAAATTGAAATATCAAAAGCAATCAAGATTTCTCAGAGAACCTATTATTCTTTGTACTTGTGAAGGAGTATGTTCCTGCTCTGTTCTTCTGAGTGCTGACATAATTTAAATTAATATTTCTTATTTCTCTCAAATTTATTTTAAGTTAATTGAATTGTTTGAATTGCAGAAAAGAACGGTATTCATGCTGGATTTCAGTGTGCATCTAACTCCAGCTGCATTTAGTTTCCAAACAAGTACAGCCTGGATAATTTGCATGTCTAAATACAACATTGCCTTTATGGAGTGAGAATGCACAGTACTGCTTTAGAGATGTGCCTCTTTAAAGCAGTGCCACTGAGATGACAGAGACATAGCTTCTTCTTTTTTTCTTTTTTTTTCTTCTTTTTCTTTTTTTTTTTTTTTTGTGCTTGCACGATATGAAGGTGTTTATTTGGCCTCTTGTTTTGTAACTGATATACGTCCGCATCACTAGCATACTTGACACTGGAAATCTGTGTTGAATTAAATCCTTTAACTGCTATTTCCCTAAATTTTAACCTTCCTTGTGAAATCACTCTTTTACTGAGGAAAACAAAGAAAGTGAAATACTTTGTAATTGGAAGAACTGATACTAGACCACAACATTCAGCTATAACAATTTCAACTTCCATGAGATGATGAGATGAAAAGTTAATGTAATAAACCAAATTTTAAAAAACCCAGAAACATCTATGCACACTGTAATAAGATTTTAGATGAATATTGGTTATACACACAAAAAAGCAGCCTTAGGCCTTCACAACTACAGCAACACTACTGTTCCACATAGCAATGCTGGGGTGGCTGTATTAACAAGACTTTGTGGGTCTAGTAATGGATGCTGAATCTTTAACTACATACTCAGTTTGCACTAACCGTGTTAACAGACCTCTTCACAGGAGAGCTGTACTTCAGAGGGTAGCAGAGCTGGTGTGCTAACTGCAGCCCATCACATAGTTGACCCATTAGATAACTGCCATATTTTCTTTCTCACTTGTCCAACATCAACACAAAGAAGTCCCTCTCAAAGGACACTTTTTATTTGGCACTTTGAGATCCAAATTTAACCCTTACCAAGTTCAGCAAACTCCAGCAGAGAAATTTTGACCAATTTAACCCAATTTTCTTCTGCAAAAGCTTTCTATTCCTTCTTTGTTTTTTTCCCTAGGCCTTTAGAAAAAAAATATGATAACATCTGTGAATTTTGCAAGAAACATAAAACTAGAATTCATTACGTCATCTGTGGAGTTTTAATAACAGGTACAGTATGTTTTACACCTGGGATTGCTGAAGCCTTATTTATTTCCCTGTATGAGATTATAGGCTGTGCTGTGGCTTTGTCTGACATAAAAACTCGATTGCCTTTAAGAATGTGTTTCAAAGTAGTTAGGAATTTATTCCCAGAGAAAACTCTAGACTGCAAAATGTCCACTCATTCCCAAACGTAACAAAAGCACAAATCTTGCTAAGCTGCTCCTCCAGCATGTTTCAAGTCTGACTATCAGTTACATTTGTGATAACAGGATAGTTCAGTCTCTATGTCTACTCCATTACTATCTGCCTCCAAAATTAGTGTCAGTAACTTGTCCAAAACCATGAAATCACATTAAAAACAGTCAGGCACCAAATAGGACTGAACTTAGGTCAGCAGGCTGGAAATGAAAGTTTTCTGTTCTGACCCATATCACTCAATACACACAGCAAATGTTTTCTAAAGTAAAGATACTTATGACAGTAAGCACTGCAAGATCATTCCAATATTTCTCCCTTTCCCAATTAGCCAGTAGGTTGGCTTATTTCCTTCCACTTCACCAAGTTTTGATTTTGAGATCTTCCTACTTGAGCACTGGGAACACAGAGATTTGAAATATGTCTGTGAGATAGGTGTCAGCACACAAGAAGATGGTTATAAAAGCGCTGCTTGCATGCTGAATATCCTACCCTCATAACATCATCTTCTCTTGCTTTGTCGTAGTAGAGACATGTTCTAGCTCAAGAGAATGAGTGAGTTCTAAGAATATGTCAGGATTTCATGCATTAATTCCGTTAAAAAAGAAAACTTGCCTTATAATAATAATAACTTGCCTTCTTCCTTATTTGCCATAGACAAAGTATTATTTACAAGAACTGAATATTTTCTTGGCCAGCATTTATCAGCAGTGAACCTGCCAAATAGCAAATAATTTGATAGCTGCTTTATGAAATAAACTATTTTTAAGCTTCACAATTACTTGAGAAGGTCATTAAATCAGTCAATTGACATATGTTTCTCAGTGATTTTTTCTAGTTTTATTGGATAAACGCATTCTCTTTTGAAAAAAGGAACAAGACTCCTGTTCTTAATTCATACCTTTTACACAAGAAAACACAGTTCTTTAGATATATTTAATTTTCCCTAGTGTTTACATGTTTATGTGAACTTGCCTTGGCAAAAGCGTGTAACTTGCTTTGACAGAATGAAAGCCACCTTACATATCAATGAACATAAGTAACAACACTATCTACAAAAGCAAAATTTTTCAGTCTTTAGGCTGAGTCAGAAAAGCACTGGAAAGATAAACACAGGCCTGACTTTGATCACATAGTATATATTTAAGATTTGATCCTGTTTTTTAAAAGATCAACCTATCAGACATGTATATTCTTGTTTCTGTGACAGCATACTTGGCAGCAGTTATTGCAGCCTGCAGCTTGAATTTTCAGAGAGCCTTGCCACTCTTTGTCATCAGTGTCCTAGCCATCTTCTTCATCTGCTGGGATTTTTTAGTAGCTAAGTATGAAGACAGAATTTCTGCATTCTTTTCCCCTGGAGAAAGATATCTGAAAAAACATTGGCTTTGGCTGAAGTGGTAAGTATTAATTCTATTTATGTAGAAGGACAATACACTAGTCAAGTTACCCCTATGATTTGATTTCAGCTTACTCCCCCACAAGCACAGGGAGATGGGTCAATCATGCATATATCAATAAAATCACAGCATAATTCAGTATTTACCAGTTTACAGATGTCAGAAACACATTTAGAATTGCAATGCGGTAGCTATGGATCAAAAGTCTTGACAGAAAGTGTAGAAAAATACCATGAATTGATAAAGGACAAGTTTGTAGTTGAAAGAGACTATGTTCACAGAATTTCAGGTGTGTTGCAGCCTTTTGCATTCATTCTGCAAGCCAGAAAGTGCTTCACTGTCACCTGTTTAGAGAGCTGTTAGGTTCGTAAAAACCTTAACTCTAACATATGCAAACTGCTAAAGATTGAGGTGTATTATCTAGACACTGTGTATCCATGTACCCCCATAGCAATTTTCATTTGACCTTCAGGAATCAAAACATGGCAACCAGATTTAGTGTCATAATAAGGTCATATGGCCTTAATTTGGGATGGTGGACATTCATCTGATAGAGAAATGGCAGATAATTAGATCTGTCACATACTTACTTTGAGTATTCCTGAGCAGTTATTGGGGATATTGAAGTTATGCCTGGGAAAATGAGGAGCCAAATGAGCCTTGTAGACCAAAGGAAAGACCAAATGAAATCTCATTAAAAAGGAAAACTAAATTGGCCAGCTACCTTCTATTTCAGCTAGGTCATCTACTAGCTGAGAGAGAAAGAGCTCTAAAGATAAGTCATTCTCAGTTCAGGAAAATGTCCCAGCTTAATATTTAGAAATGGTTTTTCTAAGACATGTGCTATAAAGACTGTGGTCCTACTCAGGAGCCACATCAGAAAGCAGCCACACAAAGGCATCTCCATTAGATGATCTGGCAGCCTCTGTGGGAGCAGGAGCAAAAGAACAGGAGAGCCCTGAGGAGCAGATCGAACAAGTCAGGGGCAGTAAATGCTGTATTACCTGGGCTGCAATCCTTAAGTTGTACATATCACAGATTAGGTACTTAACTGTATTCTTCCAAGAGATAGAAAGTCTCTCAGGTGTAGAAAGTATTATTCAGCATTGGAATGGCCAAGCCATTTTGTGGAGTTTGCCTGCAATGTTTTTAATTCACATCTAAAAATAGAATTTATGTATCTAGGTACCACTGAAATCAGTGAAAGCTTATTGTTAGACAAAACTAGCATTAAAAACTTGGGACTGTGTTTATTTCCTCTCTTTATATGGGATGATGTATTTTGTTGCCTTCCAGGCTGTTGTAATAATTACCTTCAATAAATAAGTTTAACATGGTTCTGTGGTAATGAGGACTGTAGAAACACTGAAACACAGATGTACACATCTCTTGTCATTGTTTCTGAGACAGCTGAACAGACTACAACTAATTACAAAGAAATGAGCTTTTTATAACCTAGTCCTCAGCAGAGTGTCCTTCATAGGCCCTCTATCTAAACAGCGCAGTGCAAGTCATGAAAACCACAGCCTGTCTTGCCCAGCACTGAGGAAAGATTAAATAAAGGGAAGGAAGCAAAGGAAAAAAAGGATGAAGTGAGAAATGGGATATCTTATCACATTTCATTTAATAGAAATTGAACCCAGACAAGACTCACTCATGTTTTTTGCGTTTCCCTCCATACTGTGGCTTGGAGGACATTTCTTCCAGATGCCACCAAGGGACGTTGCCAGAGGTGGATCAGCAATGGCAGGCTCCTGCTTGTGTAGAGCTACATGTTTCAGCCCAATACATTGTACGGAGAGTTTATTCACAGAGATGTAAATGTTTTGGGTATGGGAAAGGAAAGGAATATCCCAAATGTCTTTTTCAGGGTGTCATGATTCTTTTTATTTCCTAGGGTGTTGAGTGCATTTCTTATTGTAACTATCGTCTTCTGGCTCATCTTTGACACAACAAAACAAGGATCCCGTCAGTTAATCTCCTTTGGTGGGCTTGTGATGTATGTTCTCCTGATGCTTATCTTTTCCAAATATCCAACCAGAGTGAGTATTCAGTCCATGATGGATCATTTAGGAATTTTTTTATTCAGTGTCTAAAAAGCTATTCCCCTACCCTAGCATCAAGTCTAATAAGAGTAACAGAAAATGTGGGAAAGTAAAAATATATGTTTGCGAGAGAACAAGCAGCATATTTAATTTCTAAGGAAAGTAATTTTGCTCTTGGGGAACCTGTATGGGGCTGTACCAACGCCTGTCTCTCACTATTTTGGGAAGCTGTTGCCAATCTTTTGTTCCAGCCCTGATGCAGGTTGGAATACATTTGCTTCTGGAGCATCTGTGCAAGCTGAGATAGGTCTTCTCCTTGTTTTCACCCACAAGAACTTCACCACAGTCCTCAGGACATCAGTCACTTACTTGAGGACACTCTCATCACATCAACACAAATTGAATGGAACAGGAGATATGATAGACTTGTGTAGCTCTTAATCCCTCACAAGTTTGTTTCCCACTGCAAATTTGGCAGCTGAGGCCAAGCTGAGGTCCTCAGTTTTTACTCACCCACTCCCATAGGCTCATAAATGCATTTATTTTAATTTTCCATCTGAAATGTCTACTCTGATATTGCTGTGGTGTTACAAAGGGCTTAGTTCAGCCACCACAACTGCCTCCTCAGCTCCTTACTCCTGTTTACATGCCTCACATACCAGTGCATGCTTTCATTGATCATATATCCATTGTCCAGGTCACCAAGTTTTCCCAGTACTTTTCAACACTTCTTGCATGAGTGCTAAGACCTCTTAACAGGTGAAGTCCTCTCAGAAAGGACTAAGGAACTTACCCCATCCTTTGCAATTCTTGCTGTCTCCAGCTGAGGTGAAAACTCATACTCCAAATGCTTTGTGCTCTCCCATGAGTCCTCATTACACCTAATTGGTTTGTGTTATTCAAATATGATCTGATTAAATTAGAGAGTGCCATCTCAGCTCTTTGTCTTGTAAGTAATTTGATTCAATTTTCACAAAACAAAGATGTTTTCTGAGGCAGCAGAGCAGGAATCATCACTGTAGTGAAGAAGAACTCAACACAGGCAGCCACAGTTTTTCCTCTGTCTGGCTTTATATGATGAATCATGATATATAACTGAGTAGTTCTCAGTATCAAAAGTCTTTAAAGCTGGAGAATAGAAACAGAGTTGAAATTACCCAAGGACAAACCCTGTAGCAAAATCTCCTTATTCACTATCTAGATATGCGAAGACCCAAGTCCCCTGCAGCCTGTTTTAGCAGCCGCTCCTATCCTGCAGTATAGTCAGACAATGCCCTTACAGTAGTTAAACAAGCATCCAAAATAAACTATTATTTATTTAAATAACAAGCAGCTTCTTTATTTTATTGTCTATCTAGGTTGCTTGGAGACCAGTATTTTCAGGAATAGGAATGCAGTTTATTCTTGGGCTTCTAATTCTGAGGACCAAAGTGGGTTTTGATGTTTTTAACTGGCTAGGCATTCAGATCCAGGTAAGTTATTGAACAAAATCCTTACTTGTTTAATATAATTCTGTGTCTTGAGAGTCTTATATAATATGAGCAGCCGTTCAAGCATCCATTTGTCCCTGGATTTTTTCTCCACTTGAGGAAAACTGGATTCTTAGAAAGGTAGTTGACTTCCTGAATTCAACCTTCTTCTCATTTATTTTTTGTCCAGTTAATACAATGGCCAGAGTAATCCCATTAGTTAACAGCTTTACCATCATTGGGCTGAAGTTATAACTTGCATTCTTGAAACGCAAACCACTCTTGTGCCAGAGCACTCATAGCAACTCTTAGATGTGGCCCAACTCCAAATCATCCTTGCAATAAATGTGAAATGCTGAAAAGCCTTGGAATTTAGGGAGAGCCACTCTTATCTTCAGAGCAGAAACAGTCCTGGTGTCAGGGACACTTCATAGTCCTCACAATACATATGAAAATTAATTCGGATACGTACAGGTGGCAAAATTCACATCTGCGTGCAGGATAGGATCTTTAGAAGGTGGACAGGATCTGTCCACAGGCATACCTGCAGACACAATTTTTTTTAAAAAAGTCCGTTACTGTAAAGTAATGAATAAGCAATTTCCAAAATATAGATCAGAAATAGCCACTGAGGATGTTCGGACTTTTCACCCCAGGGATACTATTCTCACAGCAGTTCTTCACAGGTAATTAGGCATATGTAAAACCAGACAGTGCAGAATGTACTGTGTCTGTGCAGGAGCAAAGGCACAGGTCTGACGTCTGTCTAATCTGCAGGCAGTGAGAGTCATTTGGGTTTTGTCGCCAGGTTCTCAGTCTCTGACTGAAGCAGGTCTGGTGCCCCCTCTCGTTAGCTTCATATTTTCATGTCTTACAGTCTGTTCTGTCAGAACTAATTATTTTAACTATTATAAACTTTAATTCCACGTTTAAGTTTATAATGTTTATAAACTATTAAACATTAAAACTTGTATTTTAATTCCATTTTAAACTATCATTAATGCCTATGTTTGCATCAGAAGTATAAAAATGCGCCACTGGATCAAAATTAAAAAGTAGTAGATTCCCTTAGGCTTGCTCTTAGCTACACATTTCAAAACTCTACGTCAGTCATCAAATCTCTTATTTTAAACTGCGTAATTTGTCGTAGTTATTTGCATCAGATGGAGCATAGACATGCATCACAGCATTGGGATTAAAATAAATACTTCTTTTAGGGTAGTGTATGGCCTCTATTGTGTTGGGTAATCAACAGAGCACAGCAGAGACCCTCAATTCAGCCAAACACAGTCAGCAAGGCCTGGACCCGTACAAATCAGAGTCCAAGCTTCTGGGAACTCACCATATCTCTGCAAGAGATAAGCAACTAGCAATATTTGCTTGGGTTTTACAGGTACCCAGAGATTACAGCCAATTTACTTTGCTCTCTGTCCTTAGACTTTTCTGGAGTACTCTGATACAGGTGCCAAGTTTGTGTTTGGTGACAAATACAAGGATCATTTCTTCGCTTTTAAGGTAAGACGGTTTTTACATGCTGTATGTAACAGACAACAGAAAAAGGAACAGTATAGCTGGGAAATAGATTTACCATATGTCTTGTGATACCTATGTAGTCACCAGAGAAATCAACAGGTAAATTACTCCTTATTATGTGACATTCTGAATAGAAAATGTGGGATCCATTTCATTCACTGCTATACACTGAGTTAGATTGCACTTATTTAGCCTAATTATAACAACATATATTGCATGTAGACAGAACTTTAGGATATCTTTCTACAAAGAATAGGTTAAAAGGCTTGACCACTGACACAAATATTGCCTCCTGTCTACCTTCCCCACCTCTCCATGAGTAAAAGTGTTCTACCATGTTATGCTGTTATACCCTTACATGCTATGCAGACCACAGCGTCACGGATGTTCCCCCTGAAGAAGTGGAAAGCCTAGATGTGTATTTATTTATACCAGGTAGAAGAGCTAGAAGCTGCATGAGCAGCAAGAATTACATGATATTGCAATACTATTACATTAGCAAGAGCCCAGGGAGATTTCCCATCTCTCTCTTAAGAGACCTTTTTGGGAAACAGCTGGAATACAGTTTACCTGCTCTGTGCTCTTTAATCTGCACCAGCATCCTTCCTGGTTTTGCTCTGAGAATTAGCCCATGCCACAATGCCTGCTTAGGCTGGAATCAAGAAAATATGAAACAAAAAAATACCTCCCAAACTCCAAACCAACCCAAATAACAAATAAATAAACCCCAAACAAAGTATCAGGACTTATTCAGATACCATTGTTTTGGTATTTCAGATTCCTGATGATGGGCTTACATGCCTTAAATCTTATTTTCTTCTTGAGTTAATGTTCTGAACTAGATAATCTTCAAACTTAGCTCTTTCATTACTTGAGAAAGAAGGTCCTATATCTGTCAAATAGCCTGCTACTAAGAATAGTCAGAACATCTTAGAGGGTAAAAAAAATTAAGCTTTTCATCAATAAATATGAATTATGTTCCAAGAGCAGTACTTTTGCACCTTTTGTTTCACTTTCCAGGCTCCTCTCACTTTTATTCTGTTAAGCACTCAAATAAAAATTTTTGTTCCCAATTACATGGTTTTATGGATGGAATTATTAAATTCCCACCCCACCCCCCCATGTTATTTTTCCTGTGGTTTTTGACAAGGCCTTATGAATATGATTCTTTCAAAGTGATATTTAGTGCCTCAGTGATTATGCAAAATACTTTACTTACTAAAGCCATAACTAGGGACTAGACAGCCAAAAGTTCTGTGTATGCAAACATCCATCAGTCTTATTCTGTGGTTCAAGCTAGCAAAACCATGGAATGTTTAGAAGATGATAACAGGAGCAAGTAGATTATTCTCACACTGAAAAACAAGAAAACAAAACCCATGAGTTGATTTTCATAGCTGCATATATATGAGAATATATTTATAGTAAACAGAGCGGCAGAGAAGTGTACAGCAATACCAAAACGTGCTCCATCTGCTCCTCCTGTAGACAGGGAATTCCCTTTTCCAACGACAGTGAGTGACAGCCAGCCTATTCTCTCTTGAAACACTTGTCATTTATTTAGACATTAAGTTGGTCCAAAGTGCTATTTGTGTCTTTCAGATATTTTATGAGGTTTGCATGTTGCAATGAGCTCTCCAAGTCTTGCCCCAAGATATCTCAACAGGATAAGTTTTTGCAGAAAAATGTCAGAGTCCGGTTGTATCTGTAGTGCATCCTTAGCAATATGCAGGGACACATCAGTTTTCTGCCAAATGAGGTGGACATGTTACCAGAGCAGACACATCCCATGTGTGTGTATGCACACCAATATGGGTGTTCTGACCAGTCCCACCAGTCCCCCAGTGCCTTTAAGCACATGGTTCTGGAAACACTAATTACTCATAAATGCATGTATTTGCATGTATAAACATTAAATGTGTATTTGTGTATGCAGATGCAGAGTTTCAGAGTTCTGGAAAAAACCAGAGCATGCATGTGCTTGTCTATGTGGGTAAGTACCCACATAGACAAGCACATGCAAGTACTTATGTAGATGAAAAAGACCTCTTAGTATTAAGTCTTCTATCCTGATGATTCTGAAAGGCAAAATTTGCTTTGAGCAAGCAAGAAGACTTCTATTAAACTGTATTAGACTTCTATTAAATCTGTATCTTTGTTTATGCACCAGGATGATTATTGCTCCCTGAGAAAGGCTTTGCTTTCAAGGTCAAAATTTAGGAGCATATGAAAAAGCAGGATGTTCCTTAAACATCAGTAGCAACTTCTTTAAAGGAAAATAAGGAAAAAGTTGAACATCAAGCCACAAATGGGAGGGGAGTTTAGAGCAGCCTACAATTTTAACTCCCTGCTCTGCATGGTAATAGCAAGAGAAAAGGCAGGGGGGAAAGAAATTACTTTTTCTGAACTAAACTTTCCACTGTTACTGTGTGGCAAACTATCCCTACATGACTGCAAAAAAGGTCAAAGAATCAAACTAGAGAAAGCAGCATTTTATTAACTTGTTGAACAGCACAACAATATTGGTTAATTGCCCTCTGTCCTTTCAGTGAAATGTTCTGATCAGCAAAATTGAGTTTCTAAACATTTATCAAAATTGTTGATAGTACCAACTCTCCTCTAGAAAGGCATAGCTTCTATTTATTGAAAGGATCTGGACTAACAAAGTGGTTTGTTGTTTTTCGTTCTGTTGCTGATTTTGTTTATGATGCATTATGTCATTAGTGAACACACATGAAAGCTTCCTAGTCTTCGTAGTTATGGGAAAATGACTGGAGACCCTGTGGACAGGTAACTGGGGATACAATTAGAGGAAACTGAGGAGTGTATTGACATTTTAGCAGGACTTACAATTGAGGAGTTACGTTGGCATCTTAACAGGACTTACAACAGTATGGAAATTATACAGTAAATCACAGTTGCTGCTCCCTGGCTGGAATGCAGTTGACATGACTTAAAAACCTATTCTGCAGTGATTCCCTATCACCTACTAAGGGCGATGGAATGAAAGGTGGAGTGGAGACACCACAGCCAGGCTCTGTGGAAATCCTTGCAGGGAAGGGAACTTGGTGGTACTGTGTAGCTGATACATTGCATACCATCTGTCAACCCAGAGAGACAGAGGAACTACTGCTGAGCCAGCAACTGTGGTGAAACCCTCTCCTTAGATAAACTTGCTTCATTAAAGCCTAATAACAGTATTAACGTACACCGCCATGCCAAAGTTACCCACCCCCGAGATAGGACCACCCCTCACTGGGCATGTGCTCTACGTTCTTTTTGACTGTATCTTTAAAAGTGAAGGGAGAGGATTTTACATTATGAAATCAGTAACGGTAAGGGTATGTATGACTAGAGTCACTCAAGCTCCACCTAAACACAAAGAAATTGTGTATAAGTTGAGAATGGGGTAAAAGTTAGAGAAGACTCCATCATAGCTGCTGGGATCAGTCCATGGGCTAAACCTGTAGGGATGCCTTCCCAATAGGGATGCCTATTGTGTAAGAATCAGACTCTATGCACCCTGGATACTTTTGTTAGGATGCCTTCCCCATAGGGACGCCTGTTGTGTAAGAACCAGACTCTCTGTGCCCTGGATACTTTCATTAGGGATTAGAACTAGTCTGTGTAGTATATATTTGTATATTCAAGTATATTTTTGCCATCAGACACTATCATCAACCATCTTTGAAACTTAACCTGTCATGATTTTATATTAATAAACAGTGTTATCCTGTAAAGTGTTAGTGTGGATCCCTCGTGGATGCTAGCAGTCACTAGCAGTGTCACACTCTAATAAAGCAGAAGACTTGCTGAGGGGTCTCTCTTATGCTGGTGGTTATGTTTCCCTGACTAAGTTGAACCACCCTGCAATCCAGCAGGACTGCTCAGTGAAGGGTCCCCCTAACGGGATGCTGAGAGGCTGATCGGGTCCAAGGGCTTTGGCTTTCCTGGGATGCTGACAGACAAACACTAAGGGTTGAGGAAGCTTTCCCTTTTCACATGATAGTGGTACTGTTTTAGTTGTAACTAATCTGTCAGACTAATCTTGGACCTTTTGGGGGGATTTTTCTTTCTGTCGTATATTATCTTGGAAGTGGTGGTATGTATATTTAACATACTTGAGAATTAAGTCATATTAGTTTTATTCAGGATGAAAACCCAATGCATTTAATAATCCATCAGACAGTGGGTTAGGCGTTCATGCAGTTCTTTTAAATTATGTCAAACGGAAGTATTTTTCAGTCTTCACAGTAAGAGACCTATATTCACATTTTGTATTTAGTAAGTAAAGAGATTCTGTTTAAAGAAAGTAAATGTTTGAACTGACTTAAACAAGACTATAAACTAATATATATCCTGTCGTATCATATAAATATGACTCTTTTTTTTCAAAAATTAAATGGCCTAAAGGACAGGGAACCACTCTAAAAGTTTTAATGATCTTGTGTCTTCAAACCAGGTATTGCCAATTGTGGTTTTCTTCAGTACAGTTATGTCTATGCTTTACCATGTTGGATTCATGCAGTGGCTTATTGGAAAGGTATGCTTTTTTGCCTCTTAGGTACTCATTTGGCTAGTGTGGGAAAGTTTTTGAACACATGCAGAGGAACTGTAGCCTCAAAATAGTTCCAAATGTTACCATTGCAAAATCTGGAATGGCATCATGTAGCACGCCTTCCCTCTCTCAGTCTGGTTTCATTGCTCATGTCACATTAATTGTTAGATTTGCCTGGCTAGCTTTAACATTCCTCAGATGCCATACTTGCTCAAGTCTTCCTTTCTGCTTGCCTTTCTCCTAGCCCTCAACATGGAGGATGGAGATTAAATCAGACAGTGGATTTTTGCTTTCTGCTAAGCATTGCAGCAGCAATTGCATATACCTTCCTATCACAGATACCCAGATAAGCTCAAAGCAAGTTCCTCACCTCATTCTCAAAGTGTTCATTTCTGTCAGCTTCCATGTCTAGCACAAATGTCTACTAAGATAAGATCAAGCCTACTTTCTGCCCTCTCTGTCCAATAAACCTATCAAAAATATCTTCCTCCATGGTAGTAGTTAAACCTTACTTGAAGATTTTCTTAAATTAAAAGTGCTTTGCCCTTTACATTTACAGAATTGTTATATAAGCACCACGAAATTCACGTAGCTGACATTAGTGTGCTAAAATTGCAATGAAGCATTTTTAGCCTTAATCTAAATTTCACATTTTTTCCTTTAATTTGATACAAGTCTCTTTGGACAAGAACATAAGCAATAACACATCAAAATATCTGTTTTGTTTAAATTAGTTTACATCTTTGTGCCCAGAAGGAGCCTGGAATACCCTCAGTTCTGTTAAATTACTCTTCTTCTGTCTTATTTTAGCATGTAACAATTATATGAATGTGCTATACCTTGAAGCTGAAATCATTAAATCAGGAAATGTAGTAACATGTCTCTGAACTCTTAGATTGATATGATTAACTCAAGAACATCATGGAACAGGCAGACCAAATTTTTGTTTCTTTTTTTAATCATTTTAGGTTGGTTGGGTTATGCACATTTTCATGGGGACAACTCCTGTTGAGTCTCTGGTAGCTGCAGGTAACATATTTGTGGGACAGGTGAGTTGGAACACAGAAAAACGTGCTAACACAATGTTACAGAATATAGGGCAATAATGCTGCTCATTGAGCATTTGTGTATTAAAAGAATAATCTCTTATAAAGCTACAGTTCCACTACAGCAAGTCTGATGGTTGATTTACAAAATTCCAGTATGTTTATGTGTTGGCAGTGGTGCACAATGGAGTGGATTTTGGGACGCAGAAATGTTTTCCCAACAGAAGGTCAAGCATAAATGTAGGTGATAGATCTCCCTACCAGACTACTCCAAGGCTATGAAGAAATAAGGGTTCTTTTTCAATTGAAAAGGCAAGTGGTATGAAAAGATGGCACACAAAGCAGGCAAGGGCAAGAGAGAGAGACAATGCAGAAAACTAAGATCCAGGACTAGCAGTACAAGGCCTTATCCACAAACAGTGAGCAGCATCTAGCAGATCACTTTAATGGGAAGTGCATTGCACCCACGTTTACAATGTCTATTCCAAGCTTAAAAGCAATGTAGAAAGATCACCAATTAGCAATCAAGTCTAAATGCAATATTAACATATTTAACAGTGGTACATGACCACATCACACTGCTTCAAGATTTGGAGTAATACCTCTGCAGGACACTGTCTCCAGGATATGGTCACACGCGTGCCAGAGGGGCATGTTTCACTTGACTGACAGCCTCATCTGTGGCTCAGACCTGTTGCTATCCCAAAGTCACTCAAAATTGGAACAGAATTTCTTGGCAATTTCATTCTGCCTTTCAGGGAGACAGCAAACCAGCCAGAGTTGTCTTCAGACAATCCTTCTTGGGGTAAAAAAGCCTCAATCTATTAAAATTTGAGTACTCGTTAGCACTAGGAATAACTAGTCAAAGACACCTAAGAAAGTGTAATACAAGCACTCATTTTTCTGCACTATTAACAAAAGAAATCTATGGGCTTTTATTAGGGATTTCTTAATTTGGTGCTTGTTTTTCACTTCCAGACAGAGTCTCCTCTCCTGGTACAGCCCTACTTACCATACATCACCAAATCTGAGCTCCATGCAGTCATGACAGCAGGATTCTCAACTATCGCTGGAAGTGTCTTAGGAGCATATATTTCTTTTGGGGTAAGACAGGAGAAGAGAGCTAGAAAATACGTCGTTTATCTGAAATCTTCTATGTATGAAGCCCAGCTAAAACGCTTTGAAAGTATCCCTGAATCATTCCCACTGTTTGTTTTCTTCGTCTCTGAAGTAATTGACCACAAAAATCCCCTGTCTTCTCATAGTTCGTTTTCTAACTTATGAGCAAGATGAACTTTTAATTACATCCTGTAGAAAAATCTTCCAAACAACTAACAAATTTAATTGCATTCCTCCATGTTTGTGCATTATATGGTTATCATAGAAAATACTCTGTCACCTGGAATTCTAGGTTTCCCCTTCCCACCTACTGACTGCTTCTGTCATGTCAGCACCAGCATCATTAGCTGTCTCCAAATTATTCTGGCCTGAAACTGAAAAGCCTCTGATAACTCTGAAGAGTGGTCTACAAATTGCAAAAAGGTAAGCTGACCTAGGTACTAGCTAATACTACTCCAAAAATGAGATTTGGAAAAATAATTCCTCACATATAAGTGTTAGGCGGACTACATGGTAGGTGTGCAAGCAATAAATTAATTGCGGACTAATACACTGCAAATGGTTGATTTATTCATTCAGGTGGGTGTGCCCAATTGCAATCTAACACATGCCAGTGACCTCGGACAAGCTGCAAAGAAAGTGGGGAATGCCTACCCAAGTTGGCCTGCCAGGAGGCTTTCCCATTTTTAATGTTCCTGTCTTTTTTCTGCAATGAATTTGCAAATGCAAATATGTAAAAGCAAAGGCAGAACAGTCATTTCAACAACAGCAGTAAACTCATTGCCCATCTGCAGGGCGACGTCTCTTGAGAATGACAGGCAAAGCAAAAGGGCTTGTAAGGATCTGTTCCTGAATGGCCCAGGCACTTCTGCAAGGGCTGCATGGAAGAAGAGCAGTGACCCCTTCCTAATCCTAGCAGTGCTGCATTATTGAGACCTGATCCATATCTTGCTATCTGAATGTAGCAAAATTCATCCTCAGGGCACCACAAGCATACACTTCAAGGGTCTGCCATGAGGACTGACAGGAAAAGCCTAGTTCACCTCATCATTCTTCTTCATTTTTTTTCTCTATGAGTGGACAGCTTCAATACTAGACTACTAATCAAGTACCTTTTAGTTTTGTTATCTGTTCTTGAATTTAAAATCATTCACGCTCTGGTTTTCTCTTCGTTGGTAAAGTGAATCAAAGAATCTCCTGGAAGCAGCCAGTCATGGTGCCTCTACCTCCATCAGGCTGGTAGCAAACATCGCCGTGAATCTGATCTCCTTCCTTGCCCTGCTGAGCTTCCTTGACTCAGCCCTTTCTTGGGTAGGCAACTTGTTTGACTATCCACAGCTGAACTTTGAGGTATGGTCTCCAGGTTCTTCACTCAGTTTACATACATGTATGATTTTTCTTTCTGAAATTTAAGTGCTTGTGTGGTTTATTTGTAGGGGTTTTTTTGTTGTTGTTGTTTTGTGTTTTAACATGATCTAAACCTGTATTTTTTTTGCATGTTCTGAAAAATTTCTTAACAGCCAAAGTTAAATTTTTACCATGTAAGTATTTCTGTATCTGTTAGTCCACATATAGTTCCCCTTTGTGGTGTTCTTGCTAGCCCTCAGAGTATGTTTACAGAGTATGCTAGCACCTGCCTCCTGACTTGGCAGTGTGAAGATCTGCCAGTTCACACTTGCAAAGCCATTAACATCTCCTTCAGCTAAACATTAAAGTGGCTTTAGCTTCAGAGTCCCATCAAACCCTTAATGCTCACTAGGTTCACTTAACTGGGGACACTGCAGCAAAGCTGGACTTGTCTGAAACCAGATTCACTCAATACCACTTAGTTCTCAGCAGTTACAATGTAAAACTGCACCCAATCACTCAACTGAGCAAATGGGTTTCAAGCAGGACTTCTGGTTGAACCAAGGGCAGTAAGTCATTTTTGAGCCGATGTAACCACCTTGTTACAGTAGTTTGGGGCTTTTTGTTTTGCAAGAGGCAAATAAAAGCCCTGTGTGAAACATATATAACTTGTGTTAAAGGTGCTGCAGAAGTGAACAGACACTCATCACAGATGTGGCTTCAGCAGTAATAAGTTATTACCCTGCAGAGCTTTCACTGATATCTCACTGCACCCCAGACACCCACAGCTGACAAAAGGCAGAAGTATGCATGCCTCAGGCACACTCATGCAAGGGCTGGTATTTTAATAACTGCTGGGTGGTGTGAGATTTGGACAGTTAGATAGTCCACAAGGAATTGAGACACACAGACGTAATGCGTGCAGCCATCCTTCCCTGAGGAGAGACACTAATGTGTAACCTTTTGTGGGCAGAGAAACTAGCCAGGAATAGTAACTGCTTAAAGACCTCCATTACATTCCCTGAGGACAATCTGACCAAACCCTTTCATGGCTGGAGCTATTTTCTCTCATAAAAATAAGCCATACTGTGATGTGTGATTTCTTTTTCAATTTGCATAAAACTTATAATACTGGGAAAAAATAGGTACACCTGTAATTGTGTCAGATGCACAACTTTTATGCAGAGACAACTCTTTTGTTAACACCAGTTGGAGTCCAATAACCTGGTAATTAAGCGTGTTCATTAACACACTTGATTTAATCAGCAGAAGATTAGACTTCTCAGTTCTCTTATCAGCTCTTATTGTTCAATCTTCCTTCTTCAAAGCCCATGCGTAATTTGAAGCCATTATTTGGGAAAAAAAGGTACGGGAAACTTTGTTTTATTTTAGATATAAAACTAGGGATGTAAAGATTTTGTTATATCTAGAATCTGGGTTAGTGTTTTAAAAATTACTTAAGCATGCCTTACTATTAAAAACTCTCCCAGAGGCATTGGCAGGAAAAATTCAAGGCTGATTTTCCTCTGCTGAAATAAAACTGTCCTTATTTTAAGTTTAGAAAACTAATTGCATGCCATTGTTCTTTGACCAGCCGTATCTTTTGACCTGCTTTGTCTTACATGTTTTGCAGAACATTTGTGCTTATGTCTTCATGCCATTCTCTTTCATGATGGGCATAGACTGGGAAGACAGTTTTATTGTTGGTGGACTACTAGGTTACAAAACTTTTTTCAATGAATTTTTGGCTTATGAGCGCCTTTCAAAACTGATTCAAAACCGAGAGAAAGGTGGAAGCATGTATATTAATGGTGTGAAGCAGTATATGACAGTAAGTAACATTTTCTGTTTGATCTAATACTTCAATGTTGAAACTCAACTTATTTTTTAATATGGGCATAAAATGATTCCATGTTACTCCTAAGTGTGCTTTTGAGTGACAGAGTTCAGTTTTGAAAGTGCAGCATTGCTCTGTGAGGCTGCCATGGCTGTCATTACCCTAGGTACCTTGAACAAACAGAAGGGCATTGTTTTGGGGAATGCGCAGTGTCCCACAGGACCCTGCACTTAAGATAGAGGCTGTCCTCAAGGCAGGTTTCTTTTTAGTTGATTCGTAGCTAGCACTTCCCTATGAGCTACTTTCCCAAGAAAATCCCTAGGAAGAACTTGAGGATCCACCTGCCCTCAGAGGTTTGTCCAAGCAGTAAACTTGAAGAGAGGCTTCCAGCAAGCTCTAACAAATGGCATAACTGGTACACCTATTGTTCCATCTGCAGAGGACAGTAATAAAATACATGTATTACATGGCATACACCTCCGTTGCCACACGTAGTCCAACCAATCTGTTTCAATTGAGATTTACAGCCTTGTCCCACCTCTCCTTCACAGTCTACACAACAGACATGTAGCTCCTACTGCAGTACCCTGAGGAAGGCAGTGCTAAGGGCATCCTTGGTGTGTGCAGGGGACCAAAGGTCATGCAGTGATCAAAGCTGACCTTTGCAGACATTACCTCTCCACCATCTGGCATTCACATGCACAGCACATGCTGAATTCATCCTGAGCACAGGCAACGAAAACTTTACACCTGCACCATATCCAACTGCACACCTCCATTGATCCTTCTTTCTCAATTTGAGACAAATAGTCACTGTAGAGAAACCCTTAACTAGAAAGCATTTTGTACAGCTCTTATTTGCTTCTTTGAATCTGGTGGGATGCTGTGGATACCTCTGATATTAAAAAAGAAAACCACGTTCTTGATGTGGTTCAACATATTTCACATGTAGAGATAGAAAGCCAGATGGTCTGATCAAATATTCACACCCTTGCCTGAAAATCCATTACCAGTGTTCCTAAAATTCCTGGCAGTAGAATCCTGGGTGAGAATGATCTTTGATGTGCCCTGCTATAACTGTGCTTCCTTCCACTGCATGAATGGAACACTGAATTCCTGCATGAGTGAATAAAGGCTTTTAGCCTGGAATTCAGCCTTAAAGCACAGATCCTACAAACTCTATTTCACCTCTTCCCCCCCCCCCCCCCCCTACAATGTCCTAGAACATTAGCATTGACTTCTAATACCCATAAAGAGCTGTATTAGCTTCCATGGTGAAAAGCTCTGAGATGCATAAACAATTTTGATTCATAATGCTGGTAAAAATTGGCTGGTAACCATTATAATTACAGTTCAGGTGAGGGTGTGCTTGGCTTCCATTTTTAATTTCTCTTCAGCTTCAGGGCTCTCTAATTCATCCACACACAGATATTCACTCAGACTGAGCAAACAAGTGTCTTCACCTGAGTCATTAATTACATGGCTTCCTGTTTTCAAAGCTAGGAAAGTGCAAATGAAAGCAGGGAAATCACAGTACACAGAGCTTTTTCTAGGAAACGCTGGTAGAGTGGGTACTTGAAAAACATTTTCCTGCATTTGTGCAGATTGATTGAACGTATCTACAAATTGATGTTCATAAAAGAGGAATTAAAACAGAGAAACTTCTAATAAACAGGAAACCTGCTAGAACACTCACTCATTTTTAGCTTGAGCCTAAAACACAGTGAATAGGAATTCAGAGCTGCCAGGAGGACAAAATCTATTTGCTGAGATATGTTGCCTCCTTTCTCAAAATGCTTGAACTACATTTGTCTGAAGGTTTGCAAGGTTTGTAGCCTGGTTTCACCTAAAGTCATTTTGTGAGGGGTCCCTCTGTGAAGGCAAAGGCCAACCTTGTCTCTGCTCCAAGGTCCAGACTTAGCTCGTATTACCCAAGGGAAAAAAGGCGGCAGAAGTCAGTACAGAAGTGAGCTGTTAATGGGAATTCCAAAATCATAATGTCCCTCCCCACCTGTTAACATATCAATGCACCCACTTCCTAGGAGACCCATTCGCCTTCTCTGCACGGGGTGGATCATGCACATAGCAGCTTTTTACATAGAGCCCTCTGCTTCTTCAGGGGCAAAGAAGTCAGGGATGCATACTAAAACTTGAGGTTTCAACAGAGTTTTATAGAGGCATCCAGCTATGAAAAACAAGTTGAGTTACAGCTCTCTGACTCATACTTTCAGAAAACAGCAGCTAAATTGCCAGTAGTAAGATAAGAAATTTTTTTTGGTCTTTAATTACTAGGACACAATTCAACAAGGCACAGCAATATAAATGAAAAATAAAATCAGCACAGGGTTTATGAGTCCTCACATGGGCAGTGGATATAAAGGCCTGTGACTTTCAACAAGAGAATAAATCTACCATTCTGAAAGCCACACCTTGGGCAGCAACCAAGCAAAACAGAGTGATTTTAGTACTCGAAGCCCTGAGCCACAGTGCCGTGTTTTCAGACCTTTATATCACAATGAGCTGTTTCAAACCATTCAGAGGGTGTGTGTCTGTTTTTCAGGTTCGCTCTGAAGTCATTGCCACCTATGCTCTTTGTGGGTTTGCCAACTTCGGCTCCCTGGGACTTGTAATAGGAGGCCTGAGTAAGAACCCCTCTCACAGACGACTTGTTTGTCGAGCAAATCCCAAAGAAAACACCCAAAGGAACAGACTGTGGGTGAAGCTTAGCAGCATTAGGGGCTGAGCAGCTGCTTTGCCAAGGCCTAGCACTCAACTGTGTATGGAAGGGCACCCAGACGGGCAGAGGCTTTTGGTGTGGAGGTACTGGGAGAGGTACTGATGGAAGGGGAGGGAACCAAGCCCTTCTGATAGCTGTCAGTGCTTAGCCCTCAAACATGAGCCTGGACTACTACAACCCACGAGCTTCAGGAGGAGCAAATCATCTCCGTAGCATGTTGGTTTGAGAGATGAAGTTGGCTGTTTCTTGTAAAAATATCACATACGTGCAGTAGGCTTATAGGGAAAGAAAGAAAATGGTTTTCAGGAAAAGAAAAATGGAAAACCATCTGAATTCCTCACCAGGCAGTCAGAATTGCAGGCAGTCCTCTTTACTGTGAAGCAGTACTGTGCCCTGCACTGCCAGCAGTGGGATAGCATAGAGGAGCAAGATCCAGCCATGGGGCCAAACTCTTTTGAAGGGCACAATCAGCCAGCACAGATGTGCAAACTGCCAAAGCAAATAGAAGTTACCATTTTATACACAAGCTACCCTCTTAACAGAGAGAGCCAACAGTGGCACTCGGCCTTCAAATAGCCCACTAAAAAATGTCTCATTTTCTTCTGTGTTTCCCTTAGTTCAAACTGCAGAGTGGGAAATTCCTCTTGTGGGGGCAAAAGCTGGCAGGTTCATCTTCCTCATGTATATTTCTGTTTGACATACACTTTATTTTTCTTCCTAGCAAGCATTGCTCCTTCAAAAAAGAAGGAAATAGCTGATGGTGCTTTCAGAGCAATGATTGCGGGAACTGCAGCCTGTTTCATGACAGCCTGTGTTGCAGGTAAAGTGCTCGGGTTTGGTGTCCCCTACAGTCACTGACCACCACATGGCAGTGCACCAGCACCGTACTGTATCTACCTGGACTGCCTCTGTTACTCAAACACAAGTATTTTCAGGCTTGGCAGGATTAAAAATTGACATGAGATAAAAGGTTCCTGAAAACTAGAACATGAAAAGATGTAAAGATTTTAGTTCTTCCATTATGCTCTTTTTTT